>OZ020607.1:32776260-33187260 GCA_963971545.1 Philophylla caesio
CAAAATCATAGTCGATACTTTCGGCAAAGAATAGAGAAATATTTGTATTGGCATCAATCAAATGCTTTATTCCTCAGACTATTATGCAAATACTGGAACATCTAACAATCGTGATCAAACAAAATCAAAATCACGAAAAATAATTACAATCGGGCAGTTTAACAAGTTTTAACTTTTGTTCCTAATTTATTAGTCTTTAAAAATTACTACTCATTTATTACATATTTTTATGTTTCCATACAACGTTTGAACTAAGATTTTTCTTTCAAAGGCCTTTGACAAAGTTTCTCATCCATCTTGCTACGTAAGTTGGAAAGTCTTGGATTTCACTCGGTGTTTTTATCCTTATCTTTCGAGCAGAATGGTCTTTGTTGAAATAGAAGATTGTAGATGTAGAGTAGCATTATTGCAACTTCTGGTGTACTACAAGGTTTTATTTGTTCTATTTATTAATAATATTGCAACCGATTTCATAAATTCAGAGTTCCTTCTCTATGCAGATGACTTTGAACTCTTTAAAAATGTTACTTGCATATTTGATACACTTTATTTGCAACAAGATATTGATAATATTGTTTTTTGTAGTCGGTTAAATAAATTATCCCTGAACAGTTATACATTTAATCGTATGACCTTTTCTAGATCTTCAATTCATTGTCTCAAAGTATAGTATATTAAATCCATTCAGTGAATAATTTCTTTGATTTGGAAGTTGTGTTTGACTCTGGGTTCACTTCTAAAAATCATGCTAATTATGCTATACCGAAGGTTCATAGCAATTAAGAATTTCTGCATAGGAATGCGAAGGATTTTAAAGATATTTATGCCAGAAAAAAATATTTTTAATGCGTTGGTTTGTTTCAAATTAAAATACGCCTCCGTAATTTGGAATCCAATTTATAACTCTCTTGTTAGTAGGATCGAAAAGGTTCAACGAAAATGTATTCGTTTTGCCTCTCACTCGAAAACAGTAAAAGAATTTTTCAATAACTATTATTTATACCTATATGATCTGGTTAATGGATATATCGACTGCCATGACTTAGTAAAAAAGGTATGCTTCAATGTTCCCAACAGATTCTTGTGTTTCAATTACCCTTTTATATGCATCTAGTTAAGGCAAATTATAATAATATAATAATTTTGGCGCTTACGCTATATAGTTAGCTCAGTGTTTGGTCACAAATGGAGGGACCTACAGCTTTGTGCCGACTCCGAAAGGCCGATGTGTTTAATGAGGAGCTTTTTATTGGCAGAAATACCCTCGGATGTTTACCATTGCCTGTTGAGGGGTGACCGCTATTAGAAAAAAATGTTTCTAACATTAAGATTTTGCTTGCTCTGACTGAGGTTCGAACCTCGAACTCACCGGCATATCAAGTTATAGCACGCACCGCTACCAGCTCGACGACAGCGGCAAATTGCCAAGATCGATATTAAAATCTATTATTGAATCGTTGTACAATTAATATATTTTTATTTTTCTAACTTATTAAATAAATTATCTAGTCCGTAAGATTGTCAATATCATAGACAATAAATAAATAAATTGAAATGAAATAAATTAAATGGGAAATAAAAGCAAAAAAAAAATATATAAAAACTCATCGATCACATAAATCAAATTGAAAACTCCACTGCACCTTACTAAAATTAAATGAGCTACAAAACTGCATACTGACAATAATTAAACAATTTTTTAAACAGTTCGAAATTTTAATGGAATTTTATTAAATTATATATTATAAATTTTTTATAAAATTTTTAATTAAGGTTTTTCATTGAAACAATATTTCATTGTTAGTCCAAAACGTACTTGTTTCAATGAATCAGCTATAAGAAAAGTTTCTGATGACCTTTTAATAGAAGCTTAAAGCGAATATACATTTTTTTTATTTGAAACAGATCAAGTGCTTAGTCGGTAGTCAAACCTGAAACAGGTACTTAGGTTACTTTAACTAACGCGCTCATATATTTTATGTATTTATACATGAATGTACATATGTATGTTTTTTATATACATATGTACATATATACATACATTTATCTATCGCCAATCGCCTCAGAATCGCCGTATGAATCCAATCAGTAATGTAAATGTCCCGCATACCTGCCTTCATGCATTTTTATTTCTTCGTATCTATATATGTAAACATATACATACATATATACGTTGCACACATTCATGGATATTGGCGCGTGAGTGTCGTTATCGCCTCTCCGATGGAAATTAAATTTCACCGGCATTCCATTTTACTTGTCCCCATCGTGACGTTTGAAGCCACCATTCGCTCTTTAGTACGAGTACTTCGTTGCCTTGCTTCCAACTTCAAAGTCATTTAGTTTAGAAACGTTGTGTTGTTGTTTTGTTTTACTATTGCCCAATGCTGTTACATTTTACTTACCGTTAAACGATTTTCACATTAATTTCCTGTGTGAATTGGGTCATCGTAGAAAGAAGATAATTTGCCAATAAAACACATAGACAACGGAAGTATTTTGATTGACAACTAAATACTGTGCAGTACTCAATATTTCTTTAAACGAATTACCAATTGCATTTGTTAAAATTTTTATAGAAATATTTGTTTGATAAATTTAGAGAGCCTAGTGTATAACTAGGCAAAATATGTTTGCAAACAAAATATATTCAAAACAAAATCATTCAAGAATTTATAGCGACACTTTCGATGTTGATTGCACCGCATTTCAAAATTTTGTTTGGCCAAAGTTAGTTGTAGTGGTTTTCAATATAAAAACAACGACCAAAGATCGGTACCGGTTTGTTTAAAATGAGAATTGAAAATCCATTTCCAAAAGTGGAACATTATTATAAGAATACAACAAGTGTTGTTAACTTGTTGTTGTTAAACTTATCTTCATCAATACTTTTTTTTATTTAAATTTATCTGATCCAAATAACCAGGAACGGATTGTTCTCAATTGAACTGAACTTTTGAGCACACTGATGCTACGCTTAGAGGTAGATATGACTGTTTGCAGTTGTAGCGGTAAATTTTAAAGCACTCAGTTTTAAATTAAAAATTCCAAGTGACGAATGTTGATACAATTCGCTGTTTTTTGGCTTGAACAAATGTTTTTGCAGTTCAAACTTTGCCGCTATATACTCATACAAGCAAGCGGCCCAAAACAAGAACATCAATATACTAATACAAATTCTTAACTACGCCAGCATCAAACAATCTTTAATTATATCCTTACAATATTGTGGATGCCATCCGACAATTGAAATCAAATAAAACTTCTATCGTCTTCAGGGGGCTACTCTGTATTGCGATGCGAAAGGCAATAAGATGCGGAAACTAATTGACACTATGTAATGCTATCGCATCGCAACAATATTGATTATTCTATTTTTAGCAAATTTCTTGCTTGAGTTGACATTACGGACAGGAACGTCAAAGAGAGTGCGACTTAAACAAACAAAGTAATTACAATTTCAACAAATTATTAATTTTTAAAATGGACTCTGTTGCATTATGGTATGAATTAAATGATAAAAGGATTGAGAGGAGAATTATTAGTGATAATTCAAATGTTATGAGCCACATCAATCACAGGTTAGTTAAAATGTTGCGTTTAAAATTTTGTCAAAACTATGTTTTCTTCTGTGTATTTAGTTCTTTTACAGAACTTTCGTTTGAGTATGGAAGCATTTTTATAAGGGTTTCTTGCTCAGGGTGGGTACCAACACTTGTTTGTTGAAGATCGTCATGCAGGAATGGCACAGCAAACGGTTTCCAGCTGCGTTTTGCAAGTTTGCAATGCGATTGAAAAGGTGCTGTGTCCAAAGTACAAAGTATTTTCAATGACAAATGAGGAGAAATTTGATACCAGCAGAAGTTGGCATGCGGAATTCCGAGATTAATAGGAGCGGTAGATGGAACGCGCATCCAAATGATAAGGCCATCAAAAGATGAACATTTATTTTACAATAGAAAGTTAAAGCACAACATAAATGCAATGGTGGTAAGATTGTCTTTCATTAAAATAAGTTAACTGTTACATTACTAGCAAATTTTGTTCTACTTTAGATATGTGATCACAAAATGCGGTTTAGGGCCCTTAATGGTAGATAATGTATGTATGTATACATATTGCGTTACAATTAGCTGACAAGTTAACGTCTTCCCTAGATTGGTGTAAGTAGTTTTTACGTTTGCCATCTTCAGTAACCCCTTGGCCAATTTCGGATGATTTATCATGAATTCTACGAAGATGTCAAATAGTTTTTTTCTGCGTTTGCTTCGATTTCTCACTTTCCCTTTATATTTTTTATAAAAAATATATGTAAATGTAATATACGTATTTGGAGCAATAAAAGTATACAATTTCTATTTTAATCTTACATTTTTAAGCGTTCCAAGTGTTTAGAAGCTGTAGCGTGAAAAATGCGAATAGAACAGCCTGTTGACATTCGCCTTCGCAGTAAAGAGTGCTGTCAATGCGAAAGGGAAAAATAATTGCGAAAAGCCTCAATTTCAATGCGAATGTCAGATTACAGGAAACCAATTATCCGAATTCAACTCTTTCACATTCGCATCGCGTTACAGAGTAGCCAACCAGGTATTTCATTACAACAAATTGCAATGCACCTCCTCGAAATCTGCAACCATCTCTTTGCTATATTTTCAGAAGGAGGAGGAAAGCTTTCTACGCCTTCGCAGCATTTTTTGGACACGCATATGAATTTCAGTACGCGACATTAAGAAAAAAGTTATAAATTTTCATTAAAGACACAACAGATAAATTTGTCGATGATTTCTTTTTTCATTGCAAAATATAAAAATAACATGACTGCCTCAGCGATAGTAAGATTTATATGGCTTACAGAATTTCGTCAATAGTTATAGTAACATCGTTTCAGAAGACAAAAAAATCTGTGCTTGAGAACGCTATTGAGCGCTTTTTAAGTCAGAAGTTTCTCAAAAGTGGAGCATTTTCCAATACAATTTCACGAATATGCACACAATAGCAATAGAAAACCTTACTTTGGTTTATACCAGGCATGTCAATCCCGGGATCCCGGCCTTTTTCAACTCCCAAATATCCCGGGATCGGTTTATTCAAATCCCGGAATTGCAGAAATTAGTGAATTTAAAAGCCATTTATTTTCTTAATTTTTAATTTAAATTTTTTCAAACAAAAATTACCCTCAAATGATTTAAAACGATAAAAGGCAGATCGAATAAAACACACAAATAACACATTAAATATACCATTAAGAGTTGTATTGAAATAATAAAATTGAGCATGAGAAACAAAAATAACAAGTTTTCAACTGTTGTATTACGATAGTACAATACGACAAGTAACACGACTTGTTAACTCCCTAAAGGATTTGTTTTGCCCTTGCCATTATAAGTGAGCTGAAGAATATCCTCCTCGGGTAAAAAATGAGCCTTGCTATGAAAGCAATGTTAATAGAACTAACGACGAGGTGCTTGAAGTGGAAAAGGCAGAAAGTCTCAAACATAAATTGAATCAAGTTTAAACGAGCGAGTATCGAACAATGAAACGGCATACAATTTATCAGAGGATTTGGTAAACTAAATTAATAGTTTTTGTAATGGCTAACTTCTACAGAGATCATTTAAATTTTTGTCGACAAATCCAACCAATAAGTGTTGAGTCGGTGGTTCTCACTGCAGATTTTAAATGCAACAAATTTAGGTGCAGGTTGGTGGATAACACACTTAAGCTTTTATTTCTTTAAGATTGCATTTTGACCAAATTAAGATATAATTCTGCCTCGTTCAGAATGGAATGGGTGATGTATTTAATTTTTACTTGATGTATTCCTTTTTTTATTGAATATTTAAAATTGGTCTCAAGCAGTAATTAAAAATAGTTTTACTTTATGTAGCTACAATTGCTTCTGTACCAAATATTTATATTTGTACTTGAAAAATAAATTATTTTGTGTGTGTCAACTTTTACGTTTACTTTTTTTTTATTCTCGAAAGGGCCATTAAAAACATACATGAATTACAACAAATCGTTCTTTGTTCTATTAATGTTATTTTGCATAATTCTATACTTCAACGATTACAGACGTGTTACAGGTTTTGACAAATTGAAATTTAAGAATCAAAACTTCGTGATATTCGAGATCCCGGGAACAATAAAATGCTCAAAATTAACATTCCTAGTTTATACAAATAGTAGATCTAAGCTTTGTTCTTCACGTCTTTTGACAGAAACTGGAAAAACTTTCACAGAATGTAATGGACTTTTGAGAAAGAGAGAAACATCAAAAAGTATAGGAACGTTTCTTGGACGAACATGTCAATAAGTAATTTCAAATTTGGGCTTATAAACAGAAAGTTCAAGAATTAAATATGCATGAATTGTTATAATATCAACTATTTCCTCCTCAAAACTTATTTTTACACGTAATTAAAAAGTTTTCTTAAAATCGCTATTGCTTTGTTTACAATTTCTTATGTCAAACACACTACAGCTGATTGTTTGACAAGCTTTACATAGTTTACTAGCAGAAGTTCATCGGTTAAAATCTTGCATTTTCTAACAGAAAGAGCTCATCATGAGAGATTAATCATATTAACTCTCAGAACCGCGCACAAGAACGCTTTCTGGTAAACTCTGGTAAATAGAATTGGAAACGCAACTATTCATTCTTGCTTACAATTAAAAAATATCTTTTATTTCAATTTAGATGAAGATTTTTAAAATAAGGAATGATATAAAATACAAAATCGTCATACTATTTTTGTAAACCAGTCCTTAACCCTGCTGTTACGTTAAGACCATTTGGTCCAATTTTTTTTTTGCTTTCTTTGTAACTTTGGAACGGTGATATATACTGTCTAAATTTTTCAGCTCAGGTGGTCTTTTTATAAAACAATATTATGTGCGAAAATTTAATTCTCTGACTTAAAACTGGACTAAGATAAATTGAAAATTACGAATCTTAGGTTAAGGGACCATTTGGTCCATAGTATATTTTCTTTGATTTTCTTTACATTAATTTTCCAAAAATAAGTATTTATTAGTTTGTTCGATATTTTTTGGCACTACATAATGAGCAAAATGTTTTTCGGTTGGTTTTGCAAATAAACGCACTGCAAATGGAGCATTTTACATCAGACTTAGACTTGCAGCAACTACAAATTCCTCGCTTTCGAGCTCCTGAACTAGAAGCATTTTTAGAGCAGGCCACTGGTGCTGTGGAAGGTGTTCGTATTTCTCTCAATAACTGCGCTGAAAATTGTTGTTGAGGTAATTTAGTGCGTTTCATCATATGTGGCTCAACCAAAGAAAGTGCAAGTTGCCGCAAAAAATTATAATCAATATCGCAATCTGAGATATCCGATTCACTTTCTGCATAGAGCACTTCTCGTATCTCGTCTTCATTCAAGTGCGCCATTTCATAAGTAAACACGTCCGAACTCTCGAAATCAACACACAAACTGAACAAATTCGCATAAACCTTCGTGATTCTCTACCACAAAAAGCAAAAAGGGGGAATCCCGCAATTATTTTTTGCACTAGCTATGTTGAGTAAAGAAAAATGCAAAACGGGGGAACCCCTCGCCTAGTTTTTATTTTACCAGAGTTGAGTAAATAATAAAATAATAATATTTAGCAATTATTGAACCAAACTAAATATAAAGACTAAGATTAAATTGTTATTTTGTATGAAAACTGCAGTATGGACCAAATGGTCCTCTAACCTAAGATTCGTAAGTTTTTTTTAACCTAACAGCAGGGTTAAGCGTTAATAAACTTGCAAGGAGAGTTGTTTGATGTGTTCCAATTTTTTTACTATAATAAATATTAACTATTATTTTACTTGAGAGCAAAATTTTGCATATGAACAATTCAATAGGGTTTAGTCCAAAATTCGCTGGAACGAACTTCATACAAAAGGTAACATAGTTTCATATGCTAAATAGAGAAACAGTCAGTTATTGAAATGCACTGTCGAGAGAAACCGAGTTTGCACATTCCGAGAACCGCTAATCTGCTGTTTTTTTATTTAAAAGTAACTACGCAGACGATAATATTGTCTTGTAAAAAGCTGCATTCACACGATCCCTCTGGTATGCAAACATACATATGCATCGAGATGAAAAGAAGAGCCTATGATGGTAAAAATTGCATGTTAATCATTAAAATTCGATCCCTTTGAAAAATGCTTCATCTTCCTGCTGGCGTGATATGAAGTTTGCGTAGATTAGAAATAAAATTAAAATTCGCATCACACACTTGTGCATCCATCGTACAACGATTGCATATATGTAAGTTTAAGCTTGTAAAGATCGCTAAACAATTGTTCGCTTCTTCCTCTTCTCCTTTACAATTTTTTCCTTGCTCCTCAGTATCTATGTACATATAAACGTCACGGTTTATAGCTTACAATTCGATTTGGATAACCTGAAATGCTATCATTCATGATTGGGATAAACATACACTGTTAATAGTAATACCTCCGAAAAAGGCTTGCTGAAATGCTATTGGAACTTGAGTGTACTCTGCAAAATCTTAATATACATATTTCCGGTATCTGTTTAGAAATTTATAGCGCCAAATGTCAGCACGAATGCCACAAGTCAAAAAATTTAAAAATTATCGCATTAACTTAACAAAATTAAAATGCAAATTTGCTTTTTGGCTCACATAAATCTAACAGTAAATTTCAATATTGAGCACAAAATAAAAACTTAGTTTGCATAAACTTTTAAGATAATTTAATTGGCTTATATATTTTTTTCAATATTCTTCTTCATCGACCAACTTTTGTGTGGCATTTTAAATAAGAAATATGTTTACAATGTTTACAATGGCTAACGCAAAAGCACAAGCAACTAATTTAAATATAACTCATACCAGCCAGTAACATAATTTACATTACAGCAGCACAAGCGAAAACAACAGTGCAGAAAAATTAAAGCCCGCAAAATGTACCCAAGACATTGACGTGGATAGCGAGCAGACGACGAGCGAAAGCCCTAAACTAAACAACCGCAAAAGAACGAAAAACGAATGGTAAAAGTTAGCAACAAAACAAAAGGAAAAATAATATAGCTAACAAGACTGATAAACACAAGTTAAGAAAGTACATCGCAATAAACACATTATATTTTTTTTCTTACCAACCATTTTTTTTTGAGTTCAACGAACCTCGTAATTTTTAAATTGCTTTGTTGTTGAAATTAAATGCCCGCGCTCCCAATTTTCTTTGGCATGTCTTAATTTCTACGCTTGCCTTCATTTGTAGCTTTTGCTTTAATTTTCACTCGAGGGTTTATCACAAATTAGCTGGTCTTTCACGCGATATTCATTAGCTGCAGCTGTCAAACATTTTTTAAGCAAATAAACACACATACATATGAACATGATGACGTTCTACTTAGACGTACATACATATGTATGTGCGAGTATGTATGGTCTGTGGTAAAAATATAGCATATCTACAATTCAATTACAAACGAAAAATTAATTTTAAACTTTGAACAAGATTAATAATAATTTGACATATTTTCAATAAGAGTAGACATTACTTTTTTTTAAATATTTTTTTTAGGTAAGCAATTTTTGTAAGAAAAAAGAATGGAAAAAATAACGAAATAAACTCTCAACTTACATTTTATTTACCAAACAACAACAACTGCCTAAACAACTGCCAAATTTAGGTAATGTTACTCAGCATTCTGAGAAAGTTAGCAAGCCTAAAGAAACTGCTAGCGATCAATGCATAACAAACTTTGATAAATCGCAACAAGTGAGCATGCAATCTTTACTAAATGAGCTTATTGCTCTTCGTGCTGAGAGAACATGCGTGTGATTGCTATAGACACTGCCCTTCAAGAGAATAAAAAAGTGCTAATTGAAAAGACTGAGCATCTACAAACTGAACTTCACTCTCTGCAAAGTAAAAGTCGACATGATGAGTTGATTTCGGCAATTGGCATTCTATCTAATGAAGTCAAATGGCTGCGTAATAATGCCTGTTGCTCTGCTAACAATAATATCGTACCATCCGTCATCTCTACCATAACCTCCGCTTCAACTGTTTCGCCTGCTGTTGCTGGAATTAATTCTCAAACCCGCTCTACATCTGCTAATGTCAATCTTTCTTATGCTGCTGCTGCTGCTGCTGTGAATACAATTGCGCGTACTGATTTGCGCTTTGCTCCGACCTCTCATGCTAACATAACTTCTCATGCGCCGCCGAAATTTCTCCTGCTGCTAGCAAGGTGCCTGAAATACAGTGGGACCGTGTTCGAAGTACTAGGCGTAAAAAAGAGAAATGGTCAAGTGATGTAGAAATTGGCCTTAGTAAAAGCACTGATTTAGAAGTTGTGCCGACAAAGAAATGGATTCATCTGTCTTCTTTTAAAAATACGGTGACTGAAGATCAAATTATTTCATATGTGACCAAGAATTCCAGTATCAAACGTGACCAGTTGGCCTGCTTTAAGCTCGTAAAAAAAGATGCGGATATAGAATCAATGAAGAAAGTAAATTTCAAACTTGGTGTGGCAGAATCTCTGTTTGATATGGTGCTGAATCCTTTGTTGTGGCCTACTAGCGTAAAATTTCGGGCTTTTAATTTTTTTCAAAAAGAAATTCAAAACAACAAGATTGCTTAGCTTCGCCCGAAAGTGCTAATGGATCTTTGAGAGGTTTGAAAATTTATTTTCAGAATATGGGTGGTACTCGTACTAAATCGAACACCATATACAGTTCAGGTGCGCATTTGAACTTCGACGTTTTTATTTTTGTTGAAACATGGCTGAATGCTAACTTCTATGTTGAAGAATATTTCGACTCCAAATTGTTCGTCGTATTACGAAAGGATCGTGACGCTGAAAGAACTAGTTGTTCTTTAGGTGGAGGTGTACTAATTGCCGTTCGTCGTAATCTACGAGCGTAATAATTACGCTTCAGAACGATGACCCCATTTTGGATCAATTGTGCGTTTGCGTCCGAGGTTCAAATGGACCTAATTCTTTATTCCTAATTGTTTCTTATATTCCACCTTGCAGTAATTTTTATTCCTGAAATTACCTGGTCAAATAATTTTTCAAGTTCTAATCTTATTGCAACTAATGTCTCAACAACAATTGCATCTTATATTGTTGATAATATGTTAAGTTTAAGTCTAGTCCAAATTAACAGCTTTGTAAATTTACTTGGCAGAATTGTAGATCTTGTATTTGTTAGTGACAATATCAGTGTAACTATTTCCCTGTGTATTTTGCCGATTTCAACTCCAGACAAGCAGCATGTCCCTTTAAGCGTTGAAGTTGAGTTTTATGAATTCACAACTTCTAAGCTTGAGGAGAGGATTACTTTCAATTTTTCGGCTTGTGATTTTTCAAAAATTAATGACCTTTTACTCCATTTTAATTGGGAAGATTTATTTTTGAATGGAAATGTTGCGGATTGTTATTCTATTTTTAAATGTCATGTTCTGGAAGTTTTCCGTAATAATATCCCAGTATTTAAAAATAAGCAGTATAAGCTCCCTTGGTATACAAGGAAACTGAAATCGCTAAAAAATAAAAGAAATAAATTTTATAAGAAGTTTAAGAAAACTAATGATCAATGTTATTTTTCAAAGCATCAATACTATCAAAAACGCTTCAACTGTTTGGAAAAATTTCTTTATAAAAACTATGTATTTATAATTGAACTATGTATTTAGAATTGAATCGAATATCAAGTAAAATCCCAAGAGCTTTTGGTATTATATTAAATCAAAAAAGTCTTGTTCTGAGGTATCATTCGCTGTCTGCTTAGGGGATGAATTTGTAGGTACACCGAGTGAGGTAGCTAATCTGTTTGCTAAGTTTTTTAATCTAATTTCGTTCTGGACCAAGATTTGTCTGTTGAGCCCAACAACAATAGTTCATTAAATTTTCCTTCTTCAATTAACTTTGGTAATTTGAATCTCACTTTGGACAATGTATCAGAAGGAATTTTAAGTCTTAAGCCTTCGAGTCAAACTGATATTGATGGTTTTTCAGTACTTTTTTTGAAAAAATGTCCAGCGGTTATTACCCCTATTAAACTGTTATTTGATAAATCTCTATGTGCAGGTACATTTCTAGATGATTGGAAATTGACAACCATTACCCCAACTTTTAAAGCTGGCAAAAAGAATGATGTCTATAACTATCGTCCTATTTCTAAGCTTTCATCTGTCTCCAAGCTATTTGAGAGTATAGTAAAAAAGAAGACGTATTTTGCGACTAAGAGTTTAATTTCACCTAAACATCATGGTTTTGTTCCTGGTCGTTCCACGGTTACTAATCTAGCAGAATTCACTGAATATTGCATAAATTCTTTTTCACAGGGATCCCAAGTTGATTGCATTTATACTGATATTTCAAAAGCATTCGATAAAGTTCCACACAATACTTTATTATTTAAACTTGCTAGCTTAGGTTTTCATTATGTGTTCCTGTGCTGGTTAAAATCGTACCTAAGCAATAGACGTTGCGTCGTAACAGTCGATGGTGTTTCCTCTGAACCTTTCATTGCCACGTCAGGTGTACCACAAGGAAGTATCTTAGGACCGTTGCTCATCGTTTTATTTATCAATGATATTGGCGAGTGTTTTTCATTTAGCAGATATCTGTTATATGCAGATGACTTGAAACAAAGCTCGCTAAGCTCGTTACATCAGGCACACATCTTACTCTATTTCGAATACAATACTCAAGACTGTTGAGGAAATCAAAGATCTTGGAGTTATATTTGATTCCAATTTCTCTTTTAATAATTACATCAATTTTATTATATTAAATGCTTACTCAGTTTTAGGCATTGTACGCCGGCACAGTACAAATTTTACTGACCCATATACTCTACATAAAACTACTTTTTTCGTCTTATGTTAGATCTCGACTGGAAGATGCAGATAGACTTGAACGTGTGCAAAAGGTTTTTTTAAAACTTGCTCTATGTTCTTTGAAATTTTTGGACCCCTTACCTTCTTACAATTCGCGTTTGCTTCTTATAAGTCTTAAATCGCTCGAGAAGAGAAGGACAGTTCTTTCACTTTCTTTTGTGTATGGTATAATTAATGGCACTGTTGATTGTCCGTCTTTGCTCCAAAGTATTAATTTCCTTGTGCCATTTATGACTTTACGTAATTTCAATCCATTCTACACGGCTAAACTCAAATCCAATTATGCAAGAAATGCCCCTTTGTCGCGTGCATTTTGCGAATTCAACGAGATCTCGAATTATGTCTTCCTCGTTTTTTCTTTATGTAAAGTTGAGTTTCTCTCATTATTATATTATGCCTTGTGAAATTTGTTATTGTAATAAATAAATGCTACTCGTAAATTATTTGTGTGGCCTGTACGGCGTATACCAATACGCTTTACTTATGTACCTAAACATATTCAAGGCTTGTATGGAAAGTTTCCGCTTACCACCATTAGCCGGTCCATTATTTTCGGAAATTTTCCATATACAATATTTTCCACAGTTTAGATTGAACTGCAAAAATAGTTAAATACAAATGAAAATCATCTTTCTATAATTTTTACGGTTTTCAAAAGATTTTTGTTTAAAAAGTCGACATTTTGATCCAATTGTAATTTCTGTTAAATTTTTTTTCCCTGATTTTTTTACAGATTCTGGAATGCAAATGCCTCACAACTAGGCTTGCTAATCCCGTGATCCCGAAATCCAAGGATCCCGTTTTCTTTTAATTCCCGAATTTACCCGGATTAGTCTATTTAAATCCCGGGATTGCTGAACACAATTCATGACATATGACTTTATGACACCTTGTGAATCACCTAATAGTATATATGATCTTAAATATGACTATTCTAATTGCACTCTCATTAGAAAGGGGATCTTAAGAACACTCACGACGAGCTGGTTGAGGTGGATAACGCAGTGAGTCCCAAAGATAAATTGCATCAAGTTTTAACGAGCAGCTCGCAAATGTCCAGTTATAGAAATTGATATTTTTTTGCAAAGGGGTCGACAATTCAATAAACAAGTGTTGAGGCGGAGTGGTGCTTTTCCACTGCCACAAATTTAGGTACAGGTTGCAGAATTACACACTAAAAGCTTTAATTTTTTTAAAATCGAATTTTGATAAAAAGAAGGAATACCATCTGACGCGTTTAGAATGGAATGGATGGTGTATTAAATTTATACTTGATGTCTTGTTTTTTTTTTTTTTACAAAATATACTGTAGCATATAATAATATTGAATATTGATCTCAAATAGTTATTAAAAACAATTTAATTGAATATACAAAGATACAGCAGAAATATGTATATTTGTACTTGAATTATAATTAACTTTGTTCCTTTTTTGTTCTTTTGTTGATAGAAAACAACAATAAAAACATATATACATGAATTACCGCAAATTTTGCTTATTTGTTATATTAATGTTATTTTGAATACCATATCATACACCGATTACAGACCAGACGTCACCTGTAACATTATTAAACAAACACTAATCTTGTGTGAGGAAACAGTATCAAGTTTGCTTTATACAAACAAACGGAGACAGCAATACTATGTAGATGCGAACGAGGTAGCATTGCAATGGACTTTCTGAGTTCTTTCAACTAAATAACTGGTTATAATCTTTACAGAGCTATCAGAGAATCCAAAATAATGTTTTGCAAAGAAGGTTGCGATTTACCTTATCAAAGGCTTTGGAAAAATCCAGACGGCAGAGGAATGTTAGATTACCCTTATCAAAGTGTTCCCTTACATTGTCAGTTATTTTTAACATAGCCGTAGCACAGCTAATCTTAGGTCTAAACCCTGAATGCAAGGGTGAAAACAAATTATTTCGTTAGACAAATGTGGAGATTTGTGCTACCATTAGGAACTCACAAAATTTAGAAAAGGCTGACAGAATACTTATTGGCCTATCGTCACTTGAATTGGTGGCAATATTCTTCTTAACAACAGAAACAATCAAAGTATTTTTCACTCGATTGGGGAACAAGCCGAAGTGAAGCAATGAATAATGATTTGTGTTAGAGCTCCTAAAATAATTGGGAGCACAAATTTACAAACCTCAACGATATACCATCCTCACCGTTACTCCATTAAATTGAAATTTTTGTTCTAAAGCAAAATGGTTAAATAAATTTTGGAATGAAGAGCCATAACTGCAAAGTCAGTACTGGCTCTCTTTCATATATTATAAAGCTTATTACTTGCTTTTATAGCTGAGCTAACTCTTTTTTTTTTTGTACAAAGGGTAAGAGCTGTTAATGGGCCGAATAGTACGGAACGGGACACGGTAATTTTTAAATAATTCACAATTTTATTAAGCTCAAGGCCAGTTTATGAAAGATTTTTGTGTGGAAAAAACAACAACAGCTTTTAATATAAAAAATTGTGCAGAGCTCTGTAAATTAATGATATAATATGTTGCATTTTTTTTGCAAACTAATATCTCTTTATTTGTTAATATTAATTAAAAAAATTTTACGCAATATTTTTGGTTTGCATTTTTTTTTTTTTTTTTTTTTCAAAAAAATAAGTACTTTGGAAATTGGTTTTGGAAAAATATCGAATAATAGCATATTTGTAAATATGTGTAGAAGGCACGTATAATTCTAATTTCTTAACTTATAAAACCCTTACAAGTTTAACCAAATTGTTACCAAAGCCTTTTTCTCAGATTTAATATACTTTACCACTGCAAACTTAAAACAATTTCAGAAGCTGCGAGAAAAAATTTGAAAATTGTTTTACCTATATATTTTTAATGTTATAATTCACAATTTCATTGAGCTCGAGGCTAGTTTGTGGAAGATTTTTTTTGGGCAAAACAACACCATTTTTAAAATGGTAGAAGTTATAGGCGCTATTTCGGAAATCATCACTTCTTTTTATTTAATTTTTTTATATTTATTAATTATAACCACCTTTCCAGGCTTTGAACTAAGGACCTCTGAGGTGCAGCTACCTGCTGTGCTACGCTTGCCGAGTAGACTGTTGTGTTTATTCCAGATTTCTTAAACAAATAAAATAAAATCTTCCAAAAACTGTCTTCGAGCTCAATAAAATTGTGAATTATAATTCATTTTAAGGCCAATAAAAACCTAAACATATTTTAAATGTTGTGAAACAACTACAGGTGCCTTTGGGGTAAGAACTGCACTCAAATTGAAAAAAAAAATGTTATTATATCAAATGAAAAAAATTCAAAATATCAGTTAGTATATATCCCTACCATTTGATTGTACACATACATATGTATGCACGAGTAGTATATAAAAATGTGCGAATGCTTGAGTGTTGCATTCTCATTGTCAGGCACTATTGGCATGCACAATAGACTTCTGAGAATGCCAAAGCGAACAAATTATCAGAAATGTTGTAATCATTTATATAGCTGACATAACAGAGAAATTGTTGACAATAAATTAAATAGTTAAAGTTTTTTTCGCCACCCATAAATACTGTAACAAAACTGCTAGTTGTTTTCAGCGAAATAAAAACCGCTGCTACCACAATATATACATACAAATGTATGTGCACAATTGACATAACAAACAGTCTGTTATTCGCCACACAATGGCCATTGGCAACTTTGTTGAAAGCATAGAAGTTACTTTTAATTTAATTCACCGTTTTAGACTGCAATGCGAGTATTCCTTTGAAGCGAAAGCACACAATTCAATATAAAATATTTTACATAAAATACAACATGAAAACCACCTAACATCCACAACATAATTTCCCATACTAAATTCATTGTATTATTCCGAAAACAGCAATCGAAATTTTGGGATTTACCAAAATGACAACGAAAACATCGTTCCACCTACCAAACTCTGTGATTGTTTTTCAAGCTGAAACGTTTGCAATAAAGAAGATCAAACTGTTGTTCGCGGACTATCTTCTATTTCGTCGGGTCTCAATTACATAGAAGATGACTTTGAACGAAAGAGCTTTGTTTTAAAATATTTAACAAAATTATTCAGCTTAAATTTTACAATATTCATTACTTTGCTCAAATGACAAAGTTCACTCCGACATTAAACTTGACTTTTTTCCTTTTATTCTTCAAGCGTCAAAGAAACAGCTGAACACATACAACTGTCGTGAAAAATTTTAAATGAGAATTCAAAACAATAACACTATGCAACTTCAAAATAAATCACCGATATCCCGAGTGGTGATTCGTATTAGGTATATTTAGTAAACAAACAGAAAACAAATTCATATTTAGATATCACGTCCCTAAACATAAATAACGGTTATCTTACTTTATTTACTTTTCGTTACAGTTAGTTGATGGTGTGTACAAAACTCATCAAAACACTTAGATTATTCATAAATCTACAAAATGTCGCGTGTTTGTTTTAATTCTTCTAGCTTATTTTGTTATGTTTGTGGTCAATTTACTAATAAAAGTGAAAAAAACCCAATTTCGCCATTGTTCGAAAAATGTTATGAAGCTTATTTTAAAATTGCCATTAGAAATCAAGACAAAGCATGGGTACCAATGCAGTGGCGTAAAGCCATTAATCACATAGACGCCTTTTACTTCTGTTTAACAACTGTGAAAGGTTTTTCAAAAAAATCAAAACACTTGGTGAAGTATTCTTCTATGTCATCAGTGTCAATGCCGCTACCACATTCTCCATACATTCCAGTACCGGAAAGATTTTGTATTTCGTCAAGTTTTTCGAGTCCTATTGAAGAAGAAGATGAAGCAGGCCCTTCTAATAGCGAAGTGGTATTTATAGATGAAAAAATATACAGAACCACATTTGATTCGTCAATCAAAACTAAATGACCTTGTTAGAGATTTACACTACTGACTACAAAAGGAAAGCCAGTCCTTCAAAAAAAGAAAAAAGTTTTTTTTAAGGTAGAATAACAATTTATGTCACCGCTTCATATAATTTTAAGTAAAATCAATAAATGCGATTCACTTCTAAATATTTTTTAAATTAAATATTTCAAATAGTTTTAAGGTGGCGAATCATAATTACATACTGTGAACCCAGTTGCATAGTGTAATTTCACCGAGATATTTAAGTTCAATATTTCTATTGAGTAGGTTCATTTATTAACCAGCCTAGTAGGATCCAATCTTATTAAAAAAATTTTTGCAATTTAAGTAGAAAAACTCTTTTAACAAACGAATTTTTTTTTTATAAAAAATGCCCTTTTATCGAAAATGCTTTGACCAGTAACAATTCAACACATCGGTAGGTATTTATTGCAAAGTTAGTCTTTTATTCTGCAATGCAATTTTTTATATTCATCCAATTTTTTTATAATTTTTGCGACAATTTCTGACAAGACAAAGCGCCATACATTCACATTTTTCACTGGTTGATATGTCTGCGCAATTGCGGTTTATTATTTTTGTTAATGTTTTCCCATGAACATTGAAAAAGTTATGTTATTTTTTTTTGCATTTCCTTTTTACATGCCAGTCATAAAATTTTAGTGTCGCTTATACGCCTCGTGATGCGTGTCAATTTTTTGCCATAGATGATAATGTAAATGCTACGCATGTTTTTTGCTATGTTTTTATTTTACTTTTTTTTTTTACAAACGTTCATGTTTTACGCTTTTCCAGGCTATCAATAGCCGCGTTTCATTAAATTGGTCGTAAATTTTTGCGTACTTAATTAATTTCAATTGAGCATTTTAAACACATATTGTATAATTTTATTGTAGCTAATGATTCATGTATTTTTACAAAGCTTTAAAATTGAAAGTTGGCAGAAAAGAAAAACATAAATTTTTAAAGTCAGCTGACATTCATTTCGATTAATTAAATGTCGAATGTAAATATGGGAGCCATTGACTCTAAATCGCGTACAGCACATTCGTGGTAAAATGCAAACGAATTTTATGATATACTACAAAAAATCGTTTATACATATGTTGGAGTGCCATATATTATAAATGCCTTGTAGGTGTCATTCAAGTTTACCCCAAAATTATAATATCGACTGGCAAAAGGTATCTTCTTAAGAAAATCCTGACTCTAAAATTGTTCAGCTGATTTTAAATTTAAATTAATTTGGATAGTAAAAGTGGTTTTAAAGCGAAATTGTGTATGTAATCCATCATCTATTGAGAGTACAAAGTATGGTATTCTTTATGTAAAAAAGTGTGTCGGAAATATCAAAGGAACCGGAGTGAAAGTTAAAGTCCTGGCTCGTTTAATTCAAAATTATTTTGGCAAGGATTCAGAAAAAGAGGCCAGTAATGCTTGGAAATTTGGGAGGGAACGTTCCACTTCACTTCGGCCAGAAGAGGTGGGCTAGACGTCAAGCCTGTCAGTAACTTGAATAAAAATATTATGCCTAGCATTTCTCTGCGATTAGCAAGCGTAGGAAAATTAATAAGTTTTAAACGATTAATATAGGGTGGCAGGTTATATTTGGAATCCCAGCGAAAATTTCTTAAAAGAAAAAGCAGAAATTATTTTTGAATTGACTCTAACCGGTCAGAATGAACTTGATAGTGCGGGTTCCAAACGATGGAACCATATTCTAGTATTGGCCACACTAACGTTGTGAAAAGAGCTTTCGTAATGTAGGTGACACTGAATTCTTTTGACCATCGTTTTACAAACGCAAAAACACCCTTAGCTTTGTTGATTGTAGCATTGATATGAAGATTAAAGTTAAATTTTGTGTCCATTGTGATACCTAGGTCAACAATACTTAGGTTATAGTTACTTATGTCATAAGAAGCTGGTTGAACTGCCCTGCGAGAAAAGCACATTACTTTACATTTTTTAAGATTTAGCGGCATACCATTTACTCCACACCAATTAGACATGCTATTTAAGTCCGTTTGTAGTAAATACCTTTCATCAACAGTGTTGAATGATCTAAAAAGCTTTACATGTTCTAAAAAGCTTTACATGATCTAAAAAGCTTTACATCGCAACTTTATCACGGAAATTGTAGTAAGAAATCGTATATACCTTCAAAGTCACAGTGAAAAAATGGTTAAATAAAAATATCATTTTCCAAGGAATTGGCATCCTAAATTGCACTTATTCAAAAAATCAAAAAAATTAAAAAGACCATAAAATCTTTAATTAAATTTAACATAGAAACCCAAAGAATATTTTTGCTACTGGATAGGTACATACATTAAAAAAAAAAGAAAAATAGTGCATTACTGCGTGATTATGCGTACCCTTGATTGACCCACAATATAATCAATTAATTCTCTTTCCAAACCAAATTGTTTCGTTCAATCTCTTACGAATACTATTTTTTTAATTAAAACTATTTTTGTTCTACTCTTTTGTCGCACAGTAGTGCTGATTATTGCTTATTTTTACTGCTGTAGAAATTGTAAGGCAACTCGAATTTAACAAAAACTCCGCAATAAATACAATTACAGAACAAAACAAAAATATACAAATATTTTTGAAACATCTACTTACATATATAACATTTTTCTTATTCTTTAGACAATGTTAGGTGTACAGTTTTATACCTAGTTTCGGTTAAGTCCCGAAAAATTAGCACTATTTGATTAAACATTTTTATATAAATTTAAAAAATATATATAAATTTACTGAATGTCTTTATAACATTAATTTTTTTTCTTTGGTGTTCACTTGTTTTGAACTATATTCCATTTAAAAACATTTACAGAAAAAGCGTTGTGAAGAAAACAACGTTTCCTCTCTCTGCACTTTACTTTGAAAAATTTAATAAAAACAAAAAAGTGGGCAAAGCAAGCTTCATCTAAATTGTATAAGCTTCCATTAAAAATAGAATAATCAAATTGGTTGATGTATGCAGAATGTGGGAGAATAAACTGGTTTCAACTACAGATAGAAAGAAAAAGTGTAATTCTTCGGTTGGTTGGTTGGTTGAAGCGTTTCCTAGTCCTGGAGTGAGAAGGACCCAATCAGCGCTGGAAGCACCATTTTGTTACGCTATTTTCGTGGAACCTCTAGTATGTCCTGCGGTCTTTAATTTTCGAACCACTTTGATTTGTGGATGAAGCTACCTAAACAGTTTAAATAAGACCTAGAGATCTCCCTTAACTCTTTTGGAAGAAACCCCAGTGTTTCTTGTCTTAGGCGTGCCAGAGCTGGGCACTCACACATATAGTGAAAGATGTCTACATGTTAACAACTCTTGTAGTGGTTGTTGAATGGAAGGCCAGTCTTTGCCGCATGCTCACCATTCTTTAGTTTTACAGTTTTTTTAAGGGTACAAAAATGCCAGTGGTAATATTCGTAACAATCTTAATAAATTTCGTTCATAAAAGCAAAAGTAATCAGTTTTATACCTATCGATAAATGTTTCCACTTAATTGGCGCACCAACCGCCTAAGCGATTTTGGCCGAGGTCAACATAGCACGCCAGCTGTCCATATCTTTTGCTAACTGGCGCCAATTTAAAATCCCAAGTAGAGCCAAGTCTTTTCCCACTTGGTCTTTCCAACGCAGAGGAGGTCTTCCTTTTCCTCAGCTACCACCTGTGGATACCGCGTCAAAAACCTTCACGGCTGGAGCTATTTCATCCATTCGTACGACGTGACCTAACCAGTGGAGCCGCTGGTTATTAATCCGCTGTACTATGTCTACGTTCTTGTACAGTTCGTACAGCTCATCGGTCCATCATACGCGGTATTCGCCATCGCAAAGACGCAAGGTCCATAAATATTTCGAGAATCTTTCTCTTGAACACTCCAAGAGCCCTCTCATCTGATGTTGTCATCATCTATGCTTCTACGCCATACAATAGGACGGGCATAATGAGACGCTTATAGAGTATGGTTTTTGTCCGTCGAGAGATGACTTAACTGTGCATTTGCCGTACTCAGTCCGAAGTATCACTTGTTGGCAAGAGAGATTCTCCGTTGGATTTCAAGGCTGACGCTGTTATTGGTGTTTATGCTGGTTCCTAAGTAAACGAAGTCTTCTACTTTTTCAAAGTTATAACGGTCAACATTGATGTTTGATCCCAGTCGTGAATGTGCCGACTGTCTATTTGATGACATGAGATACTTCGTCTTGTCCTTGTTCACCTCCAGATCCATTCGCTTCGCTGCTCTATCCAGTTCGGAGAAGGCAGAACTAACTGTTAAGACCGATGATGTCAATACACTTGACAGAACCTTATGCGCGATGCTAAGAAGACTAGTCCCGCGATAATTGGCCCAAACTGCAGGATCACCCTTTTTGTGTGCAGGCATGCGTTCTTCCGACCATATTCTAGAAATAAGCTCGTGCATGCACTTAAACAGCTTTATTCTTCTTCAGCCGTACTATCGCTTTTCGAATTCCGTCATGGTCGGGTGATGGTACACCACGTTCATCATAATTGATTGGGGATTCGGGTTCAACATCTTCTCCAAGATTGTTGCAGCTGCTTCCATTAAACGGTGTGGGAAAGTGCTCCCTTCATAATTTAAATATGCTGTGGACATCAGCCACCAGGTCTCCGTTGTCAATCTTACAGGAATTCGTCCCGGTCTTGAAACCTTCTGTTACCCGCCGTACTTTCTGAAAATATCGGGCGCTTTTTTTGTCGCCCAGCATCTTAATCTCTTCGCACTCAAGCATTTCTCACGAAAAACGCGTCTTACTTCCTCCTGCCATAAAAAAAAAATGATCAGAGTCGATGTTGGCTCCTCGGATCGTGGGCACATCTAGGACACTGGAAGCGTACCTTTCGTCTATCACAACATGGTCGATTTGGTTTTATGTCTTACCATCTGAAGACAGCCACATTGCCTGGTGAATCTTCTTATGCTGGAACCTGCTACTACACACTACCATGTTTCGGGGCCCGGCGAAGTCGATCTGACTGACTGAATTTTCCGACTGTGAAACCAAAGATGCCCTCCTTGCACAACGTCCTTCTTTTCCGTCGGGTCGTGGGCGCAAATCAGGGAGATGTTGAAGAATCTCCCCTTGATGCCGATTGTGGCGAGACGTTCGTGCACCGGAGTGAACGACAGTACTTAACGGCGCAGTCTCTCTCCCACCACAAATCCGTTACCGAATTTGCGCTTCTTTACATGGCAGCTGTAGTAGATGTCGCAGGGGCTTATCGATTTGTTCCTTGCCGGACAGAGGCACCTTCCCAATAACGGGTCCGGACATTCCAGGTGCATGTCCTTAAACCATTTTATTTTAAACGTTTGCGTCAAAAAAGGGGGGTCTCATCCGAGGCTTTGCCTTTCTTTTCATTGGAGGTATGGTTTTACGTGGCGGTTTCCAAGCCCTGCGCACAACCCATTGCTGGGGGTGAAAATTTTAAGTTTGTTTATATAGCGAGCCGCTTGCTCCAAGACAGACGCCCGCTTGCAGCCCCACCTCCTTGTGAACAGACGCTGCTGACTTTAGTGGACCCTTAAACCGAATATGTCGGAATTGTTCTACTAAAGCTCCCTCTCTATTAGCCGTGACCCAATGCTCCACATGGGTTGGTTACCGTATCTCGCACATGGGTTGCTCATGTTGTCCAGGATGCACGAACGTGGACGTAAGAGTAGGGATTGAGTACAGCCGTGCAAATGTAACCGCATACCCAGAAGCATCACTGTACCCTATTGGATATGTCACCAAACACATACACATTTTCCATCAATCAGATTTGTTTTTGCAAAAATAAACTTAATCATCTGAATTCGAAAAATAGCGTACAAAAATAAAAACAAATAATTCGATGTATGTATGTATTTATTATGTAGTTACAAAGTAAATACATGAATGCATTTGAGCGAACAACTGATGAAGGTTCATTGATTATTGATATTGTAAATGAACAGTGCCGAGTAGTGTCCACACAAAAATGCCCAGGCAAATATTTATACGAAATGGAAATCAAGTGTATGTAGACCTACGCGCCGAAACACATTGCTGCCAAAATAATTGTTATTGTTCGCAATAAAATTGTAATTAACTGTGTGATTTGGTTCTTAATTGTATTAAGAGCATACTGACATACATAAATTAATACGTACATATTTATGTATTTCAATTGGATATAAATATTTTCATACATACATACATACATGTACATTTATTTATATCTGCACATAGATGAATAACAAATACTCGGCGCGCTGAGTGAACATTGCCATGTGAAGAATTGAAGCAAGACAAATGGTAAATGATAAAGCGGTATGATATTGATATTATCTTTGTTGTTGTGCTTAATTAAATGTTCAAGCACACTCGTACAAGTATTGGTATACAAATATTTAATTATTTAGACATACACAGTTGGATGATTGCTTTGAACAGCAAGTGCATACCAAGGAAGGTGGGATGGGTAATACATATCGCACCCTAAATACAAAAGGGTCACAACTCAAAATACTAAGATTTTCAGGAGAGACGAAAAACGTTTTATGTAAAAATTATTATAATATTTAAAGAAAATATTTTTCCATCATGAAAATATACAACATTGAAGAAGGTTCTGCTATATTTTTTTCAATTTTATATAATGTTTGCGAAAGTAAAACAAAATTTTGATTTATGACTGTTTAACTGAAATTTTTTCGATTAACTAGTGATATTATCTTAAGTTGTGCCTTAATAAATAAATAATACTGTTAATTGAACTCACTTTTCACAACTAAAGAGGCACAATGCAAAATAATATACCACGAAATTTATCACTTTTTACAGTTATAGAGGCAGAACTCAAAATAAAACTCTTTATGTGTAATAAAAGTAATCAGCTGTTCTTGAGCACATTAACGCAACTAAAAATAATTCTCTTTAGTTGATCGTGCAAAAGCAACACACTTGACATAAAAATAGACATAACTGTATTTTTCCAGTTAAAGAAGATTGTTATGTGAACGAAATTTTCGCAGTAGTTAGAGATGTGTACTCTGAATTAATTTATGGAAAAAACTCAGTTTTGGAAAATTTTGAGTTGTGACCCTTTTGTATTTAGGGTGCGATATGTATGTTAACAAGCATAAAACAAGAGTAGAAAAAAGTAGAAAAACCAATGCCGTCAAGTTGTGGAGATGGCGCTAAATTAATGTACGCCAATGTTAGAAATGAAAAATATATTATGCACACATGTTAATCGCAGTGCAATAATAACATTTTGACACGCCTATAAGCACTCGCACTGAAAGCTTATATAATTATTTACGCGCTATACCAGTGAGAGTGACCTCCTACTTGTCGCCCAATGCGGCAGATGGCTATGTCTAGAAAAATCGTTGATTTCATTAGATTTGCGAATCATTCTGTCAAGAAGGTGGCAGCAAGCATGCAATCGAGGAAGTGAAGTAGTAAGAAAATTTGTTGCGTGGCCTTCACTCCGAACGCAAGCCAAAGTTTTTTTGAATTAACCAATGAATACGAACAGAAAGCAAAAAGCAAGAGATATGCGTAGAAAAAATATGTGTGTGGTTGGGCCGAAGGTAATTAATTAATCCAAAAAATGTATGCGTATGTATGCTACACATGTAAAGATATATTATTTATATAAGCATGTTGCTAGTAGTTGCGCAACAAACTACATATTCGCATGCCATTTGAAGTTTACTTTAAGCTCCACATGGCGTATAAGTAATCTACTTTGATGGAGCGCGCTGTGGTGGCGCAGTGGTTTACTGCACTGACGCCGTTCACATCTGAGCATTTAACCAAATTTCATGCTCTTGCCACTTTGATTGGCTAGCGCGCGCAAAATTACATAAATTGCTTTTGATGAAGTTTGCGTGATTTCGCGAAACATAAATGAATATCTCTTCATACACACTCGTATTTTTGTTATAAATTATAGCTGGTATGTTTGTCGCCTAGCAGACAAACTTTCGCATTTATTTCATATTTTATGATGATTGATGATTATTTCATAAGATCAAAAACAGTTCGTGCACACGTAAGACTTTGATGTAGAGACAGTAGGCTCAAAAAAATAAAGGTTTGTTATTTAAAATGAAATGCCATAAATTCTTGAATTTAATGATAGTTTTGATCACAAAGTGCACGGTTTAAATTATTCTTGTAAGATAGATGTTTTCAAGATATTAATGATTTGGACTATTGTCAGTCACCGATTCTAGTTTTTACAAAAATTGTATATAATTAAAATCAAAATATTCAACACTTAAAAAAATTAAATTTTTATGATAGATGCTCTCCGAAAATTTATGATAAATTAACAATAAAAATCAAAAGTTATTTTATGCAAACAAAATCTATATATAAAAAAATCAATTGCTGTTCGTTTGTCTCGCTAAAACTCGAGAAAGGCTGAGCGGGTTTAGCTGATTTTGGGTTTCATATGTTTGTCGTAGTCCAGGGAAGGTTTAAACGGTGAGAAAATTTGGAAAAATTGCGAGAAAGATAGTAAACACCACAATTTAATTTTCCCATATACATAAACTGTTCTACCCACTTTCCTGTCAAACATTTTATGCTCCCGGAGGGACAGGAAAAACGTTCCTTATTTCATTGCTATTGCCAAAGATCAGATCGCAATATGAAGTAGCCCTAGCGTTGGCTTCATCTGGAATAGCTGCAAGATTATTAGCAGGTATACGAACTGCACATTATGCCTTGAAATAACCACTAAACATGCACATCAACGAAGCACCAGTTTGGAACATCGCCAAAAACAAATATGCAAATTGATCGTTTGGGTTGACTGTGCGATGGGCCACAAGAGTTCACTGGACAGAACGTTAAAAGATCTTTGTTGGAGCCATTATTCTGTTATGAGGTGATTTTCGTCAGCCTCTTAGATTTTAAGCGGCTACAATTTCCCGATAAACATAAATAAATCGCAAGGTCAGCATGGACAACTATACGTCGCGTGTTTGCGCGCCGGAAAACCATCGTCTTTATATAATTACGCTCCGCAAAAAAAAAACCAAAAATATATTGATTTAGTGTTTTACTGTGTTTTTATTTAATGTAAATAAAAACTTCGTTTTTAATTGAATTGTTAGCAAATTTCGTTTAATAACCGAAAGAAATTAAAACGATGTGATATAAGTTAGCTAAATGTGTGTGTGTGCGTGGGAGTTTATGTGAATTATGTATATATGTTGTTATCAAAGCATATCCGTCCGAAATAAAATTCAACTCAATACAATTCAAATAATTTTATATTAGGTAAACTTTACTTTGAAAGTTCCGAGAGTTCTGATTTGGTTGCCGACTTATCGATCAATCTGACGGCGAAGGCAAACTCTGCTCGGCAGGATGCGACGGCGGTGTGTTTGTAGGCCCCGGCAACTCCGATAAGTCTGGGTGTACCAGAACACCGGTCATGTTATGCTCCTGGCTTCTATGGATCATTTCTAATTAGTTAAACTCTTCGGAAGTTATATTTTAATTTGAAAAACTTTTTCCATCCGAGATTGATGGCATTAATGAAGTGCGAAATTTTGGTTTGATATTAATTTGTGCTTGAATTGATTTGTCTGTAGTTGACCAAATTTTACATAAAAATTTAAGCAATCTGAAACATATTTGTTGACATAAGAGTCTGTTATAGAATAACTAAATAAACCGTGACGTGCAAAAAAGAGACACAATTGTACAGTCATGAAAATAAAGAGTGGAAAGCGGAATAAAACGAAAACTGATTGATGAAATGCTTTATAAATCACTTTTAAAATACTATAATTAATATTAGGCATAGATAATATCTAACAGTTAAAAATGAGAATTTATCAGTCTTACATGAAGTATAATAACTGTTGCTCGCTAAAAATCTATTGTTTCCTCAATTATTTTCTACTTTTTATTGCCAGACTTAAGAGTATAATAACCTATGGAAATCGCAATTCCTGACATTATCGATCAAAATTTTCAGCCATTTTAGCAAAGGATAGGTGAATTGAAGTTCACAGTGTCATCTAGTTAGGGAATAAAATAGAATAATAATCTGAATTGATTTTTTATTTTTATACCGAAAAGAAAAAAAAATTTCCTACAAATATTGCAATGCAATAATCCAGTTAAATTTCGTTTGCGGGTACATTTCTCATAAAATTTTTAATATAACTAATGCTACAGATTTTAAAAGCGTTTAGTTTTCTATAATTTGGACTAAAATGTATCAAAAATATCTAGTGACCTTTAATTAATATACTCACTATAACAAACAGCGATACTGTTTTTATGTTATTGCCCACTGTTTGGAGAACTCAAATTAATCGTTTCGCTGATATATTAATATATTCCACACAACATAATTTAGGCAATAGTGCGTAAAATGCAATATACCTTTTGTAATGAACTTTACTTGTCGAAAAAGCTGTGAAATCATTCATGTCCAAGCAAACCGAGAATTCAAGTAATGTTTTATGTCCAAGAAATTGCAGAATGAAAGTGATATAAAAATAGCTGCTTTACAACACAATACACAAAGCGATGCGAGTTTTTTTTTTTGTGACATGTTTCACACTTTTTCATACATCTCATCTTGCATGTCAAATCAAATCTGTCACGCAACGAAAAGCAAACGTTTTATTTGGTATGCCTTTTACCGCCCCTTGAATACCTACTGTTGCAACTGAAAAAAAAACCCGCGTGCTCTATCAGGACTGCGAAGTGAGGCGAGTAATCAAGCTGCGCATTCGAGAATGTGTTGAGTAATTCAACGTCGTTCCACATAGCACCCTCACTCTACTTTAATCCAGACTAGGGAGATGGAATAAAACTCGCGCGAGTATCACTAATCAACTCTCGTTCCTATAGTTCTCAATCTTTAAAATTATTATAAGATGAATGCATAATTTAAGCGCGGCGAAATGTTTGAATTTTAATTCAATAAAACAATAATTATGTGGTTGTTTACGACTGGCACAAGTTAATTTTGCCAATAATACCGATTTAATAGCAAATTTACTTCTATTTTTTAGAATATGTTGTCATTTTATTTATGAAAACAGTGTGAAAATCATTATTAACAAATATGTTCGGAACACTCGGTTTCGTCCGTTTCGGAACGAATGATTTAGTGTCGGAATCGACACTGAAGAATCATGCATTATAATACTAATATATGAATATACATAGATGTATTTAGTATAACTTGAGGCAATAAATGTTTATTGTGTTCTTAAAAAATAATTTGAATATTAAGAAAGATGAATTTTTAATGCGCCAACAATTATTAAATTATCAAAAGCTAGAAAACAATTACTTTGTCATCATGTTCATCAATATTGTGTTGATATATTGATATTTGTATTACTGATTGTTGTATAAGAATCTATTACTATTATTAAGTTAGTGCGGCGAGTAATAAACAATAATCGAATGAATTGCAAATAACAAATGGCACTTCTAGTGATGGTAAAAACGAGTTCCAACACTGACGAATTCCTTTATAACTCGACTTAATGATGGAATTCATATTGTCAAGTGTATTGGTGCTTTTCTTGATACATATTTGGTCAATAAAAAACAAAAAGACTAATAATTAATTCACTGTATATCAATATGTACCATACCTGGGCACCCTGCAGTGTATATTAAATGCATTACGGACAGCAGTAAACAGTACATTTTTACTGATTACTGAAATTTACTTTGCATTACCAGTACACTTTTACTGAGTACTGAAAAAATTTTAAGTAAGCTGTAAATTTTTACTGATTACTGATAAACATCAGATATCCATGTCATTGCTCAAAGCCGGTGAAAAATTTGGACGGAGATGAGCTCTTTTAGCATAAAACAAAGAAATTGAATTACAAAATGTATCAAATTATTCTCTAAAAATATAATACTCTATTTAAATATTCAAATATATTAGTGACGACGTATAACAAAGGATATAATCGAACCGGAACAAGACTATTTGAAAGAGAAATAAGTCAAAGCAAAGAACATAACAATATATGGTATAAGGTGCTTTTTTTAGACGTGTGGTTTTCACTGAGACAGTACTTTTTTCGGAGTTGGTATTTTTGACAGCTGATACTTGAATTATACTCCGTTTGGTTTGCCTAAATTAAAACGCCTTAATAGACGTTTGACATACGATCCGAATTTCTGCAAAAAGTGGTCGAAAATTGGGCCTCTCGGCTGGAATTTATTAGAACCGAATCTTTTTTAAAACATAATGACAAACTCTTATCTTTATAATAGAGCTAAATTTTTGGCCATAACATTAAATTATATGCTATATTTGTTTGTGCACTGACTAAAAGAAAATCCCCACTATTTTCGTTTCTTACTTCAAATTTCTGTTTTATTTAAGATGGGCATATTTAGAATATTACATATTTTGAAGTATTTTCAGGAAACGCCTTTAAGATTTCTATTTGTTCTAAAACGTATGAAATTGTAGTTGTATGTTCTCTTCTCAAGTGGAAACTACAAATTATTTTAACATGATTTTTACAGAATTTTAGGCTATATATCAGCAGCATTTCTGCATCCTTACCTCTAAAGTTTTATTTTTAAGTTTCAACAATCTTTTAGTAAATGAGCAATATTACGCCGGTATTATGATACCTAAGTTCCATGTGCATAATCTCATAAATTGTAATAGTGATTCATAGTTTTTCGGGTGTTGTCGTTATAACTTTTTCACAATTTCATATTACAACTTTCCACTTAAATAGATGTTAGCATACAGTGCATTTCCACAGACTCGGGGAATTATCTAGCAACAGTCTTTCAATTCCCCACAGTCTTTCAAAGTACAAAACTCTTTCGTGTAACCGATGTCTATTCCGGCAACTATCTTGAAAGCTCTTTTCTTATTTTCGAAAGACAAATTGAAAGATCTGGTAACGAGCAGGTCTTGGCGCTGTCAGCTGTGCATTGTTTACACGTAAATATATTGAATAAGAAATAATAAGTGAAATAACATAAAAGGGAAGTGATTTAAAAGAATAAAAATACTATAATAATGGGGCAATTATTCTTACAAAACATTATAATGCGTCCGGCCAGAAAACTCCGTATGTTGTGTAGAAGACGCTTGCTCCAACAAATGCGCACCCAGCACGAATGGAAGAAGTATTCCAAAAAAAAACTGCACGAGAGCAGAAGTGGCTAACCCTAATAATTTTTTTGTACTTAACTGCTTAAAATAGTTTAGAGTGGAAAATTCAAAATTTAATAAAAAAAAAAAAATACTTAAATACAATAAAAACTGCAATTTTATTTTTATTACATATGTATATGCCCAGGGGGAATTCATTTCATTGTAGTTGAACAGTAAAAGTAGTATAATGTTAACGCTAGTCCATATAAGTACATCATATTTATACATACATATTTTATTAAAATGCAGCGATTGAAACCATTTTTCTAAAATAGAACACACCCTTACCATCATCTGCGCCTGTAGAACGAATGTTTTCATTGACGGGGATTGTTAATCGTTTTAGAACACAAAAACTCAAAGCGATGTAAATTTTAAATTGCTTGTTTTAAGAAAACCTATCAGCTTATAGTATGTAAATATATACATATGTGCATAATAAATAAAACAAATAAATTTACTGCGTACCTATATTTTTTTTCAGTAATCAGTAAAAGTGTGCTGGTAATGCAAAATAAATTTCAGTTATCAATAAAAGTGTACAGCTTACTTAAATTTTGTTTCAGTTATCAGTAAAGTTTTACTGGTAATGTAAACAAGTTTTAATTATCAGTACAAATTTACGGATTACTGCATTTTTACTGGTAATGCTAAGTGCCCATCTATGTTATGTACGTACATACTACATGGATACATTTTTACATACATATGTATAAATTAATCATAAAAACTGGTGTTATATTCGTGAAAGCGAGAGCTTTTCTGACACCCCCTGTCAGTTGAAAATAAAATATTTAATTTTATTAATTGTTTGGTCATATAATTTTAATTTAATTTTTAATTGCTAGTGAGCTTTAAGGCCGGTTAGTTTTTGTGAAAAATTATAGGGAAATACAATAATACTCAAAGGGTCAGAAGTAATAGTACTCTCTGAGAGGTCACCACTTCTTTCTTCTTGGCTTGCGCGGTAGTCGAACTCACGACTTCAAACGCAACACTTAAGCCGGCAATTAAAAGAAAAAAAATAAGAAAATTGTATGTTCGCCGACGGTGTTACAGAATCACATAATCAGGCGCTAAGTCTCTAAGCTCAATAAAGTATGCAAGCATTATATATATTTTTTTTTTTGAATGCAACAAAATGCCAACCATATTAAATTCAACTCCAATCGCATTCACTGTAATCTACCACAATAAAAAGAAACTACTAAAATCGAATACCCAACATTTGCCAGCACCAGCGGTAGCCGCGGATCAGAACTACTACTGCTAATAGTACGTAACGGCATACATTTATGTGGCATTTGGTGCGACATTTTTTCTAAAGCAATCAACTAAAGTAAAGAAATAAGCAAATCTACCAAGCAATCTAAGTGTAAATTGCCACAATGAGTTGCTCACTTGCCTCGTCAGTGTGCCGACATCGACGACGTGAGTACGTCATAGTGAAATCACTGCAACGGAGGCGACAGCACGTCTGAATGTCATAGCTTAAGATGGTCCCGAAGGGCAAACCGTAAGCAGGGTCGCATTATTTAGTATGTTAAGGTTGCAAAGTGGGTCAGGGAAACTTACGAGTAGCGCGCTCAACAAGAACATAACACTTTAAAATTCAAGCGGTCACACAAACTTACCTACACACACATATGTATGTATGTGCAAATGTATGCGTAATGCGCACAGCATTCAAATGGCAAAAAGCATTAAAAGCACGCATTTGTACATACATATGTGTGTACTCGTAATAGTGGTATTAAAAAACACTTGAAAAGTGTTATAGCAATAATGTTGAGGGAAAAGTAGATATGCTCGTGTATGCTATTGCAAAAAGAAAAATAAATGAGCAAAGCAAAAATAAATAAAATAGCAACTGACATTCGCATTCGCATTCGCATTACAAAAATTCCAACGCACATAACAAAAGCACAAGCATTGCAATATATATGTACATATGTGTGTATGTGAATATGTACGAATACAAGTGCTAATACAAAAAATATATTGAAAGACAGGTTCATATGATAGTAACCATATGAACATAAGTATATAAATATATGTGTGAAGTTTATAAACATGAAAAATGCGTTAAATATTTTTGCGAATTTCAATTAGAAGATTTAAAATATTTCAACGTTCTTTAAAGTCAGAGAATAAGTGGCATTTAATTTTTATAGAAGCCACACAGAAAACGAAATGAACGCATATATTCATAGAAATAGATTTAAACATTTATATTTTTTTAAATATTGTTACGTATTTTTCAGCGAACACGTCCAAAATCTTAAAAAATTTACCATCCCTATTTAATTCAGTTGTTTCGCATTCCCATTGATAAATTTCTTTAAGTTTTAAAGAACCGTTGCCGAGCCCGTTAATACATTAACTATGAAAGTATGTCTCGACAATCGCAACTATCATGCGATCCATGACTGAGTATATACACATTTTTCTATACTTGCACTTTAGTTTTAAATTTTACACTGAAATATCCGAAAGATGTTATATGAAGTTTGAAATAAGAAATATAAAATATAAAATATGAGATATGAAGTATGAAATATGAAATACGGAATATTAAATATGAAATATAAAATATGAAATATGACATTCGGAAAATTAAAAACGAAATAAAATAAATGAGATATGAAGAGACATGAATTATAGAAAATTAAAAATTATATATTAACTATGAAATATGAAATATGAAATTCGGAAAATTAAAAACGAAATAAACTAAATGAGATATGAAATATGAAATATGAAACATTAAAAGAGATTGAATGAAATATTAAGTATGAAATATGAAATTTGAAATATGAGTTCTTACTTATTTGCTTACATAAGTGGCTCGGTTACCGCCTATGCGATTTTGTTGGCCGAGCTTAGCATAGCGCGCCAATTAATTCTATCTTTCGCTAACTGGCGCCAGTTGGAAATACTAAGCGTACCCAAGTCCCTTACCGCCTGGTCTTTCCAGCGCAGAGGAGGCCTTCTTTTTCCTCTGCTACTACCAGCGGGTACCGCGTCGAATACTTTCAGTGGGAGCGTTTTCATCCATTCCAACGACGTGACCTAGCCAGCGGAGCGGCTTTATCTTTATTCACTACACTATATCTATGTCGGTATTCGCCGTCGCAAAGGCGTAAGGCACTCTGTCTTCTTCTTACGAAACGCACAGAGGCGTGTGCGGATCTTAGCTGCGACAAGAAAATGGTCCGAGTCAATGTTGGCTCCTCGGATCGTGCGCACGTTTAGGACACTGGATTCATGACTTCCGTCTATCAAAATATGATTTCTGATACATGAAATATTATAACTTAATTTTCTTCTTTGTCGTTTTGAAAATCCCTGAATCAAATGCATGCTAGGGAAAGTCTTCCACAACAATACTAGACAACAAATCTATTTTTAAAATGCACTTAATGTGTTAGATTTTCTGAAAAATTGTTTTATTCACACCAACTCGCCTAACACTTACATATAAAGAAAATTGCTTAGTTGAAATATTTATTTTTTTGATAATTCACACTTAATATTTATTTCTGTCGGTTATTTTTATACATTAATTTGTATTACCTTCTCAGTTTGCACTGAATGAAGCCGATCTACAAGTGCGGAACACCCGGCAAAAAGGAAAAAGACTAAGAAGAGGCAAAAAAGGACGGAAATTTTATAGAAATAAGAGGAAAATATCGTTCCGACATTAAAGTAGCTTAACGATGAACAAACATGTCAACATGTATATAGTACATAAAGGATGTGTATGCTTGTTAATGCGTATTGGTATTTTAGACACACACAAAAAAAAAAACAACAACCAAAAAAAAAAAACCTTAATAAAAGGGGAAGTACATACGTGTATAAGGTGTCACATAAATGTCATTACATGTTCATGGTGGGCACCATAATAAATTTATTAATATTTTGCCCTTCTCAGGGTTCGAACCTTGTTACAAATACATATCGTACCCTAAACCAAAAACCGTTACAACTCAAAAATTTTTAAAATCGCTTTTATCTCATAAACCTCTTCCCAGAATACTTTCCAACATGCTCCGAAAATACTGGAAAAGTACGTTTAAAATATTACAACCATTTTTTCAATACAATTTTTTACTTCTCTTGGAAATTTAAAAGAAAAAAAATTTTAAATCCTTTTTCCACATAAACTAATTCACGGAATACTTCCCCAACTGCTCCAGAAATTTTTTCGTATTTACTATCTTCTTTTACTGGAAAAGTATGATTATAAAATTATCATCATTATTGTAGCGACTGTTTGTTTTGCCTCTTCTGAACATTTGAGATTTTTTGAGTTGTGACTGTTTTTGGTTTAGGGTGCAATATGTTCATAAGTACATACATACATACATACGAGTGTAAATACATATATATTAAGGTGCTCTTCAATAGCTATTTCAATACAAATTATGTGTATTTTATGAATCTAACCAACATATTTAGGCCAACTTTGGATTATAAAAGAGCTTAAGCGTATTGAACATGGACACAAATTAAATTTTTCGCAAGAAAGATTTAAAGTATGAATTTTATTTGATTTGATTCATATTTACATTGTTATTTAGTTTCCTTTGGATATTATGAAAAATTTAAAATTTGCAATACACATGAATTTTAACTTGTCACATTTTTCGTTTGCATGATTATCGTAAAATTTGTTTGAATAATTAAATTTTATTAATTGCAGCTATTACTCATTAATTAATACGTTATAAACGAAAACCGATTGAGACAAGACTGTTGATTTTTTAATGAAATCGGCATCAGAAATTTGACAAAATAAAATTATTATTTTTATGGTGAGGACCAAGGCACATCAAATAGGTAGCCGCAGCAAACTTTTGTTTTGAACTTTTTTCATATTTTATTTTAATTTGAATTTCGTTGTGATAAGAATGCTTTTAGTACATACAATTCAAGGTAGTTGATAAAATATTTTTGAAATTTTAGCTTTTAAAAGTAAAAACAAAATATACAGAGCTTAAATTTTTTTTTTTTAATTTTTCTACTGTTGCTACCTATTGAATGTGCCTTGGGTGAAGAATTGTTTTAATAATTTTTTCTTAAATTTTTTTACTTTTTAATCTCACTCTTTTCTTTCAGACAGTGTAGTGAACACAAAATATTCTTCTATAATTTTTATTGTTAAAGAATACGATTTTATATTTTTGTTTTAATTTTTTTTCTTTTATAATTTTACTCCAAATACTATTACTAAAAGACACTAATTAAAATAATAATAAATTTTTTTTATCAGCAATAAAATATTTTCTGTTGTGTTACAAATACGTTTTCTAATAATTTAATTATTATTATTATTTCTTCTAAACGAAACTAACGAATATGTGTTTGCATGTTAATGCATTTGTAAATATGTGAGTAGTTAATGCCTTGCGAGCCAAAGAATACCAATAAACCATGAAAGAGAGAAATCAATGAAGCATATTAAGTACATTTGTATTTAAGTCCATATGTATTATTGATTTTTTTCGATATTCACTCGAGTCAAGCTAAGAGAGAAGCATTAGAAGAACAATTTAAGTAACCATATTTTTAATCAGATTGTTGAAGGCAGCAAAACATTGAATTTAAATAGTAATTTACTCGATGAGAAAATATTGCTTGCTTTCGAAATTACTTTTCCATTTCATTGCGGCTTTTTTCGAATAGCAACATTAAGCATAGAATTATGTTTTTTAATTTTTTAAATCGAGAAAATCTTCGTCGAAGTAAGAACTCAAATTAATTATTTGGTAATTTTAAATCTTTTACTAATAAGTTCTCGAAAAATACTTAATAGTGTTAATAAATTAAAACATTAACTAAAATTACATTTTGTCAAACTTAGCTGATTACTTTTGCATTTTTTTTCGAAATTACTATACTATTGAAACATGGATTTATGGTTTATTTTATATTGAAGGACAAGATGAAAAAATTTCTCGGGTTATTGTGATATTTGTGCCAGATATTTTAACAAAAAGCTTAAATTTTATAGCCTAATCATAATTTTCTTATATTTGCTTATTTGTTCGATGTGAATTGTGATTTGTTGATCGTCAACAAAAGCGGCAACTTTAAATAATATTAAATGATCAAATATAAAATGTATAAAATATAAAATTTATAAAATACCGTCAACCAAACTTTTGTGGCGTATCTTTAATGAACCAATTAGTTTTGCCAAAACATTTGAAATGGGCGGTTAAACAACTTATTCGATCACGGAGGCCCTTTAAAATGGAAATCATATTGAGAGCGAATTGGTTTAGTTAGAGTGACTTAAATAAATTTTTACGACGACAGACCACAAATTTCGTAAAGTGTTTTCCACCGGGTATTGCATATTCATATATGTAAACAACAAATATACCGAAGCTATAACCAAATATAAAACAGGATATTTTCGCACATTAATGTAAGCACTCATGCGTAAATATACTTTCAGGCACTTTACCCAAAATGCTTGCACACGCCAGTGGTTGCCTCAGTTTGCAAGAACCTTTTTAGTTATCAACAGGCTCTTTTGTCTCGATATTTTTTTTTTTTTTTTTTAAGTTTTTTTTTTTGCCAGCAAATAAAAAACAAAATCAATCGCAATAACAAAAAATAAAAAGGCAGAATCAATAAAATTCGTATGTGTCCAATGTCGCTGAAAGTTATGAATTAATAATAAAAACTTATAAAAAATAAACGCCAGCAGCATAAAAGATGTTACATCCCCTTTCAAGGCCACAATGTACGACAACAATAAAATGCACTTTACAAGAATATTCATCACTTAATTTTCTTCCTTTCACCACTTTGCTCACATGCAATAACACATAAGTGAGCACTACACGCACGTACACGCACGTAAAATAGTTGTGTATACTCGTATAAGTACTTATATGTATGTATGTAAGCAAACACTGCAAAATAATTCTCATACGTTTGAGATTATATTATTTCTCAATTTGATGTTACGCATTGTTACTTATTTGCAACAAAACATTTTAACAAATTTTGCTAAACTTGTTTTCAATTTGAGATTTTTAGACCTCAGATTCTCTCCGAAATCGTCAATATGAAAATTGGATGTTTCATAAACATCATATGCAGCTTAATATAAATATTTCAATTAATGTAACTAAATAACATTTTATTCTGCTCTTCTCACGTTTGAGAAAGAGTTGACAATTCAATATTTCTCAATTTGAAAATAAAAAAAAATTGCATATTAAAAAGGTGCCTTTTAGTTTAAAAACGCTATCAACGTTCATTTAAGATGCATTTGAGAACTAACCTTTGTGGTTTAAAAAAAAGGACTGCTTTCAAATACATCTCAAATTGTGATCCACAAAAAATGTTTATTGGGTACAGACGCCATTGTTCTTGCACATACATATGTATGTACATATATACATATATGGTTGCAAAATATTCGGTGGCATGGAAAAAATATCTCTAAAATCGGCAAACTAAAGGAAAAATTGAAATTTAAAGAAAACCATATAAAACGAAAATGTAGAAAACAATGCGAAACGAAATGTAATCGTCGTGAAACTTGACTATACGTCCTTGGGCATGCATACAAAAATGTTACTGCTAGATATGCTTTTATGCTGTCAACTGGAAGGATATCAAAAATACAATAAAAGGATCAGTTAAAATGCCCAAAAATACATACATATGTACATACATATTTATGTATGTGTGTATGCAAGTGTGTTTGAAAGCTATAAATACGTAGTACGTAACTGTAAGAGCGCAGTTACCCACCGACGTATACGCAAGCTGTGTACGGTGCCCGCAGAATTACAAAACTTTGATCCCTTTGTAAAAACGCATCTGATTTTTCTTGTTTACATTTTCGTTAAATATTTTTGAGAGCTTGTTTCGCTGCACACACCTTCGCAACAATCGGCACTATCATTCTGCCGAATAACTCCATGGCTGAGTTGCCTACAACTTCCACACTTCCACACTACCTAAGAACTTTTATTTTTTAAATAATAGTATTACTTCACACATACAAATTTACTTATATGTATCTAAGTACATCTACTAGAGCAATATGGTTGTGGTTGAATTTCCAATGCAACTGGCGACGGAATGGTTCGTGATAGTAAGGAGGGGTGTAAAAAAAAGAGATTGAGATGGTGAAATCTTATTCATTTGAGCCGACAGTGAAGGCAGAGACAGCGCATCCATCTAGTACAATTGTTTATACCAATGTGCCGCAATGCCTGCTGATGCTGCAGATTTCCGCACTTCGTTCGCATAGCGAAGCGCTGACCATCTCCGCATGCATAGCTCGCCTAGAAATTAATAATTATTATTTATGTACATTATCAATAAATAGAATTTATACTGATCACTTGGGTGCAGGTGCTGGCAAATTTGCTCACAAACCGCTTTCTTCCTGCCATGGAACTAATAGTACAGGCTGCTTTTGATGTATGATAATGGACTAGCTGCCACAAAGGAAAACAGCTTTCCGTCGTCCATTTCAATAAAGTTCAAAAGAAAACAGTTTAGCGAGTTTGTGATTTTTTTTTTTCATTTGTTTAGGTCAGTACAATGTTGCCAATGACCACTTTTTATACATGCTTGTGGGTACATTCAGATTTTCAATTATCATTGTTCATGATTTAAAGAACCAAAACCAAAATATGTACATATGTATGTACAAATATATGTAAATTATAAAAACGTGTAATTAAAAATTTCAGACAAAATTCGATAACGATTAAGAGTTATTTTACGAAAATTTTAAATATTTCTTAGATATTTTTTTTTAATGACTGCTAAAGCTTTAATATGGCAACCCTGTGTGGGGAGAGAGTAAAAATACAAACGTTTCAGATTTCTACGTTACGGTTGGCGGCACACGTACACAGTGAACGGGGGTGGGGGCGGTGAGTTTTCATTTACACGGCACTCTCAAGTACGGCCGTTCTACGCCGGTGAATAACTGCCACTTAACACGGAAATGTGTACAGTTTTATATATATATATTTTCTTATTTTAGTCAGGGCCCCAAAACACTCTTACTAATTCCAAAGATTTCATTCTTTTGTTTGTAAATATTTGTGACAACAATTTTAAAATGAACGAAAAACTATAATAAAAACGGCGAAATCGATTTTTTTTTAAACTTGTCAAAAAATACAAAGGAAATTCGTTCAATATAGTTGCAAGGCAATAAAATTTTAGCAATCGCATTCGTGAAACATTTATAACAAAAAGAATCGCTTGAGCACTGGGACAATGGGATTTCTGCAGAAACTTTTAGTTGTTTCAAGACTGAATTATCTCCTTTAAATGATTTAGACTTATGACCGAATTCAGGAAGCAGTCTCAGTCTCTAATAGAGGCAAAAGTCACAATTTTACATTAGTTGGCATTCATTAGTATCAAAATAAAGTCTCTAAATTGTGACCTACATATGTAGTGATGAGCAGCCCACAAAAAAGTCTATTAAAAACAAAAGAGAAGCACATGAAGTGAGGAAATAAATTTGTAGGAGTTTTTGTATGTCTCTATGACAGCGGTTAAACTGTGTTTAACTAAACTAAGTTTAAACTAGTTTTGAAAAACTGGCTTTATGCTTCGGCTAGTATATGCCATGCTAACTTTTTGTAGATATTTTTAAAAACAAATACATGTTCGTACATAAGTTACCAATATACGCCAATATAAACCCAAAAACGAACGTATATAATTATTTGAAATGATCTATAGTTACATATATGTATACGACATTTTATTTATTTGTTTGCACATTAAAGAATGAACAAAACGCAAAGCAAGGCAACGGAAGGGCATGTGATTCGTTGTCATAACAACAATTTTTATTGCTAAAAGTTGTGCATCAAGAACGATAGAATACAAGATTGCGCCTTCCCGACGAAAAATGATGTGAAGCAAAATGCGTGCAACGTCACGAACATGGTTTTTCTGAGAATCGAAAGAGATTGTAAACAAAAATGTGAGGTTAGGTTCTGCTAGGATTTCTAAATTTTAAAGTTTTTACCGATTTCGGCACTTTCTGCAACATATTTATAATCAAATAACTTCATTTATGCACTGTGTTTGATTGGGTGCTTGGAAAAAAACTGCATTGCAGCATTAGGAGACACAAGAAGTTTAACTTGCTACCAAGTGCGCACAGCTACACTTTCACATCACTTTTAGCGAGTTTTATAGACCCGTATCATTGATAGACTCTGTGATTAAACACTTAACACTGCGCACTTCATATTTAATAACTTTATTTTAAATAAAATTGCTTTTAAGCATTGGATTTAAGTACAAACAATTGTATGCTTACAAACATACAAACAAAACTAACCGCGTTCTGTGACGTAGCATAAACAGCTGATTCTGTAAAATTTGCTGAGGGCGAATAGCGGTTTGCGGAAGGCGCAACCTCTGTATTTTCTAAATCGTGGTTGTGCATGATGCAATAATAGGTAAGTTCGGGTACGGATAATTATTGAAAGTTTTCGAAAACTATCAGCTTTTAGCGTTCGCGTACGCCAAAAACTAACAAAGTAGGGGAAATTAAGAGAGCAAAGTGACATTTCAATTTGAAGGGAAGCTGTTGGTTTCTGCTGGAAAAATTTTTGCCAGCAGAAATTTACCAACAGCAAAACAGATGATTGCAATTCGCATAATTATGAAATTATTGTTTAAGAATTTTAAAGGTGAAAATTATAAAATAAAATATAAGTGTTAAACATGCTAGTAGCAAGTAAATGTTAGTTTGGTTAAGTTTCCTTAGTAGAATGTTTCAAGAAAACACTAATGCAATGTTTTATATTTTGCATAATTGGACGCGGACAGGAATTCAATCAGCTGTTCCTTGAATTTGCAAGTTTCTGCAAACTTTGCGTTCGGGTACTGTTTTGGATATTTTTCTTTTGTGAGAGAAGAGAAGACAATTTCACTGAATTTTGCTGTTGGATATTTTCTGTTGGAGATTGTAAACGAACGTACCTAATGAAAGGTGATGTACATACGTTGTGACAGCGCCAGTTTGAACGCCCTTAGCTCAATGTTGTATTTAAGAAATATGAGATATCATAAAACATGAAAATCGTATATACAATAGAAATGATTTGTTGAAAAAATTAAAAAAAAACAGCTTTAATTTTTAGTGAATTAAAACCATATTTACTCATGTAAGAGTAGGTTAATAGGCTATAAAACTGCGTACTCAAAAAATCCTTTGGATTATTATAAATTTTGTATAAAGTTTGATATTTTTATCTCAACGAGGAGTAATGCCCACATACATATGTATGTATAAGCATTTAACAATTTTTTTTTTGAATTTGTCCATTCTCATACATACATTCTTATGTATATGTCGCAAAAAATGGGATAATGAACAACTAAATATGTATGTATAAGACGTTTTGATGGCTTTCCTCTTTTATGTTGGATTTGCTATACGAAAAATTCGACATATGTACATATGTTACATGTGCATAAAGTTCACCAACTCGGTACACATAGCGCACACTTTCATCCAAAAGTAAAACTTCATTTGGAACTTACTTGCACCGGTTTGTGTTTGGTCGCTGTACGCAGCAGTTAGAACAAACAAACCTCAAAGATCGAGTTGCTTCACAAAACCTGCGTTAAGTGGATTTATTAAGAAAAAAATATCACAACAACTTTCATTTATCAAACCGCTGCACTATATCGGAGCAGAAAAACACGTAAGCCGCAAAGATCGAGCTGCACTTGCGCGGGAAAGCCCACAAACTTCTAAAAACCTGGGAACAAAAAGGGTCGCTGACGATATCATTACAAATGATTGATTTGACCTTACTTGCATGTGCACATAGCCGAGAAGTTTAAATGAAATTATTGCTCCTGTTTTCAGCACTGCATTCCATAGATCTAATAAATGAAAATATATAATATTTTTATACAAAAAATTTAACTTTTTCAAAAAACAAACTTACCCAAATTCTCGCATTCAAAAAGGCTAGGATTTAGTTTAGCATCCCCGGAATTGGAAAACAAGGGGGTGATGGGGGGGTAGAGGGGGACCTCCTGATCACAAATATATAGTTTTTAGCTGCCGCTGACTTATAGTTTTCGAGATATTAATACTTAAAGTTGAAAAATGCACACTTTTATATTGGTTATTCCACTGAATTTTACACTATATACACTTAACTACCGTTTGTATAATGATAATAATTAACATTTCCGAGCCCGCACAATTAAGAAAGTTAATATTTAATCGTTTTATTAATAAATATTAAGTAAATAAAAATAACCTAATTGCATTCACTCAAAATGGTCGGCACAAACATTAGATGAGTGTGTTGCCATATTTGTGATGTGCATAAAATACGAAAAATATGTCTTCTAAATATGTTTTTTTATACTGACTTTTTGTGAAAATCTTTAATAAAAAATCGCACATCACTGATATGGCAACACACTCATCTAATGTTATTATCAACCATTTTGCGTGTATGCAAGTGCGCGATTATTTTCATTTTGTTTATTTAATATTTATTAATATAACGTTTAAATAATAATTTTCTTACTTGTGCGCGCTCGGAAATGTTAATTATTTGCCTTTTACGAACGGAAGTTATGTGTTTTTAGTGTAATATTCAATGAAATAACAATATAAAAGGGGGCATTTTTCAACTTTAAGTATAAATATCTCGAAAACTATAAATCAGCGGCAGCTAAAAACTATATATTTGTGATCAGGAGGTCCCCCTCTACCCCCCCATCACCCCCTTGTTTTCCAATTCCGGGGATGCTAAACTAAAATTTTCCCTTCAAAAAGTCAATTGTCAACGAATAGAATGAAATTAAAATGCCAAAACAATCAATGATGCCTTCTCTAAGTTTCACATGAAGAACTTTATTTACTTCAGATATTTAAAGATTTTTTTTTAAATTTGGCAAAGGAGCAACTCAGTTTCTAAGGGCGTTCAAGATGGCCGTTTTAGAGCGAGAAGTTGCCATAAGAGCGAGTTGTTTGCATAAGTTAACAGAGCATCTAGCAAAAGTAAATGCTCTTTAGTTTTCTTCTTTTTCTTGTCCGTCTTTCCCCGGTTGTGTGTGTGTGTGGGTTACCTCACCACTTGCGGTATTACCACTATCATCATGATTACCTTCATAATCAACATCACCGAGAGCACTTAACAACAAGCATCTTTAATCTACCTATCAGAAGGCGCCACGCACCCACGCACCTGTCAAAAAAGTGTAAAAGCGCATCGCGCATCGGACCATTTCGAACGAATGCATCTACAATAACAAGAACTTCACTTTAAACGTGCCCGGTAGGCTCGACTTAGGCAGCATCGATCATAAGAGATCAATTGTAAATTTAAAGTTGAAAAGGCAAGTGGAATTGCAATAAAATAAAATAAAACTTAATAATATATAAGCATAACTAATTTATATAATAGATGGATAATGGACTGATGTCGTGGCGAGATATGTCGACTAGAGACAGACACACTGTTTTCCTTTGCTGGATTTAAGAGATCTATTAGAGTTCTCATTTCTCAGTTCTCAGTTTTTTTATAATTGGTAGCTGACTAAGAAATCCGTAGTTTTTACTCGGCAGCTATTAGTGATCCAATCAATACATTTTAAAAATGTCAATACAGATCGTGACCTCATATTAATGAAAAAGTCATTTTCAGTACTCTCACTGCTTAAATTCCTTGCAATAGCAAAAAGCATTGGCGTGTAAAATATTTAAAAATAGTATATAGGAACTGCTACACAGCTAAATAAAAAAAAAAGGTCGTGCACATGCGGAAAATTATTTTTAATGCTAACATTTTTAAAAGGTAAATACGAGTATAATAAAACATCACAAAGGTTTGAAGTTGAATGCACACAAACATTACGTATCAGTAATTTCAGGAGCATTCTTCAAATCATTGAATTTAATAATTAAGCGAGTAAAAAGTGATTGGCACAAAACATATTCCATACTAATTTACAAAGTGCAAGCAAATGGGATACGAATAATTATGAGAAAATTATGCGCAATTGATTCGCTTGGAACGACCTAATTGAGCTGACACAACAATAAAGCACACAAAAAGTGGGCAAAACAAAGCAATACGAACAAAAGCATTTGTTCGTGAAGTAATACAAGTACATAAATCAAAAGCGTACCTTTTTAGCATAATTACTTGCAAAAACTTACACAAACAAAAACTGTGAATTCGTAGTAGGTCGTTGGCGAATTGTAGATGTGCTTATGACAGGCGGACAGTGGAATAATGAGTGAGGCAGAAGGGTTGCAAACACAAGGGCCAACAACAATACAATTTATGTATCCGTAATATTATGTACGAGGATGTATGTATGTATGTACATATAATGACAAGAACAGAAAAAACATCAATTAGTTGTGGCTTGGGCAAATTTTTGTAATTGGCCAAGAAGTCTGGTGTGTAATTAAAGCCGATCAAGAGGTATACTTAAATTTAAATTAAAACTAAAACTAAAGAATAGTAAATGCTCTCGATTTTCAGTCATGGCAGGTTGAAATTAGAAAGGCTTGTAATGCCTTGCTATGGTTGCCACGCCTCTAAATGAGATTGCGATTTTTGGTGAATATTTCGTTAAGAAAATAAATCAGTTAAACATTAACTGCGATTTGGTACTTTTGACTGTAGCCTTAAAGCGGATTTACTTTCCTGTCCGGTCACCTTTATTTTTTCGTTTTCAGAAATAAGCATAAATAAACAAAAAACTGTAAATTAAGTATTAATTTATAAAGACCCCTCCCGGCAATTTCACTCAAGTTATAACCATAAAAAATTGACTAAGGAAATTTAAAAAAAAAAAAATATTTTAGATTTGTAAAAATTATTAACTATAACCAAACGCGCATTTTTCTTTTACACTGCTGGCGATTTCAGTTTTTTGTGTATTTCTTTTCTTTAAATATTCTAAACAGGGACCTTAATGATAATGAGTTTTATCAAGAAAATTTATAATTAATCAATATTATCAGGTTTTTGAAATTTTGATAATAATAATTTTTTGTACAGAAATAAATATATCGATCAATATTCATAAAATCAAAAATAAAACTCATTTTTCGTGTGTTACTTTGTCGCTCTAAAATAATGCTTGTTATGTGAGTTGCTGTTTATTGAACAGAAATAATCATTATTTCATGAGTTGTAATTTTTTGATCGGAAGTAACCACTATTTTTTGATTATTATTTTTTTCATTAAAAATAGCTAATATTAAATTTTTTAGTTTTATTTTTTCGATCAAAATTAAAAATCATTTCTTCAGCGTTAACTTATAACTCAGAAATAAAAATTAATATTTGAGTTTTATATTTTTAGCAGATCGAAAACTTAAAATCACACAGCGCTCATGTAATAAATGTTAGGTTGTTTAATTATTCTTTTTTTTTTGCTATGACCTCGTTAACGCATGCAGTTCCGAATTCTGTTGCAAGTCTTAAGATATGTTTTTTTAATTTCCTTTAAACCGATTTTGCTGATATTGCATTTGATGGTGTTATTATTTAATAGGCTAAAGGCTTGAAATTTTGCACAAATATCAATTAGCAGTAAAAATCATAAAGTTCAGAGAAATATAACATACAGCTCCCATACAATTTTTCCATTCATAAAAGACAATCTTTTTTTACTTTTTTTTTATACCCGAGCGTATTTGTACATAACAATTGTGTATATAACTTTGTTCGCATAACGGTTGTTTGTAACAGCATAAAATAATCGAGATAGATATAGACGTATATATACTAAAATGATCAGAATGAAAAGAGGAATCGATTTAGCCCTGATTGTCTGTCGGTCCGTCCGTCTTGAGTGAAAATTGAGATATCTCAATGAACATAGATTGCTCTCATATAACGGAAGTTTTGGAAAATGCAAAAACTTCATCTTTTCGGTATCTGCTAAAACATATTGAGTGAAATTCGGTATTTAGAGCGATTTGATTTTGAGCCAAGAAATTAAGTATTTATGAAGTTTTGAAAAATTGACACGCCCACTTAGAAAAACATTTCTGTATCTCAATAATGGTGTAAGGTATCGTCACAAAATTTCGTGGAATTATTTTTCTTGATATCAATAATTTTTGAAATCGGACCATAACCGCCCATACAAAACTACATCGCGAGGGTATATAAAAATCGGTTTCGCCCGAATTTCGCTTTTCTTACTTGTTTTTTTTTTTTCAATTTTAACTATCTAAACATTTCTTGTTATCGGTAAAAAAAAAAACAGCATATACAAAAACAAAGCTCTATGTTTATTTTACAACTTTGTACTGAAATCAATAAATCCTAAATTATATTCACAAACCGACACTTTTTTTTATCAATCAATCTGTCTCTGTGGGCTGTTCACATTTCAACCGAGTTGTGATGAGGTTCATTTCGCTCTCTCACTCTAATGTCTAAATGTCTTTGCATTGAAACCAACAACAATTGAGAACCAGAGAGCATGCTTTCGTTCGCTTGAAAAGCTATCAATTTGCATTTGCGTTACGTTGGGTGATGAAACTTGGTAAATTAATATACGTCTTACAGACTGATCATGTTACTTTCACTATCAAATGATCTTAAACAAGTGATTTATACAGCACCTCTAATTGTATAGGCATACCTCCAAATACGCTAGTTTGACGTTTTCCGTAACATTTAGAATTTGATGTAAAACATTTTGCCTAATTTGATAAAGCGCCTTTTATTATTATTGTGATTGATTAATTTTAAAATTTTTTTTTATTGAGCTCAAGGCCAGTTTATGGAAGATTTTTGTGAAAAAACAACAACAGTTTTTTAATGGTAGAAATTTACTATTTCGAAAATCACCACATTTACTCATCAGACTTCTTTTTATTAAATTAATTAAATTTGTTTTTCATAACCACTTCTCCCAGGCTTTGAACCCGAAATAGTACAATAATTTCTTCCATTAAAAAACTGTTGTTGTTTTTTCACAAAAATTTTCCATAAACTGGCCTTGAGCTTAATAAAAATTGTAAAATTAACATTTACTAGGCCAGCAGAAAAATAAACAAACGTGATAAATTAATAATTATGATTAATAAATTTTTGATGGGGTTTTTATCCTCGTCTTTGCAAGAAACGAATAAAAAAAAAGCAATATCGATTACCGCAGCCACGAATCAAGTTTTGTATCTTAGGGCCAATGATTCAATTATCATTGCCACATATACATACATACATATATTATTAAGCATTTTCTTGTATATCGTAAAATACATTTAGTGATTTTGCGATTGGCAAATGTGCCACATCAGTCGCATTACACAGGCTGCCGCAGAGGCTTGACAGGTTTCCAAGGTAGCCTTGCTACTTGCTGATGAGCGAGTATTTTCATTGCAGCTGACAGCTAACTGCGACTGCCACACGTTGGCACTAATTGTTGAATTCTGATACTTTTTTTTTGTTTTTTTTTTTTTGTTTTTTTGTTTGTTTGTTTGTGTGACGTGTCCACCAGTGTTCCAAATTTTTTGTAAAATACTACAAAATGCCTGCTTTCACTCCTAAGTGATGCCAAAATAATTAGGAGTATATTGCCTTCCATCTACAAGGAATTAGAGCATAAATAAGCATGAGTAACTGTGTGTGTGTGTGTGCATGTTTGTACACTGTTTGCATGGTCATTAACATTTTGTTCGCCTTGGCTGTTGAGCGTTGCGGAGATTTTGAAATCGCTAGTTGTTTACTTAATTAAAATCCGATTAGTTTTGTATTGTCATGCCTCCTTCTGCCAGCTAATTTTATTCCAGCACTATTATTCTCATCAAGAGAAACATAAACAATCAGATGTGTACAAGCAAGCTAAGAAATATATTTAAGTATATGTATGTATGCAATTTCGTTGCCTCCCACTCACATATTTACGTTTGTATGGCGTGACTTGGCACTGGGAAAATTGGCACACTTGGAGAAACTTAAAGTAACCATGTTGCGATTAGTATGGTGTAGTTGTTGTTATAACCTATTTAAGCAATTTAATGTTGCACGTTGTCATTCCCTTTTCTATTTGAGAGAAACATTAAATGGCGCCGAAACAAAATTAATTTCACATAGTCCCTCTCTCTCCCCCTACCTATCTCTCTGTCTCTCTTTCTCTGCTATTCTATAAGTATGTTCCTATCATTTGCTTATTGCATTATCCCCATTTTTCCCCATCAGTCGAGTGCAACTTGCAGGCACTTTTGCCCACTTACTCTCATATCCTCTTTCGTCTTTTATGTTAGTGTACGTTGAGGGGGTGTGTGTGTGTGTCCAGCGCATTGCAAGCTAATTAAATACGTGACTCACTTTTGCCGTGATTTGTTTTCTCATAAGCGCTTACTTGCTTTTGTATCGCGAAGAAGTGTGTAAGTTCGCACGAGAAAGTGTCGCTCGACGTTCACTCATCTCCCGGTAGGTTCCTTTTAGTTTTCATGTTCAATTGAAATTGCATTATTTTCCAAGTATCGTTGTTAATATTGCAGTTTGCTTGCTGAACATGGACGAACGGTGTAGTTTTGGCAGCAACCTTTATACTTTGCTTTGTGTAATTACAAACAAATTTTTATTTTCGTCTTACGTGTGCGTTTACTATTATTATCAGCTTAAAATTAAGGTAGATACGAATATTAAAAAAAAAACTCTTAACTTTTTTATTACCCAATTTCCTATAAATTTTGCAACAACTAAAATTAATTATTTAAAAATCAACAAAAATATAATAATTCTATAGTTAATAACAATAAATATATGGACAAAGAGTTCCAACGGAGATTAAGGAAAATGTGGAGAATTCAAACTGCTGACTAGCAAATCAATTATTGAAGCAGACAAAGTAGCGGCGCCGAAATCGTTTAAAAAATACAATTTTCATAATTTGGATTTTACTAATGTTTTTTAATCATCTTATAAACTGAAATTGCTATTCATAACAATTTTTATATGATTTGAAACATGAAAGGAATACGTGTAAACATTTCTTCTGTGTAATGATTTACGAAATTGTTACCCCAAAGCAAGGATGCATTTCAACGTTAAATTTAACCGTTCTTAAATATTTTCTCTTGTTTTGGTTGAAACATTTCAAAATATTATTGTTAAAGCAATTATCATAATAAATTTCATTACGTTTTTAACCGAAACGAAATGCTGGCGTTAACGTTAAAACGTTAAGAAAAACGCTGGAGATTCACGAAATTTTATAACGTTGCAACATTAACGATTTGATTTCGTTTTGATAACATGGCGCCGAAACGCAACAAACTCATTTCTTTAAGTTAATTTTGCTCGTTAACAAAACAAAATAGTATCGTTTCGTTTGTTGAGCAGCTCTGCCCCAAAGTAATACAAATTAAGACAACTTACCGCTGTCCTGTATTACTACCCTTTTACCTATTAAGGTGTTTATATGTATATCAAATTGGAAATGCAAAATAACTCTAAAAAGACTTTATACACAAATTGATTGGTAATTTTCCATTATTCCAACAAATAGCAAAAGAACCACAAATACAGAAATTAATTTTTACTCATGACGGCTAATAGCGCAGTTACCCACGAACGTCTGCGTAGCATAGCGTAGACGGCGGTAGAATCTCATTTTTACAAAAACTCATTACCGTAGCCTTAGCGTAGAATGAAGCTGTTCTCTTATTGCATACCAACTCGCTTCTTTTTGGTTATTTTATTTGGTTCGCTCACTTTTATACAATGTTGCCATTGATTTATATACTTATTTATTTATTCCATTTCAGTCTACAGAAAAAACATATCACAGACTAGTTACGATAAAAAAGAAAAAGAAAAGGTATCTTACAGACTAATTAAATACAGTAAAGAGATTAAGTTTAAATCTTTCTAAATTAACATTGAAATCTACTATATCACTATAAGCATTGCATAATCGGGCACATCGTACAAGAGGTTCGTTCAATGAGTAATTAGTTTTGTAGGTTGGAAGACCAAATATATGACTATTTCTTAGACATCGAGGAGGAATATGATATTGAAATAGGTTAGCCAACTCATTGCAGTTAATGTTCTCATTGATAACATTGTAAACGAAAATTAATGAAAAGTATATTCTTCTATTAGGCCAATACATTTTGCACAGGGCGAACCTGGTAAAGACTTTCTGTACCTTTTCAATTTTTACGGAATGGACCTCATAGTATGGATTCCATATTAGCGAGGAGCATTCGAGCCGGCTTCTTACTAAGGCAACATAAAGAGACTTCAAGGTTTGAGGATCTTTAAAACCACCAGTGTTTCTTCTAATGAAACCGATCATTGCAAATGACTTGGAAACAATATAGTCAATATGTTTGGAGAAGGATAGCTTGGAGTCAAAAATAACACCTAGATCTTTAATTTCGTGACAGCGATTAAGGAAACAGTGGTTTAATTTGTAATTAAACATTGAAATAGATGTTTTTCTGGTGAATGTTACCACGCAGCATTTCTTAACATTTAGATGTAAATGGTTTGTTGCACACCACAGTTCAAAAGCATCTAGATCGGACTGCAGATTGTAACTGTCTGATAAACTGTGTACCTCTAAGAGGAGCTTTATGTCGTCTGCAAACATTAGACACTTTGCAAACTTAAAGTGGTGCACCACGTCATTTATAAAAATAATAAATAGCAATGGGCCACAGTGAGTTCCTTGTGGAATGCCCGACCCCGCCTCAATTAATGTTTTGGATTTACTAGAACCTATTTTAAGAAATAATTTTCTGTTAAATAGAAAATTGGCGAAGAACTCTAAAAGTTTAATGTTTTTGCATAAAATTACAATTTTAAATGCTGACCTATTTAATTAATATATTATGCTATAATCTGCCATATTCGGCAGTATTTTTCTAATAATTTAAGAATATTTTAAGCATTTGTAAACTAACTTTTTAATGATTTTAAAAAGTACGCGGTGGCAACCTTGTACGAGAATGATGTGAGAGAGAACAATCAGCTGATACGTTAATACGGAGAAAATCAAATTCGCTTGGATTTCCTACATAAGTTCTCCGTCAACACGAAAATTCTAGTGCTAAGCTTTCATTTAAAAGGGGCTCCCATAAGATAGGTCATGTCAGCTGACACGTTTGGCCGTATCTACGTCGGTTGGTAACTGCGTTTTAAGGGCTACATGTATAACATAGACATGCATTTATAATATAGTATAGTAGACAATCGATGATTGGGTTGAATTTGACATTTGCCAGGTGTGCGTTCTATGGTGATTTTTTAAATGTCAAAATATCATAACAAAATAACTTACATTTTCTATTATTTTGCAAATAAAATTTTAATCTTCTGCTTTTTGGACATTTAGCTAAATGTGCCATGGAATCTCACAATAAAAACAAGAAAGTTTTTCCATATACATAGCAAGTTGAGACTTTGGTTTGTATTTTAATAGAAATATAATGGCAAATTAGGTGGCAAGCCTGGAAAAAGCGATGTGTCAAATTATAATATAGACCAGTTTTCCTTTTTTTTTAATTATTACATTCCTTGCAATCAACACAATTTTTTCTTACTGACTAATTTGCTACAAATATCTGTATTCTTTTTGCGTATAATAATAAAGGATTTAATAATAGTAATAAGCGTGTAAATCATTGGTAGAATACACAACAGCAAGTAAAAAAAAAATGTTTCTTCAGCTATGCCGAAGGCTTCATACCTTTCATGAATGGAAAAATATGGGAGCTGTATGTTATGTTTCTTTGATTGTTATGTGATATTCACTGCTTAAATGTTTCTTATAATAACTAATATGTAGTGACCTACATCAAATACACAACAAAGGCAATTGCATTATCGCTGGCTGTGCGATACAGCTGTGTAAACAAATGCATTGCTTAACGCATTGACCGCTGCACTGCCGCAACGCTATCGCTGCGCCGACAGAATATTTCGGTGACACAGTGTGCATAGCCAAATGGATGCACTATTTTGATTGGTTGTCCTTCCATCGGCAACAAAGACATTCGAATAGAGGGTGGAGTTATTGAAATGTCTTTACATGATCCTTTCATATAAATAGTTGTAAGTTTTACTGCATAAAATTAGAATAATTCTGACAGAGTAACACTGATGTTTTATTCTCAAATACAACAGCTGCCTATTGATCGGCAGAATCCTTTCTGCTCTAAGAAAGAAGAGGATTTTTATATAAAAAAAAACACATAGGACCATCACAAATATTTGTGCAAAATATCTGAACTATCGGTTGTATGGTAGCTTTATTTATGTTGTATTTCTTTGATCTGTATGCTTTCCACTGGATATATATAGCTGCTCAATGGAGAGTTATGAAGCAAAATGAAATATCTGAACAATCGGCTCGTTTATACGTGATAGTCGTCCAATCTGGCCGATTCCGATAAATGTCTAATAAGTTATAAAAAGGCACTTGACTGCTAAGTTTCATCCAAATAGGGACAAGTTTAAGATTTAAAAGCATTCAAAGGTGGGGTTTTAATTTGAAAAAACAACAACAGTTTAAGTGGAAAAAGTTATAGCTATTATTTGGGAGATCACCACATCTCCTCTTGGACTTCTTTTTACATATATTTCCTTCATAACTGTTCACCAGGTTTAATACTATGAACCTCGGTTTGCGTCATGTTGTGCTACGCTTTCCAAATGAGTTTATAGTTATTAAGTTATTTACATATATTCTTTATTAAACTTATAGTAGGTTAGGAACTAATTAATAGTTTAATATATTCAACTGCAGAAGAATGCATTATTTGGGTGTTGGCAGAACTGAAAATGCAAGAATCGAACCGAAAAACACTTTTAAAAATAGTTTGTTTCAGTTAAAAATAAAACATGTTTTTCATAATCTTATATTAGCTTCACCTGTATGTATGTTTGTTTGTAAGTATGTTTGTAACCGACACTTTTCGACTCGATTTTGATCCATTAAAAAACGGGCAGATTTAATTTAAACTTTGTACACTTATCAAGAACCGGTGACAATACTATGATTCAATAAGTTTATGTGTTTTATATTGAATTTAGGAGCACAGGCAGCCGGCAGTAAATTAACACGAATTTGTTATACAGAACGTATGAGTAACCTGATCGGATACGAAATGATTTAAATGTCTATTCTAGCGAGGTTATAAAATTTCCGACGGTCTTAAAAATTACCATTCAGTCAATTTTGAAACCATCACTTATTCTATGCTCATTGTAACCAGGTAAATTTTGTAACCTGGTAATAAAAATTAGCTGTTTAATTTTATTGTGTTAATTTAATACAAAACTAAAACTTCACAAAAATGTTTGAAAATGAATAAAAATGTGAGAGAAGACACACTTTAAAAAGTTGCAAGAAACTGACTACCTATTTAACTTGGAAGACAGAATATTTCGTCAAAATAAAACCATTGCTTTTGCCCATAAATAGTTAAATAATAAAATTGTATTTCAGTCAAAAGACCTCCGCAAATATTTTATTTTGCACATACATAGCATTTAGGTCATTAGAAACTTTATCCCAATGATTTGCGGATGCATTGGAACAAACTCGAGATACAACTTTAGCTGCTCCTTTGTTGTTATTACACATTTTCGGAAAAAAGTCTTTGGTTTTCATTAACTTATGTATGTTTATATACGTACTTTATGTCAAATTTGATACCTCTCATTGACCAAAAGTGACGTGTTGCCAATATTTCTAAAAACTGTTTAGCGCTCATCTTACTGTTTTAGTAATATCAAATTCGCTAGAGATTTTTGCCTCGAAAGAATAAAATAAAGTTTAAAAAATTGTTCGTATGTTTATCGAGCAACCCACGATTTTTCAAAATAATACCAATATTTTTCGTTCATTATATTATTTTCAACTTATACTAAGAATTATTTTCCACTTTTTAGTTTTAGTTTCTAGTTTTTTTTTAACTATGTTTATTAATTGAACATTTTGTTTGGGAATGTGATTTTATTTTATAAAAATTCCGCAAAAGTTATTTTCCTTTTGCATGTCGCAAATCCGTCTTTTGTAGCTCACTTTCTGAAATCTTAATTAATAATTTTTTGAGGAAATTTTAAAATTTAGTACCTTTCAACTTATTTAACTTAATCAAATTATTCGGCTTATTTCACCACACCGAAATACAATTCCATTCGTATTAGATTATAATATCAATCGACGAATATCGAATTAGTTCCGGTATGGTAAAACAAAATGAATGCCGAGGTATTTTGTTTGCTGAACGGAACAAAACATGCACCTTCTTTGGTCAAGATCCTAACGCTCTCACCTTCAACGATAAAGGTTTGCCATCTAATTAACATCGAAGACAAAAGTTAGTTTTGTAGAAATGCTAAAGACTCATCAATATTTTTCCATCAAAAATCTTTATTTTTCTATTGCGCATACAGCATATTTTCATTTCTCGAAATTTTTTATTTAGATGAAAATTGTGCAAAAAAATTCATATTATGTTATGCAAAAACCATACCAGTTCTAGTGTACTAATAAATGAATAAATGAATTAAATTTTAAATATTCTGCGAACCCTCAATTTAGTTAAAATTTAGTTTTAGTTACATCCATAAAACATTAAAAAATTACTAGCATTTTCGTCAATTTAAGCGTCATTTGAGGTTGGTTATTAGTTTTCTAATATTCGTCATTTTTCATTGCCATTCAAATCAATGCACACCCTACTCTAATCAATTCGATTTTGTGCAGAAATGAATTTTCACACCAGCAAACAGCATCAAGCATCGAATTCGTTAATTGAACAGGACTTGTGGCACACAGCTATCTGAATGAGTACACACTTTAAGTCAAGTACGCTTATTGCAACAAACAAAATTCACTCAATACTCAAAGCAATGTGAACCCTTGTTGCTGCATAGCACAGAAGAAGTTTTACCACCGTTTGAAAATCATTCCACAACCAACTGCATAAATTTCTGGCGAGGCAGGAGGATCAAACTGAGTTAGCTTGCTCAATGTCTAAAGTAAAAACCTAAAACTAAGCAAAACAAAAGTGAAACATTTTGAATTTCAAATGTTATGCAAAGAGTATAATTGAAAATCGAACGGTAGTGACTTCAAAGGTAATGAAATGAATTACCGTTACACTTTTATTAGGAAATGTGCACATATACACACATAAATAAACATTAAATAGAGTGAAAGTATTTCAAAGTTGGCATAAAGTAAGTTCACACATTTCCACGGAGGCAAGTAAATGAAAAGGTAAAATGAATACCTGCGCTGCCTCTGCACACTTTCCCAATAACTAGCAGGCAAAGCAAATAACCGTCGAGAAACGTATAAATTGAAAATCCATTATTGATATTTTCACACTTATCGGGCCACTCGTCATTTAACATTGGCAGCCCCAGCAGTAGCAAATTTCTACACTTACTGCATTAGGGTCTTAGTTCCCACACACACACACAACTCGACGTATACAATTGTGAAATTTTTGCGGTGGAAAAATTCTAAACATATTTATGTAGAAAACTAAGTAAGTAAAGTGAAAAAATACCAATCGTTTTGTGAACCACAGAAATTCTAACAACAACAGCAATAATATCATCAGAAAGAGCCACAGCTTCCGGTGTTCATCGCACACACATTCACTCGATACGAATTGCTATTAGTGCGCACTTACGGCAAGGTACGCTTTCGTCATACCAATCGCACGCCCACGCTATATCCAAATATTGAAAGAGTTTCAAGTAGAGATATGTATGTGTTTAGGGTGCGAGTGATTTGTGGGGAGGGCAAAATTGAGGAAGCGGAAAGTGTAAATTTGACATTATGTTTGCCCAATGGACGGCTTATACAGATGTACATACATACAATGTATAAAACAAGTGAAGAAGCATCCAGGTTTCGAGCGCAATTGAATCTTTTTTATAACCGGCACATGTTTTTAGAACGAAATCATCCACGAACGTTACGATGTACGACTAAATCTAGGAACCATGGTTTTTATATTTTTTCCGCGTAAATGTAGTGACCACATTTTTTCAGGCTCGTGTCATTGCTAGTAACATTCCTTTGTCACATGTAGATGACGCATCAGCTACCGCTCAGTCCGCTCTCTGGCAAAAAACATTCATCCACAATTGGTACTGTGAGCACAACTCAATTTGGTGGTTTGTTGCATCAAACCAAAAGAATTGCTCGAAAATGATATCAGGGATCTTTCAAAACTTGTTCAAATTAATATCCAGATATTTTCTAGACCTGTTCAGTACCATTTCGTGATCATTTTGCAACCGTTTTGCCACCTGACCTGGTAGTTCGAATGGTTAAAGAACATTTTGTGACTACTTAGTTCACGGGTGTTCAAGACTAGTTCACGACTAGTTTAAGACTAGTCCGGGATTATTTTGAGACGATAACAAGACCTGTTGGCACATTTGAGGCTAATTTCGCTACCATTTCGGCAACTGTGCAAGACTATTTCCAGCCCATTTTGGGACAAGCTTATGATTATTACACTACCATTTTAGACCCTGTTCAAGAATATTTCCGAATGACCAAAGACTGTCACTTCAACAGCATTCCCAAAAAAAAATAGAGAATGTTTTATATGTCTACAACAACAACAACAATATTATCTCACGATCCAATGATTGAACCAAATAAATAAGGGTGTTTCCTTAAGGTTCCAGCCATCCGATATGTCAAAATTATGGAACCTCTTAAGAAATCGGTTAAAAATTAATCAATTGAAATATAATATACATATAAACGAGTATGTATGTATGTATATATCAAACCGAATTGCCTAAGTTCGAGCCGTATTAAAGTTTTGTCAAATGAAATATCACAAATATATGATATTCACGTCTAATTTTCATACAATTCTAAGTTGTTTTTATTGATATAAAAAAATTGTTTATTAAAGAACTTAATAGTTTTTTTTTTAATTTTTTATATTTGTTTCCTCTTAACGTTTTGAAAATATAAATTTTTTAAAAGAAACTTCACAAAATACGAGTACATTACTTTCTTTAAAATTTAAATATTTTAAATGAAAATTATATATTCCATTTTTAACTGCAGTTTTTCTCAAAAAAAAATTACTAAGAAAATACCCAAGTGTAAAAGGATGCGCTGACATCAAAATGAATACATTCGCTCATTCGTATATGTACAAACTGTGTACTTCCATACATATTTACATACATATGTATATGGGACGCCCCAGAAATGAAATTGCAACACTTTTCGATATTCCCCAAAATGAGTTTGAACTGAATGCGTCGAAGTGGAAAGTCAAGTTGAGCAGCGATAAAGTGAACCCCTGGGAGTTGTAACGATATATGTATGTATATAAATTGAGTTGGTTGTGTGGGCAAAATAACACCAATGTGGTTGCCATTGAAACTCGACTAAAGACATATAAAATGAATTAATTTCAAGTTGGCAACGTAAAATGAAATTGTTCCAAAAAAAAAAAAAAAAAATGAATACGTTATATAACAAAATAAACGCCGAATCTGTACAAAGTACCTGAAAATGTCGGTTATTGGATATTCAATGGAATGCAGGTAATTTCATGGGACCTACAATCACACACACATACATGCGCATTGAAGCTGTTATGTAATAAACTCCAATGAAGTTGGCGAGAGGTACGGATGGTGGACTACACTTTACGTTTACGTACGTACATACATATATACTCGTATATGTATGTAAGTGGTATTGAATATAGATGGGTAATGAAGATGATGATGTGTTGATGTATGGGTTGGAGATTGATGAGAATGGCAAAATAAGCAATGCCGATTTGGTGGTTATGAGGTGTGTGAGCTCGCTGTGAATTTCCCAAAAATCGGCGATTGATTCACAAATAACACTGAGTGTCGAACATCTGGTTAAAATTTATAAAATTGTCTTTATTACATATTTATTTTGATTATACATATACATATGCAATATTTATATTTATATTTACTTAAGATATTCGGATGTAAGTATAAGCAAGACTATACGTCTTTTAGTACTCCTCTGCAGGATGGCAGTAACAAAATTATAAAACTTAATTCTAGAATAGCGCAATATAAGCTTAAAACTAATTGTCAAACAACTTAAGTTGCAAATCTTAACCTACATATATATTTATAATTAAATTTAAGACTAGAAGACAAGTATGAAGAATATTTGAGAACGTGAAGATGATAACGAATACGTAAAAGGAGAAAGAAATCAAGTAAAGAAATCAAGTAAATAAAAAAATGAAATCGCAATCACTTTTAATTTAAGAGAATTAAAATAACTGTGGATCAATTTTCTATAGTTACCCCTTTTAAAAGCAACCCTAACTGATTCTGGAACGGAATTCCAGAGTCTCACAGCATTGTTGCCACCTAGATCTTGCAAATTTTTACTTCTCATAGAGATATCTAGGAGTTTAAGCTTAAATAAGTTTAAATATAAAAATACAATTCCTGCCGCAAGGTAATCAAAAATGCTGCATCCTAGAATTTTATTTTTCCACAAAGTAATGTGGTCATATTTTTTAAGGTCATATACGTAACGTATAACATTGTTAATTAGTACATAAATTTTTTGAGACAAAACAGAATTAAGTTTGCTATGTATATACAAGCTCGAAGTACGTTATGTGTGGGACAATAAGTTGAATAGCTAACTTCCTCCTTGTCTCTAAAAGTATAATTGAAGCTGACATTCTTAATCTACGCAGACAGCTTATGCATTGCCAACAATTTTATTGATGTAATCAGAACAACACAACATAAAGTTCACAAGAAAACCTTAATTTCTTATCTTGTCAGTGAACTTTAAGTCACTATCAGCAGTTGAGAGTTTTGGAATAGCGTCCGCATATACAACATCATATGACTTGGAAACATTTGGGCAAGGGCAGTTATCACGTGCCCAAAACGAAATTGCATACAGATCACTATTTATTTTAAAACATACTAAATCTTCAACAAGACCAACACGACTGGACAAATACAACTGAATGTCGTCGGCATAGCATGAACATTGACATACTGACACACAGAAAACACATCATTAACAAATAGACTAAACAAAAGGGGGCCAAGTACAGATCCTTGTGGCATCCCCGAGGTAAGAATACTACAATACTTAGAAGAGCTATTCAGGCATGCCTTTAAAAAATCTAGAAGACAAAGAAGAGTTAGATTTTCATTGGCAAACTTTATCCTAATGTCATCAAATATCTTTTGTATGTACTTATGTAGAATAGCTGTGTTTTGGCCTAAACCCTGACTGCAAGGACGAACACATTTTAGAGAAGGCCGGAACGATGGTTATCGGTCTATAGTCTATAATCACTGGGACTCGTGGCAATATTATTTTTGACAGCTGGTATAATAACAGCCTTTTTCCACTCTGTTGGAACATATGCAGTTGTGAAACAGTGATGAATGATGTGATGTGGATGTGATAAATGGAAGCACAAGTTTTACAAATATTTAAAAATATCCATCTTAACCAATAGCATTGGACCTAATAGTCATAACAGACTTTAGAACTTCAGTCTCAGTTACTCCATAAAATTTAAATTTTTCTTTTAAAACCAAATCATGCCGCTGGGTTCGAGTTTTGAATCTCAGCCAGGGCAAGTAAAATCTAAATCATAGAAAAGTTTTTTCTAACAGCGGTCACCCCTCGGCAGGCAATGGCAAACCTCCGAGGGTCTTTCTGCCATGAAAAAGCTTCTCATAAAATACATCTACCGTTCGGAGTCGGCACAAAATTGTTTGTGGTATACTATAAAGACGCACACTACATGTCTTTATATTCTATGTGGCAAGGCATTAAAATATATCTTAGGGGGATTTAGGTTCGAATCCTACAAAAGCGTAAAAGATAAACTTTTGTTTTTGTTTTTATATTTAATTAATTAATTTAACTGCAAATGCTTTAGTGTATTTTGTAACTTATATTATAGAGACGCAAACTTAAGAAAAAGTATACCAATTTTTTATGGAAATATAAGTTTGTAAATAATTTCAAATATGAAAATGTTTAAATAATTTTAAAACCTGTTTTATATAGCAAATTGGCAATATTTTTTTTTAGTTTTTTTTTTTGAAAAAACTTCTAAAATCAATAGAGCAAGAAACATCACATGGGGTAACAGTAGATAGGGGTACTTAGTACGGGTGTAGATTTCACACTGTGGTTGCTAGGCTTTTGATGATTCTTAATTATAACAAAACAAAAAATATGTGTAGCTGTAACTCAGCTGTAACTCAGCCGTTAATCTGCTTTACATTCTTTAAAACAAATATCCCTATGTATATGTTTCTATGCATCTCAAATTGTTTACCTGGAACTTTAAACTTAATTCTCTTTAAGTTTCCAAATGTTTGTCAAGTTTGTTTTAATATGAAATACTCTACGTCTTTTTATGTTACAAATTAACATAGGTAATTATTTTATATATTTTTTAGAAAATCTTTCTTTTTTTGCTCCATGAGTCAAATCGAACTACTGAACTAGTCCAATAAGGTCCACTTTAATTCAATAAGGTAAACGAACCAAGTCGTGAACTAAACATTCAAGTAAACTATAATATCTAACTCTACCAAATAATAAGTACCAAAGAGTAGACCTAATTGGATTTTTTGTTGTTTAACAAATATTACTTATTTGAAAAATAATCAGTGATTGGACGATATTTTAAGCGACATATTTTTCGAAATTTGGCGATTTATTGAAAGAAAGCAGGCAAAACTGCTTATAGACAACAATTTACATTTACTCATATCCGCAGCTCGATCTAAAACGGCAATCTTCGCACTGTGTCGACGTGTCACAGTAGCTGTCAAACTTATACAATATTCGGCATTACAAAAACACCAATACATGAACTAGTATAATTTTTGATTAGAAAAACAATTCACTATATTACTCACTACCACTTTCGATAGCTTAGATCAGTGACAACAAATGCATTACATTGGCAATTAGCGTTTCCATTGTCATAAAATATTTTTATTGAAGTGATTGCTTAAATCAGATGAGAATTCCAAATTTAATTAGTAGTGACAAGAAGCAAATGCACTAAGCCCAACACTTTTAGTGGAGCTAAAATAAAGAGTAAAAATGTGTCAACTCCACAAAAAAAGCAAAAAATTTTAATTTGCAATCGAACTAGTAGTTCAATCATTGATTGCTAAAAAAGTTGATTGCAAATTTTTACAGCTCTGGTCAACTGTCAATTTAGGTGATCACTCAATAATTAGATTCCATCGATTTTATCATGCTATGCTTATGGAGTGAACTGTAGTGTTTTTTCAACCAAAAATTTTACATTAAACTGGGCTCAAGATCAATTAAAATTAATTATTATTCATTTTAAAGGCTACAAAAATTATTAAAATAATTAAAGTAATAAAAAGAATTGATTGAAAATACCTAGAACAACGTCATATAGTAAGGTTTGTTAAAGGAAGATGGAAAAAACACACCACAGTTACCTCGGCAAGCGTAGCATGTTGGCTTTGCAACCAGAGCATCCTTGGTTCAAATCTGGGAAGCGGTGATGAAGATTGATGAGGAATTAAATTAAACTGGCTTCGAGCTCAATAAAAACAAATGATTTTTCATTTTAAATATCACTAAAACCTTGACTTAAATTGTAAACCATATTTTTTTTAGCGTAAAATATTTTTTTATAATACTTTCCTAAAAATTGGAATACAAAAAAATGTTGTTGCCTTTGCGGGTCCAATATTATATTTATTTGTTGCCGACCGTAGGCTCCAGTTTGCACAATGGCTTAAATTTTTGGTTTACAATCACCAAACCCAGCAACCAACGCAAAATGCGATGATTGTCTACCTTTTTGGATTAAACTGTATATTTTGGAAATATGGGGCGTTGCTATTCCCTTAAAATATTAAAAAATATCAGCTGTTCATGTCTACTTTTCATCATCGCTACGAACAGTAATTGGGTTTCGAAGTGGTTTTCCAACTACCAGTTTCACATATTTATTCCACTATGTAAGTGATTAAAAATATCCCGTGAAAATGGATTCGTATGCTGTGAATATCACAAATTTTTCTTTGTTGTGACAATTCAGAAAATTCAGCTGATGCAAAACTTTCCCTTTCGTATTGTCTGATGTTAGGTTTTTTATCGTATCATCAACAAAACAATTGAAAGTACGTTTACGAGTATATTTCATTGAGTTACTTATTCGAAAATGTCATATATAGCACCTATGTATAAATATTAAGGAATATTTTTTAATTATTTCAATTGATATCTAAACGTTTTTTGCTATTTACTTTCTACTTCAATGACAACACACCATTCGGATCAGGGCCGTAGCTAGGTGGGCACGAGGGAGGGCTCAGCACCCCTGGACTGGACAGAGCACATGGCTTGAAACCACTTGAGAAAATAGGATTGGCATTGCCGTCGAAGGCAGAATCCAATGTGGTATTAAAGTTGCTCGAAAAAGAAAGAGACAAACCCGAAAACACAGAAAGCAGCGTACCTAAGAATTTGTTCCCATATAAAAATGCATATACGAGTACGTTCCGTCTGTTTGAGGCTTGTGAAAAATTTGGTAGCAGTACATCAATTAACGATTGTGCGTTTTCTGCATTTGCGCCTATCGATATTGTCAATTGCATATTAATGTCCAATCAACGTCTTCGAAACTTATCTTTTTTGGCTTTTGAGAAAAGTTGATTAGAATTCATAAATTTAGATGACATTATGCGTGAATTCAGCAAAAAAAGTCGAAGAATTCAACTCTTTGAAATGTTTAATGTTTCAAAATGCTATAGATTTCTTATATATACATATGTATGTATATTGAATTACTTGACAGAATTAAAGTTTTCTTACTAGGGTTATTTTATTTATTTTTGTAAATATACAGCCCCCTGTACAAAGTTTGAGCACCCCCTATGAGTCAATCCTGGCTACGGCCCTGACTCGGATTCAATTCACAAAACTGTGTGTGAACTTGAAAGTAGGAGCATCAAATATATGTCCGAATCGACAACGAAAATTGTGGATGAGAGCACTGCTGTAAATTTCCAACATGTTCATACACAAAGTTTTACAAAATACTGACGCAAAGGTTAATTAATTTCAAATCAGTTTTCATGCGCTTACTTCTATTTAACAAGTATATTGCAAGTATTTATGTATTTAGTTGGTGACAGTTTTATGTGCGTTTTTTTTTCGTCTTTATATTTTCTTAGTTTTAGTTTTCATTGCTCATTATACTCTCGCATGTACATTTGTATTTCGAATTTCTTCCAATTCCTTGGACATTGCTTTAGCTCAGCAGAAATCGAACTAAATATCGCCTTCGCTGCATTTTCTGCTTTAATCTTTTGCACATAAATTTAATCAAAGCAACGAAGTATCACAAAAGCGCCTGAAAATTCACAAAGCAAATCCACATTGTTTTATGTCAAATGGCAGATATTTTATTCTTGCGTACGTACACTCTTGCACAAATAAATACATACATACATACATACATTTGGTATGTACTCGTACATTCATAAAGGAACATACGCATGGAATTTGGGAGAATACCGTGGACAATCGTTTACTTACACTAAAATAGTTTACATCCGTTTCAACTGTGCTCGAATTTAAGTATGCATATGTACATACATATGTATGCATTTATATCTACATTCATACATACATATGTATATGAATGGCTGAATGAATGGCCATGTCTCATTTTTATTGCTTATTTATTTACTGTTTGTTTGGCACTGAAATACATTCATTTATAGCTATCGAGCCATTTTTTCGTCTTTGTCCATAAAAAGTGCCATCGTTCATGCTTTGCAATACATTTTTGTATGCATTCATTTACTTAGTTGTGTTTACGTGTGTGCCGATGTGTGTGGGTTTTTGCACAGTAAAAGGCTCGCATAAATGGCGTCCAAGCGTTAGCTGTAATCGTACGTTAGGCAATAAATTCCAAAACCGCATTAGTCTGTGAAAGTGAAATGCTCAAATACGCCTAAATCATTTCAAATGTAATAGAGAATAGATGAGAGCAATTTTATATATGCCTCAAAATGTATACAAGTTGGCCCAAAATAAAGATTATTTCTTAAACAAAAATAAAACAGAAGCATTAAAATATGACCTTAAAACATTCCAACAAATTATCATGTTCAAAAATTAGCTGGCCCCTCGTGTGCTACCTTGTCTAGGGGTTATCGTTCAAAAAAAAATTATTTTCCCCAGAGATCCCCCAGGCAATTTAAAGGCCCACCAATTAATATATTCGTTTTGATTTAAGGATTTATTCGGACGATACGCATAAGACCGTATCTTAAAATACGCCACGAAGTAAAAGGGGTCAAAGTGCCCAAGGTAAACTTAGACTGTTCAGCGTTAAAAGGCAAACATGCCATTCAGAAAGATACTTTAATACAGTTAATTAATCAGTAAAAGGAATAAGTAAGTACTTTATCTTTTATTATATACTTAAATTTTTATATTAACTGAACTATATATTTTAGTCTATAACAAAAACCAAAAAAAAACTCAAGTTTGAAAGTTTACAAAAAATGTCTAATAACTAAGTAAATTTGTATCAAAATTTTAAAATTTAAAGTATCTAAATGTTATTGTTATTTTTAAGTGATTTTGTGTGGAGAATGTTTTGTCTTTTTCACATAGGAAAAAAAATTAAAAGCAAGTGCACCAAAATAATCTAAAAAAAGTCAATAATTCAACGCTCGAATGAAATCTACGACTATTTTAAAATCAGTAAAAATTTTTCACACTTTCGTGTAAAACCAACCTCATAAATTTAGAGTTTATTTAAGCTTCCTAAAGGTTTCATATTATTTTACTAAAATTAATTGGCTACAAATTAGCAAATACAGATTTTTTTTCTTTTTATTTCCAATATGGGTTTTGCCCAAAAATCACAGAATTTCCTATAATATGGGAACAGTAAACATTGAGATGGCATAAAATTTATATATTACGGATACAAAAATATTTATTTTTCCACTGTTTTAAAGAGAAATACAAAGAGACTTCAGGGATAATTAAAATCAGAGGTCATTTGTTGTCGCTTAAAGTTCGCACTTCATCGCACACAAAATTTTGTATTAAGTTCGAAACAACTACTTATGGACATCACAACATCTTTGAGTTTTTCGAAAACATAGTTTTATAGTAGGCGCTAGTGTTTTGTGTTTGTTGCATTCGCAATGCGCTTGCCATTTAATTTCTCACAGACCACAAGCGATAACTAAATCAAGCGAGCAGAGGTATCGATTTTAAAGCATTTAGTGTGCTTCTATACTAGGCATGTCAATCCCGTGATCCCGAAATCCCGGGATCCCGGCATTTTTCAACTCCTGAATATGCCGGGATCAGTCTAGTTAAATCCCGGAATTACAGAAAACAGTGAATTTAATAGCCATTTATTTTTTTTTTATTTTAATTTACATTTTTTTGAAAAAAAATTAACCTCAAATGATTTAAAACAAAAAGAGCCGATCGATTAAAACAAATAACACACTAAACATACCTTTCAGAGTTGTATTGAAATAACTGTTGTATTACGATAACACAATACTACAATTAAGACGGCTAGGTAACTACCAAAATGCTTTGTTTTGCCCTTGGCATTACAAATAAGCTGAAGATTATCCCAATCGAGTAGGAAATGGGCCTGACGAGGTGCTTGAAAAGGATAAGGCAGAAAGTCTCACAGACAAATTGCATCAAGTTTTATCGAAAGGCATAAAATTTGTCAGAAGGCCTGGTAAAAGATAAATAGTTTTTGTTATGATGACTTTTGTAATGAGGCGATAAAGGCTATGCCCTACAGGGCATTTAACAGCGCTTCTCCAATGCAGATATTAAACTCAACAAATTTAGGTCCAGGTTGGAGGATAACACACTTAACTCTTTTATTTCTTTGAGATTACATTTTGATCAAAATAAGGAATAATTCCGCCTCGCTCAAAATGGAATGCGTGATGTATTTTATTTTTACTTGATGTATTTCTTTTTTACTGAATATATTATCTAACATACAATATTGGTCTCAAATAGTGATTAAAAATTATTTTTCATTTGCTTCTATACCAAATAAGTATGTACGTACATTTGTACTTAAAGTATAAATTATTTTTTATGCGTGTCAAATTTTACGTTTATTACCTTTTTTCTTGAAAACGAAATCCCGTGAACAACAAAATGCCCAAAATTGCCATGGCTAGTCTACATATACGCATGTCTATGACTGAATCGAGATCATTTATGAGCAGCCGATAATTCTAGTGTGATTCATACATACCAATGTACATACTTGTGTATCTAACTATAAAATATGTATATAAATTTAGCGTCATTGCAAGTTGATGCGCGTAAGATGGACACTTTATTGCGAAAACGTGTATCATCAGTAAAACAAAAAACGTATGTACAGACTTATAGAATAACGTAACTTATTCTCTGTGATTAAGACTATAAAGATACACACAAATGTACATTCGAGTACATACATACATAACCAGGGCAACCAAAAGTATGCAAATGCATGTTCTTGATGTATTTTGATATCGTGAAATAGATTGGATACAAAAGTGATACTCATAAAAAGAAAGAGTTAATGCTGCATTTGTTACTTATTCTACAATAAATGCATATTTTTGCATATTTCGTGATAAATGCTTATATTTTAATCTAAACGATTTCATATAAATAATTTCAAGTTTAATTCTAAATAAAATAATCAAAGTAGTAGATGTATTGAAGAAATGTATGGATCCCATTTTGGAAATGCTATATAGCATTTTTAAAAGTAGAACAAGCTCTTTAAAGAAGTCCGAGAAGATGCCAATGGTGAATCTTACCCTTGACGCCTCAGCACATCAACAATTGATGGAAATAATGAAGAATGGAAGGAAATAGTGCAATGAAGACTTCGAATCACCATAAGAACAATTTCTGATGATGCAGGCATCCAAGTGGATACGTGCCATGCAGTCTATTTAAATATTTTAGACATTACACGTGTGTCTGCGAAGTTTAGTTTGAAAGTGCTTTTGCGTTATATTTAGACAAAAAAAAACACTTTATTCGCAAATTAAAGCAAAACCACATATTCACAGAATTCGGAACTTTGATTTTTTTCTAATTAAAATTATTTTTCAAGAAAAAAAAGGTTCATTCTTTAAGAAAAGAAAAATCATAAAAACCCATTATTTTAACTACATATTAACAAAATTTACAAAAATGTAACAAAATTCCATCAAAATACCGAACACTTTAAAAACAAAAAGTTTTGGAATTTTTGTTTTTTTGATCATTCAATTTTCATGTGAGAAAGTGCAAGTGCAAGTTACAGGTTATACAGTGATATTTGAAAATTTTTCTACTGTCAATTTCCTCAAATGGAACGAATCGGGAAAGAGCGTCAGTATAAAAATTGTCAAAAATCAGTGATAAATCATAGTCACTGGAAACTTGCACTTTGTTGCACTAAAATATAAAAAGCAATATAACTGCATACCCCAAAAAATTCTAAAAAATATTTTTAAAAAGTTCAAAATTTTGATTAAATTCAAATATATGTATGTTTTCTACGTTTTTTATAACATTTAAAAAGTTTTGTTTTAATAGTGTTGTTTATAGAATTAACGATGCTTTAATTTAAAACAAATGTTACATAACACCGGTCTACAACATTTTTACGCACGGGTTATACATACCGTGTTTTTGTTGCTTTTATACCTCAAAATAAGAATAAGAATAAAAAATTGTTCTGAATTTGCTTTTATGTATAAAAAATGGAAAAAAATTTAACTCAATAAAAGCACACACAAATTTTATATATAAATAATTTATTAAAAGATACCGATCATCCATTTAAGATTCATTCTTACAATAGACATTTTAAAATAAATTCCAAATGTTTAAAAATGAACAGTTTTACTTTTCTTGTCATGTTCCGTAAAAGTTTCTCTTATAATCCCCAAACCTTTCTGTTCAGTTTTCACGGCGGAGGCAACGGCGGTCCTACAAGTAAGTATTTTCGCCACAAACTCAAAAGAAAAATATATAATTTGCACGGATAGCAATTCAGTAGTAACAGCTTTGCAAAACGAAAGTTATGGTAGCATTATACTGAACGAAATACGAGATTTGCTTATAATTAACATCGGTCACACAACGCTGACACACTCACACTTACTCAACGGGGGAAGGAAGTCAGTTTGCCCTCTCTGCGGCAGCATCAACTTTTCCATTGACCATCTACTCGACGACTGCACTAAACTGAATGCAATACGCCAATCCATATTTCCTGTAGCCACTCCTTCCGATCTCCTTAACATAGCTGACAAAAACCACATCAAAAATTCTTTGGCAAACTTAATATGTTAAACACAATCTAAATTCTTTGACCAGCGAGGCCTTGACAGCTACTGCTACTTTTTTTTAAGTAAAATAATAATTGTATTATTATAATTGTATTATTATTTTTTTGATAATAAATAAATAAATAAATACCAAACATAGTCTTCATGTAAGCGTTCTTCTTCCATATTTTCTTTAAATTTATCTAAAGGAGAATGTAACATGTTCATCTTTAGCGACATTCTACATCCGATGATAGAGAAATTCATAATCACGTCAGTAATCAGCTCCTCCTTCTTCAGTGATCTTCCTTACGGACGAAATAAGGAAATTTTTCATGTCATTTTCTTCGATGCGATATTCGAACAACAGAATTCAGTAAATTTCATTGTTTTAACCGCGATGCCAATAACTCTGCTTTATTTTATGCTAGATTTAAGTCTCGTATTAAATCATTGAATTCTTCAGAGTTGATGAGACGTGGTATTTTCGGTTCAGATTCCAGAACGAATTCGGAATGTAGGGATACAGACGAACTCCGTGATGGATGACTGTTCCGAGAGAGTAGTTGATTTTCCAACACTGGTACAGGATTTTTTTCTCTATGTGGTATTGGAGCGCAAGTCGATAGGAGATCAGGATAAACTATTTTCTTTAAATTGTACCAGCCTACAATAAAACGTAACATGTTATTACCTAATTCATGTTATCAATATAGTTAATAATTATAATAAAAAAAGAGGAAATAAACTCACCACCCAGAATATATCTGCAAGAGTTACTTGTGTCATGGGGCCCAATTTTTGTCCAGATATGATTCGCAAATCTTTAAATTTGTACTTAAGTCATACTTTCTCTCACTCACTTTAATAAATTGGCAGCAAATATGGCAAAACTACACCTTTTCCAAAAATATTTCAGAAAAACTTAAATGTATTTCAAAAAAACACAAATTTATTTCAAGGTGTATTTAGGGTCCTTTTTACAACGTCTCGAAGACATTTTGTACTGGTTGTTACTGGAAACAAAGTTATGAAACACGTTATTTTTCTGCAATGTGCAAACACACTATCTCCCGTGTTCTTCCCTCTCTTTCCGCTATAGTCGATATAATTGCTTAAAAAGCTAATTTTATCGATTTGTAATCGTCCTTTCCCATATATATTTGCTTATATAACTAAAATATATAAAAAAAAACCCATGCGCACAAAAAAAAATTTTTTTTTCTTGACCGGTGTAATTGGGGGATAAATAAATTGTCCAAATGTGTCAATATGTGTTTGTGCTATAGTTAGTTAACAGAGTGTATAAGTACTTACTTAAAAGTGTTTATCAGTAGTGCTTTGATTGATTTATAAAAAAAAACACTTCAATAAATTTTATGTGTACAAAATTGAGAAATTATTGTTTCTAAAATACGTACAAACATATTTTTTTGGTTTATAAAATTCAATAGATATAAACATGAACAATTTTCTTCACGCATTCGCGGCGGTTGGAATCGCATATTTAGGTGCGTAATCTTTTCATTTCCTTAATTCATCCGATCAGCATACTTTACCCCATTTTTCAGTTCATCACCAACGCAATAGGTGTAGTCGTATACCTTAGCCCGGCAATGCACATATTTTACACATACAAACAAAAATTAATTTTTCTTGTTCATTGAACTAAATTTTATTGTCATTTAACCTTTGTATGCCTTTTTTTATGTTAAGTTTACACACGGAAATTTTCACTCCCTCTTCTTCTTCTAATTTCCATTGGATTAACCACCTACATGTACATGTGTGTGTACATAATTTCGCTTTCTTCCCTTTTTAAACGCAACCGCCATAAAAACAGCATTCACGCAGATAGCGAAAGAAATTATTAGCAATTGTGTAGTATCCCTGCAGTAAACGAATCTAATTTAAAAGTAGTTTGAAGTTGCTTTCAAAACAACTGGTATTGAAGGTTTACAATATATTTTCATATACGCGGACTAATTACACTGTGTAACACTGAAAATGAACTTTGAAAGAGACCTAGCCTAGGCGTTAGGCCTTATAAAACTAAGAAAAACTGTATACTTGAAATTTGCGAAACACACCCAAAATCTCATTTTAGGCCCAAAAACTGTTTTTGAGGTCATTCGCTAGTCAATCATCAATATCTTTGCGAATTTTCATCCGATTCAAAAGGTGTTTATATATTTTGAAAGGTGACAAATCACTATTTTAATGGCGTATAACTCATCAAAATCAAACGAGAACTGACGAAGCTACAGAGAAAAAAAATCGTAACTTAATAAAAAAAAATTAATTTTGAAACTTTGACTACGATTTTACGATAGTCTTAATTCAGAAAGGTACCTATCAAAGACAATATTATTAAAGTGAATTTAGTACTGAGTTGATTAAGCTATTTCAATCGAAAATCGGTTGGAAATTGACAGAGTTATTACTATTTAAATTATTTTAGATTATGACCATATTTAAAAATTCATACATTTTGATTATCTTTCAACTTCAAATTTTTATTGTGACTGAAAATAAAAAAAAAATTAATCATTAAAATGCTAAATAACTTTATAGCTAAATATCTTTGCTTGATCTTCTGCGTTTATAAGACGAGTCATCTGTTTCACGTTTGAGTGACCAGCAGTAATTAGCTATCATCCTAACTTGGTTCTTTCCTGTAAACCGTTTTTCAATGTTGGAGATTTCTTGGTGAAATCTTTCACCTTGTTCGTCGCTGAATTGACCAAGATTATCCGGGAAAAATTCCAAATGAGAATGCAAAAAGTGAATTTTTACAGACATGTTGCATCCCATTTCTCAAAAAGCTTCCGAAAATTCGCTGTTTTTTTCGAGTCTTTTAACAAACTGTTTCATGTACCCCAATTTTAAATGCAATGGCGGCAAAATTATATCATCAGGCTTAACTAATGCAATATTGAGAACATTATTTTTGCCAATTTAAAACTTTCTCGGTGGCCATATGTTACACTTGTAATGATTTTTGGCACGACTGTCCCATTCACAAAAGTAACAAGGATATTTAGTGTAGCCACCTTGCATTCCAAGTAGAATTGTCAGGACTTTAAGGTCCGAGACAATCTGCCAGCGGAATTTATTGTATTTAAGCAATCGTAGAATTTTTTACATCGTTTGATAAGTCTCTTTCATATCAGTAGCGTATGCCACTGGAACTGATGGCAATTCATTTCTGTTGTGCAGCAATACTGCTTTCAGACCTACGATGTTAGTCAATTGAAAATGAATTGATAAATTGTATTCAAATTTAGTTCTCTCACACTCATAACACATTAAATACTTACTTTTGCAAGAACCGTCTAGAAATAATCGCCAATCTTGTGGAAAGTGCACGTGATCGAGTGCAGCAAACAATTCATCCACATCAACGCAATAAACTAGTTTGTTATTGGTGTCATCTGCTTTGAAAATGTGTTCGAACGAAGATAGGTCTCTGTCTCGTGCAGACGTTACTTTAAAGTTACTGTCTTCTATATTCCACTGCTTTAATCTGGAGGCCAGAATCTCTGTCTGTCTTATAGACAAATCCATATCCCGCACAAGATCACAATAATCGTGATTTGACACGAAATGACGTTCCATTTCTATTGCTTTGGTTGGAAGGTACGGTTCGTCATTTACCTCATTAGAAGATTTGTGGCTTGAATCAGGAAATGTAGCTGGATTTTTGTCTTTAGTTCGCTGATCTTGTTTTCCTCTTGGAATCGGTTTCGATACAGTCAACACATTGGCATATTCTATGAGGTGGCGACTTTTATAGTGGTGACCAGTGATTTTTGTTTGGCAAAAGTAGCAATCCTCCGGCTTGTGATATATTTGATAATGCCAAGCCATAGGAGTCACAAACGGCAGACGCTGGTCATCGCATTTACCGGTTTTCCATTGTTTGAATGTTGTACAGCACATCGAACAAATATATTCGGGTTCATACCAAGCACTTTCCACGTATGAGCAACTGAAAAAGAGGTTGAACGCTTCAACCACAGCTTTATTTGTTCTTAAATCGAACCGATATTTCTTATCAACAAATAGACCGCAGACGTAACAAAATTTGTTGCGCCTATCACACATTTTACCACACTTATTACACAATGTAATTGCGAAGCGGTCGCAAGGTTGAATTGACGGCGTAAATTTATTAGATGACCACTCAAAATTTTTGGAAATGAATGTGTTTAAAATAACTCCTCATACTTGCTATGTTTCTAGTGAAATAACGCAATGAAATGCGGTCAAAGTAGAAAATTTTGAAGAAAAAACAAATTTTCAAATTTTTGTCCGATTTCATTGCATGAGCACTCAAACTTTTTGGACATGAATGTACTTTCAAAATAATTCCTCATACTTGATATATTTTTAGTAAAATACTGCAATAAAATGCGGTCAAAGTAGAAAATTTTGAAGAAAAAACAAATTTTCCAAGTTTACCCGATGAAAACTTACAACACGCTAGATCTTTATATCTCAATTTAAAGGTATAATCCTTACCTTTCCAAAACATATTTCATATTAAAAATCGGTAAAGAAATGGCCAAGTAATGAAAAGATTAGCGCGTACACTTCCGAATAACGGTTTTTTAACGGTAAAGCAAGATTTTGAGGGTGTTACAAATTTTCCAAAAACCGTTTTGAGTTATATTCGACCAGGTGAACAATTTCCAATATGTCACTTTAAAAGTTCATTCAATTTTTTCCATTTTGTAACACTGTGTTATTTTTGATCAGCAATAGCCACATTACGGACAGCTATGGTTACCTCTGCATGAGAAGTCCTCCAAATATTATCTAACGATTTTCAATCCCAAAATAGTCAATGACTATCTTCTGCCTTTTATATAAATTAATAACTATTCAAACAGTAGTTGTTTTAATGTCAGCAACTAAAAAACTAGATTAAAACACGTCATTCAAAAATAATTTTTTAGGCATACATAACATAAATATGTATACTTTCATTTTTTATTTAATTTAAATATAATTCACTGGAATACTTTAATATTTTAATATTAAAAACAAAAAACAAAATTTTGGTATTTGTTAATTTGGATTTGTTAAATTGGATTACAAAATCAATAACACTCACTTAACAAGGATTCATAAAGAAGAAATAAAAGTTAAATAAATTAATATTAAGATTATTTCATTTGCTTTGTGTATTAGGCAAATGCCTAGGGGTCGTACATCACATTACATACATACATCTGTCTATTCATTTCATTTTGTCTTTCATGTCGTTCTCCTATGATATTGGAATCACCCTTAGTAAATGCTAATAAATATAATAATAAAAATAATTTTTTGAACCAAGTAGGTTTCCTAAACACTTTTCTGACTCACTATGCATACATTTTTGGTAAAATCGTGTTTCGTACAATGTAAATGATTGAAAATGGTTGTAATAATGGATATTATATCAAATTGTTTTCTTCTTCACTCTGACAGGGTGAATTGTTGATATTTGTTGGAACGATGTTCCGTCAAACCGATTTCGGCGTTGTGTCATCTTCAGTGTCAGTTTTCGTTCGATATTATATCAGTTTTATAAAAGTAAATGAAATCAAAAATAGTATTCAAATACTTTTTTCAAATTCGGGTTAGTGTTCCTGTTTATTGCTGCAGCTTTTTGAACGCTGACTTTATGAAAATATTTCTTTTGTGATACTTGTATTGCACTGCGAAGCTCGTGGGTTGGGTCAGGATTTTCAATCGCCCTGTAAATGCATAATGAGTATGAATGCACAACTTTTTATGCACACCTATGTTAATATTTCTACCTACATAATCAAGTATCAAGGAACTGCCGATATTCATTTAGACCTTGCTTTCCATGGACACCATCAATGTTCAGTAACATCTTGAGTGGTTTGATCTGTTAAAAATAAGAAAAATTGCATATATGTATGTATCTATAAAAAGCTGTTTATATTTTACAAAAATTGCTCAGTTTTCTTTTAAATCCTCAAATGACTTCAAAGGAATAAATTTCATTCCTTGTATATGAAGACACAGCCACGGGCACCGCCACTGCATCACTTGGGTTCATTCAAATATATTTTCTTTTGCACTAACGTACGTACGCTGATTTCTTCCACTTGCACCTTTTGTAATCATTATCACTCATTTAATTAAATTGATATTAATTTCTTTAACTTGGCAAATTTTACCACTGCGGCGTAATTTTTACGTTTTCGTTGATCTTTTGTTTACATTCAACAGCTGATTGTTGTGATTGACATTTGTGCTGTCACATAGAGATTTTAATTTATCAACAAGTAAAAGTGGTGCGCGATTTTTGGATTTTCTTGCATAACTTAAGGACTAACTAGATATCAGTGTTTATTCGTTCGCTAAAAATGCGTTACTTTTATATGATTTCAATTAAGAAGTTACCTAGAAGTTAGCTAATTTTGGCAATTGATAGTTTTTTACTGCAGGGATATTAAGTCTGCACTTCGACTGTTAATATGAAGTGCATGTGTGTACATATGTGTGTTTGTATTAATGCGACTCAATTGTCAAACGTAAAAATGAAGTTAGAAATTTGAGAAAAATACGTTTTGTGTTCAAAAAGTAAAGCGACTTTTCAAATTTCGCGCGCAGCGTACATTCGATTATCAATTTTTTATTGTTGTTGTTGTGTTCATAGTTTCAAGTAACTACATACATACATAGCATATAAAGCTTGTTTTTGACAGATAAAAAAGTTAGACGTAATTTGTAGTGCTCAACGATTTTCTTTTATAATAAAAATGGAACAAAGAAATAGTGTGTGAAAAATGAAATCAAGTGCTGTAAAACGGTGAGTCTGCACTAAGTAATTGATAAATTGATGAAGAAATAAATATTTATTCATAAAAATATAAAGTCACCTTACTTACTGGAATCTTACGTAAGAATAGCTGGAAACTTTAAGAAAACTCGATTTGCCTGGAAACCGACAAAGTCAATAATATATTTTTACACGATCTATTACAAATACGTCGACGTCTAAGTTTTTTTTCCTAAATTTTTATTTGGTTTTTTTATAATTTAAAAAATTATTTAAAAAGAGATAGGTTCTTTAAAGACATTCGCCACAAGCGAAACATAGATTATTTTGTCAGAGTTTTTTTCGATCCATTCTAATGTATATCCTGTGTCGTTAGATGGGTTCAAATAATTTGCCATTATCTAGCCTTGGCTTAGCGGACAGCGAGTGGTGGTCAGCCACAAAGTAACTCAACTTGAACTTCAACATTTTGCTCTGTTCTATACATGTATGTAGACTCGTATATAAATAGAATCACGCTATGTTTGATTTCTTGCTTGTACTTGCAAATTGTTTAATATTTATTTCTAATTAATTTTCTGTGCATTCATCATTTTCATGAACACGCGATTTTGTAAAAACCAGGAATATAAATTCGGAATTCGGCAACTAAATACTCATTATGGGGCGAATACTTTTTGAGATACATTCATTTAATTGACAGTTTTTAAGGTTATTAAAAAGTCTTGAATATTTAGGTGATAAGTTAGATTTCATTACTTATGTAAATATAATTAAATTCAATCATTTCGTTATAGAACTTTTCATATACTTGTCATATCTTTAAAATGAATAAATTTTACGAGAAGACACATCCCACCAACCAATATTTTTCCTTTTTATTTTGTTTTTATTTCGTTTGATTAATGGTTCGCTTTCTTCTGTGTTGTTCCTCGGCAATTAAGCAAAGAGTTGGTATCACCTTTCTTGGTATCTTACTACTCTAAGGCTTTAATTTTTCTCTGAAACTAAGCAAACTTTGGTTTATTTTGTTAAATAAGGAAACTGAGATATTTCTTACATTCTCCTCCAAGCATATTTTCCAACTAAACTTGAAATCAACAATTCTACCGCGGTAAGCAAAAAGATTAGGAGTTATTTATCTAACCTTGACCGTGAGATATTAGGGAGTCTGTACATTTATATAGAGATCAACTTTTTCGGATATGAAATGAAATGAAATTGGCTTTAATTACATTTCTTTTTTTCTGCACATTAAAAAATTTTCTGATGGAATTTTTAGTTCTTTAGCACCCAAATGTAAACTCCAACAGTTTCTGTAATTTTTCTGCTAATGTCATTAGTTTTCGAGGTTCATTTAGTTCTGACAAGCCACAATAAATCACAAAATAATTAAGTTTGTATGTACATATTTTAGTCTGCTGCTAAAATGCATTTTCCGCCGGTAGAATAAAATAATGTTGAATAAACTAATTATGTTACTCATACGCCTTGTGTACCAGCCTAGCAAATTCATAGAAGTATTTTATATGCGTCAAGTTTCCTCTTACAAAAATAGGCTTATTTCATCCGCTTTGTCTTCGAACAAATTTTCGAAAATTGTTATTTATCAATCAAGATTTTAGGCAACCATCTAACATTATCTTTGATTTTTTCATATACCACTGATGACATCGAAATATACGAGTACATACATACGAGTATATGCAATGCCATCACAAGCCCCGTTTTGCAGTACTAGCATTGATGGGTTTTAGCTTTCATCAAGGCAATACTTAGTGTTATCAAAAGTCCTCTTGTTTTTTTTTTTTTTTTTTTTTTGAAGAGCCACAAAACTTTGCAGTTGCGGTTGCTCTATCTCTCCAAACGCAATCCTTTATAGTCGATTGACAACTCTGTCATACTGAAATTATTAGAAAATGAAACTCTAATCATTGCTTTTATACCTTATCTTTCAAGTTGAATAATGTTGTGAATAAAGAATAAATTATATTGCATTTCCTGAAGAACTCACAAAAACTTCCACCAACTGTTTTATGAACTTTATTAAGAATTCTGGCAGCAAAGCAAATTTAAGTTTTTAAAACTCAATTAAGTGCAAAATCAACTTTTTTTACTTATAACTGCAATGAAACTCCCACGAAGCTGCCAATTTTGTGAAACTGGTCACCAAACAAACATCGATTTTATGAAAATTTTCCCCGTTGTAGTCATGAACCAAACAAGCAATACCTGCGGAGTTTTTGATTAAATTTTTTATACAGCCGAAAGCCTTTGTAGCCACCGCTGCGTTTACATGTAGGTTATATTACAATTAAATTGTTATAAAAGCTTGTAAAAAAAAAAATGAATAAATTAATTCAATTGGGTGGTGGGGAGGATGGCGAATATACGACAAGTGTATGTACATACATATGTATGTATAGGCAAAATAAACAAATTCAGCGTACATATCAAATGTTTTTGCCAAGCAATTTCGAAAATAAAAAAAATATAATCATTTTAAATACTCCTCAAATCATCGGTATTTTTAGTCAGTTCTAAAACCTTGCAAAAACTCTGAACAAATTAAAATGCATAGCAAAAACGAATGTACACTTCGTTACATTTATTTCTTGTTTGGCATCCTGCCGGCAGGCAGCCTTTCGTGGGTCAGTTTTGGGAACAATGAATGCAAGAGTTCCGAACTGCAAATAAGCTTAAATGTGTCCTTTTCTTCTAAAATCTGACCTTATAACCGCTTCACCATAGAAAAATTTGCGTAAAGTACAATGTAATGGTGATTACTTTCACGCGTATGTTGGAACTCATTAACATTTTTAACTACTTAAATATCTACCAACATGCAAATAAAAGATGCACACAGGTGTGCACTTCCACTCACCCTCTCACTCTCTCTATCACTATCAGTATCTGCCTCACTCTCTATCTCACTCTCTCGCATTGCTATTATCATTGTCAAAGGCTTATCCATGCCAGTCCTTTACTTGATGCTCAACGAAAGCGTGACAGCCAATCGTCCAACGTGACGTTGACAGGCTCAATAAAGAGTTTTTAATTGTTTTTTTTTTTTTTGTTGTCTTTACTCAACATCCGCTTTGTGCCCGACTATTAATATTTTATACGCTTTTCAGCAAAATTACTTGAGTCAATCAACGGAGGTCCATTTACGCTTAACAGACCCAAGAGGATTAAAATGTGTCCGATTAATTGCGTATGTCCTTTAAAGTTTTCACAATGCGTGTGCTATTTTCCATCTGTGTATATGAATACCAGCTGAAGTGAGGGCAAACCAGCATTTATGGATGTCAAGAAAAATTAAATGTATGCCGTTACATGCGGTTGTTGAACTCGCCGTTACAATTCAGACATAAAATGTCATACGGCACGAGTTTTCACAGCTGTAGAATTTCTGAGTGGTGATCATAGATGTTTCGAATCAAGGCGTGTGTACAGAAATATAAAAGTATAAAAATAAATAAATATAAAGGGAAATAATCATTTCAATATGAAGTACTAAGCGAAACAAGTTCACAGTGTTCTCCGTTGTAGGTCAAAATAAAAAAAAAAATCTTAAAACGTTCTTATTATTCTCCAAACTATGGGTTATATATTTCAATCAGTGGCTAGATCGTGCATGCATTGCCTTGGTAAATTCTTGTCTTAGAGAGTTGAACTTAAATATTTATAGTTTTTCTTTTTTTTTTAGTTTAACTTAAAGCCTCACTTCACTAGCCACCACACTTAAAGAACAATAAAGTTATTACATAAAATGCTTCAAAGGTTTTTTTTTAATGATAACAATATGTCTAAGAAGCCACAAGTGTCCAGTTAAGGAGATATATGAGGTATTTTCAATTAAGATAAAGTAAAATTTAATCTAACGCTTGTCACATTTCGAAAAAGATATCTTTTTTTTTCTGAATACTCGTTACTTGTTACTTTTGCTGTATGAAACGGCAAAACAGATTTGATTTGTGAAATATAAATATTTCTCCAAAAATGCACTCTGCTTCTTCAAGGTGATCAGTATACAAGGACAAAAGCGCTATCAAGAATGGATGCATTTCAGGTTGAATGTCTAAAGTGGCAGAAAGTGGTTGTCAATGTTATGAGAATATTTCAACAATTTATTAAGTCATTTTACGAAAAGTGGAAGCCACTTCTTCTATTTAAAAATCAATATATTTACTTTATAAAAATAAATTATTTTCAAAACAAATTGCAGGTGTAAGTAACTTTGATTCGTTTTTACCGATTCGATTTTCCAGCCTGAACACTGCGAAAACGCTTTTATTTTTTATTTGGTTCATATAAGTGGAACAACTCTTGAGTGGTGTTTACAAATAAAAGTCAGTAAAAAAATTATCAAAAAGCAACTTTAATTTTGCACTTTATTATATTAACATCTAAAGAGCTACAAAACTGCATACTCAAAAAAAAATCGAAAATTTGTTTTATAAAGTTCGAAGTTATAACTTGGTTGTATTAAATTATTGTGCATTTTATATTAAGTTTATATGGTGCATTTGTATAATAAACTGAAATTTTATTGAAAAAACAATTGAAATTCACATAAAGAAAAGCAAGTTGTCCTAATTATTTTTTTGTTAAATGCAATTTATGTATATATATAATATCTCGGAAACTTGCCTTCTGGTTTATATGTACCAGAGATCAGCAACGGGTGATTGTAAAATGTCCATACATAATCATTGCACTGATAATATGCCTTTACGCTCAAACTTGTTCGAACACTCATATTCAACGTTGATTTTAATTCAATCAAACCATGTGGTTCGTGTTCGCTTAATGATTCGGGTATTTGTTCGTTTAACTCAACATGATGTTTTTGATGGAGAATAATTCAAAAAAAGCACGAATGAACGCTTTGATTTTTGTGCCGGTAGACAAAGTGGATAACGGAAAAGGCAAAATTTGGTTGGAAAGAAGAAAATATTATACGTAATTCATTACAATAAATTTATATTTATTTTTATATACATATCTATTAGTATGTACATAAATACAACTTAAAAGTAATATATATTTCATGTAAAATATAGGAAAAATAAAATATATGTATAAAGAAAACAATTTAATTCACATTTCTTTATATTAATAATAATAATATTTTGGCGCTTACACTATATAGCTCAGTGTTTGGCCGAGCTTCTCCTATCACATGTGGTGTGCATCTTTATATTATACCAGAAATGGAGGGACCTACAGTTTTGTGCCGACTCCGAACGGTAGATGTATTTAATGAGACGCTTTTTCATGGCAGGAATACACTCGGAGGTTTGCCATTGCCTGCTGAAGGGTGACCGCTGTTAGAAAAAACTTTTTCTATGATTAAGATTTTACTTGCCCTGGCTGGAATTCGAACCTTGAACCCAGCGGCATATGGAGTAATAGAACGCATCCGCTAAATGTCTACTTCTGCACAACAAACTGAATAAATTCATATGGCCCTTTCCATTTTAAAACGACCGGTCATGATTTTAGATTTTAATGAAAATTTAATAGGTTGTTTTTGAGTCAATTTAAGGAGACACATATTTTTTTTTGCTCAAAAAATCTGTTTTTGTGAATTTTTCGCAATTTATTTTTTTTTTTTGTAAAAATCAAGTTTTGTCGTTAAATTTTAAATTTTTAAACATGCATAACATCGACAAATATCAACCGATTTATTTAATTATCCATTCTTTTCAATACAAGTGTCAGAAATTACATGAAAATTAAAAAAAAAAATGTTTTAAAAAATTGCAAAAAATTTTGAAAATTTATTTTTTCAAAATGCGTTTTTTTATTTTTTTCAAAAATTTTTCAAAGAAATACAAGTGTCAGAAATTACATGAAAATTTAAAAAAAGTTGTAATAAAAAATTGCAAAAAATTTTCAAAATTTATTTTTTCGAAATGCGTTTTTTTATTTTTTTCATAAATTTTTCGAAGAAAATAGACAGTTGAAACTTTAATCTGCCCGAAAGACGTGTTCGCCAGCATGATGCTGATTTTATTCAATGCTGAGTTTTGTTGCGTGATTAAATGTGAGTAAAAGTTTTGTTGTATGATGCAATCAAGAAAAAGGTGATTTTTGCTGATCTCTGATACGTACATATATGTATGTACATATGTGAGCATAGAAAGCTTGTCTGAATTTTTAAATACCAAATGAAAAAAACTGTATTGTAAATAATATAAACATTAAGTAAAGCATATTGACAAAAAGAGAATAAAGTATTTTTTTTTAAAATAAATTTATAAACATTGTAAAGCTAAGTTTGAGACCAAATGGTGAATAACATTGGCATTTAAGAAAAGCAACTTTTTTCCAATTTATGAAAAACTATTTAGTATTTCCAACAAATAAACTTATCTATTTTGTGGAGAATACCTCAAATCTTCATTAAGGTACTGTTAAGAAAGAGCGGTAAAGAAGTAGGAAATACCATAGTTCTTAAGTGGAGCTGAAAATTTTTTGGTTTTTGGTTCACTTAAATCAATTTTAGTACACAAATCATATCAAATGCGTTTAGCATTTATTTAAATATCAAATATTTATATGAAAATTAATTTTCTATTATTACACAGGTTTACAAATATATGTAAATTTTTTGACACAAAAAGTTTTTCATGTATTTTTGTGTCCCGAATTCAAATCTGATGCCCATTTCCCGCCATCACGTCGGAAATTTAAGTTTTCTTATGTTGGTACAATTGCGTTTTCTTAGCGACTATAGGTTTGTGATATCAGGAAAATAACGATAATTGCCATACCTATCGATATTGGTCATAACCTCTTGAAGAATGTCGTTTAAAATTCATTTCCTTCATTTGCATCTGAATTTCTCCCCTGACAACTTGGGCGATACTAGCGCCGAACAAGGAGAACGTCTTCACCAAGATTTAAAAAGAATCTAAAAAAAACTGCAAGGTTTTTTGGCTCAGCGATTATTGTTGGTCTCTGATACGTGAAACAAACCCTGCCAATAACAAAGGACGCAGTTCGACTGCACTTCACTTTCAATTGTAAAAATGTTGTCTAATAAAACAATAATGAATAGTGCCAAATTGATAATTCGTCTTATAAGTTATCTAAAAAACTTGACTTGATAGCGAAATAAGGATCGAAAAAATCAACAAATTTGCATCAAAATTTTGTATGCGAATTAAAATTAAATAATTGTAATGTATGTAAGTCTTTTGCTTTCTTATTTTACTTTATGTGTAAATTTTACAGGCTCTGGGTGTGAGCTTTGTATGGATGTATTGGTGTTTCGTTTTTTCAACGTATTTGTGTAGCGTCTAGCTCAAGGTTCAATTAGAGGTACCATACCATAACGCCATAACCATAATCGTCGTCATAACCATAACCATATTTAAGCAATCGGTTAGTAATGCCATAACCATAAACAGCTGATATTTGCAACAAACTGAAAGTAAATAAAAATTTAGTAACGTGCGTAAAACGCGGACGCAAAATATAAATTAAAACTCACCAACACAAAATAAACTGCACACGAACAAGAAAAATATCACAACACAAAAGGCGAATCATCAATCAGCTGTTTATGGTTACGGCAAAAACCAAAATTCAGTTGGTGGCTATGGTTATGGTTATGGTTATGGCGTTATGGTATGGCACCACTAATCGATTACAGTGTAACCCATATGGTTTGTTGGATCAGCTGTTTTCTATGGTTATGGTTATGGCACCTCTAATTGAACCTTTAAACGCAACGTGCCAACGCAACGTGGAGACCAATATAAATGAAAAAGAAATCAAAAGGCTATGTAGCTATTTGCCCTAGTTATGTAATATAATTATTATTATTTTATTTTATTTATTTATTTATTAATTAAGGTACATGCACAACAACCAGAGGTTTTAAATAACAGTGCATGTACTCGTAGATACCTAATTATAACATAAAATTTGTCTTAAATTTAGACTTAACTAAAAATACAAATATATGAATTTAAATAGAAGATATAATAAGATTAGTAAGAAGGTTTAGTAGAAGAAAAGAGGGACAGAAGAGATTAATAGATTCAAAAAGAAGAGTTAATGGTATCCATATCTGTTATTTAGTAAAGTGACACATGAGTTCGCCTTTGAATCGCAGCGTGGTTTTATAATTCCTAATCGCTGGCGGTAAACAATTCCAAAGACGGACCGAATACACAAGGAATTGACGTTCAGAGGTCAGGCAACTCGATTTCAAAGACGAAATAGTCGGAAACCGGGAAGATATGGTCCATGACAGTCGTTCCATCAGATAACTCGATTCCTTAGTTGTCATGACGTTATGCAATAACGTTAAGCACCTGACTTTGAGTATGTCATCAAAAGTTATAGAAAAGATTTTCGACGCGAATTCAGAAATGTGCTCATAACGTTTAATACCAAAAATATATCGCGCGATATTATTGTACAGAACATTAAGTTTCCTACTACATATACTATCACAATTTGCAAACAATTCACAACCATATAATAACGTCGGTAAAAGATACGTTTTGGCTAGTAAAAGTCGTATTTTTTAACGGCGTAAAGTACTGAAGACCCCACAAAGTCCGAAGCATGCCATATACTTTGCCAATAGTGCTAAGAATATGGTTGTTCCACGTCAAAGTTCTATTAAAAATTATTCCTAGGTTTTTTGCTGTGTCCACGTATTTTATCACAGAATTGTTGAGTTTTACCTCATTATAGCCGTCAAGGTTTAAATATTTCTTATAGATAACAATGCACTGGGACTTGCTTGGATTAAGGGCTAAGCCATTGTCAGACGCTCACTGATTCAAGCAATATAAGTCTGTGTTTAAGTTAGTAACACATGCATTGATAGATACTAGGGGACAACAAAGATACAGTTGAACGTTATCTGCGTAAACTTGAATATTACTATATTTCAAAACAGTTGGAAGGTCATTAATGTACAACGTGAACAGAAGAGGACCAAGAATTGAACCTTGTGGAACACCTTTAGAAATAGGCAACGGGTTAGACACACTTTCACGTACACTTACGGATTGCGAACGGTGAAAAAGATAAGACTTTACTAGGTTTACTGCCGATGTGGAAAAGTTGAATAGGCTCTCAAGTTTTAAGCACATTAATTTGTGCTTTTGAGTGTCAAGAAGAGTTAAAAATGTTACGTGATTTTTGTCAATATTTAGCCGAATATCGTCCAAGACATTAATGAGCGCTGTAATACAACTTATATTTGTAGTAAATCCCGATTGGTGCGGGGTCACCAAGGAGTTTTTTGATATAAAGTGATTGATTTGCTTGCTCATAATCTTTTCCAGCCAACACCTTAAATAAATAAGAAAGTATCGCAATGGGCCTTTATTCACCATTGGGCTTTTTAACCGGAATGATTTTGGCCATTTTCCAGCAGTTTGGAAGTCAGAATAGTATTAAATGCATAGGTGATAAAAGTTAAAATTTTTGGCAGAAAACACTTAACAAATATTGCATGCACATCATCAAGACCAACAGCATTAGCTTTAACACTCAGTATAGATTGGACAACATCACATTCATCAATACATTTAATACAGAAACCAGGCACAGAGACAGTTTTACCAACATTATAACGAACAAAACAAATATTATTATTACTACGTCTACCAGCGGGCACTTGGACAAATTGTTCATTAAGCTGTTGTTTCTATGACCAATGCTCATTTCGCGAATACGATTCCATGTTTGCATAGAATTTTATTTTTTGTATCTTAATGGCCTTGGTAAATTCTTGTAGTCATAATAGTTATTTTCCGACTTGGATTGTTTCCATCTATTATACGCCTTATATCGCTTGTCAATTGATTTCCAAATATCATTATTGAACCATGGCTTGCTCCTCACTCTGTTTGTTCTAGTAACAAGCGGTACAAACTTATCAAAAAGTGTGCTGATGTTTTTTTGTAGAAAGCATATCTGTTCTTCAGCCGAAACCAAATTTTGAACAGATTTCCAGTCGACAGCGTCCACAGCTAACTCAAGATGGTCATAATTAATATGCATGAAGTCGTGATATGAATATTGAAACGTATCATACGTAAAAGTAAAATCGTAAAAAAGAAAAATTAAATCATGCTTTGAGAAGTTTGGTACATATAGTTGGTCATAGAGAAGTACTTAGTCATTTCATTTACAAATAATACGTCTAATAGGGTGTTGTTAGTTTGCGTAAAATGGGTAGGTTTGGTTTCCGTTAGAAAGTTACTATTGAAATCACCAGTTATAATAATGTCACTATAGTTTAGACTCCGATTTTCAACAAAATCAACGAAATTGGAATATGCAATCTGCCGATTAGTTCTATATGCACATCCTACTAAAATTGTATTTGTTTTAGATGCCAGCTCGACGAAAATATACTAAACGCTTTCTAAAGATTCCGACTTACATTTAAGTTTACACGAAATGCCAGATTTTACATCTATAGCGACACCACCACCATTCCCAATTCTGTCTAGACGAAACACTTTATAGCCACTAATACATATTAAATTATCAATATATTCATGTAAAAATTGTTAAAAAAAGTTTGTTTCACAATATATTTTTACTCGAAATTTTACACAAAAATAAATACAGTTTGTATAAAAATAGTTTACATCACCATGTTAATTGTAACATTTTAAAAATTTACGCAGCTCATTTCAATTTATTGACACAAAAACGGAAATAAATGACTAATTGCAAATTACAGCGCTTGATAAGCCACCTTTGATGATTAAATTTGAGTGCAACATATGTATGTATGAATACAAATCAAATGCTTAATGCTTATCTATATTGTCTTATGCTACGCTATAACATACAAGCACTTAAACAATACCTTTCCTTTGCCCCCGAATTCTCTCATCCTATTTTCCACACCACAATTGTCACTTTTATCATTTCAGAGCATTCAATTGCTATAAGCTTTCTAAACCGTGAACCGCTTTATGCCACTATTATTAAAATATCGATAAAACTAATTAATGAATTTTCATCATGAATTTATCACGCCATCATTAAAAAATCTAAATAAAAAGAGTTTAACTCAATAAAGACAACACTGTAATTATCGCTACACTGTCTTCATTAAATTTAATTGTCGTGTGGGGAAATTTAATTAACCCAAATAATGTTAAACATTATGATCGATATAAAAGTAAAATTTTTAATAAGATGCTTGACGAGCGCGCATTAACTAGAAACGAAATCTAGTTTACCATAATCACAATATTAGGCGACGTTCGTATTTTCAAAATACGTTAAATTTCCAATGAATATTAATTATAAAATTATATTAATTGCCTTTTTTACGAGTATGACCTACACTTTTCTATTGTACTCGTATCAATAAACTTCCCTTGACTGGCTGAAACCGTTTAACTTCGCAGTGTAATTTTTAAATTCAATATTGTAATTTTTAAATTCAATATTTGATATTCGGTGAAAACTGTAATTATAATAATAATAATTTGGCGCTTACACTATATAACAAATGGAGGGAGCTTTAGTTTTGTGCCGACTCTGAACGGCAGATTTTTTTTATGAGAAGCTTTTCATGGCAGAAATACCCTCGGAGGTTTGTCATTGCCTGCCGAGGGGTGACCACTATTAGAAAAAACTTTTTCGATGATTTAGATTTCACCTGCCCTCACAGAGATTCGAACCTCGGACCCAGCGGCATATCGAGTAATAGCACGCACCGCTACACACTCGACCGCAGTGGCCACTTTACTTTGTAATTTTCTCACTTTCACTCTTCCTTCCAAGCAACACTACAGCACAGAAAATATTCTAAAGAATATAGCAAATTTTTAATGATACTTCAATTGTTTAGAGAATCCCATTTTTTTTATAGAATGTGAATTTTGTTATTAAAAAATGTTGAGCACCAAGCAAGGTGTGACAATTATGCGTATTTTTGTTCAATCATACTTTTACGACGACGACTGTCCAAATGACAAATTCGAAGTACGTGGAAATTGTGACGTCGTAAAAAAAATTAAAATACATGATACTAGGTCCGTTGGCCTAAAAGTTCAGTTACAATTATCGAGCAACAAAATGTCTGCGAATTTTGGAGTATTCTCTCTCAAAGAGAGAAGCTTGCAAATATTTACGCGAACGCATAATTGGCAAAAACTTGCAAGTTTAACGAACAGCTGATGAAATTCCTATCCGCATTCATATATGAAACTTTCCACTAACGCAACTTAACCAAATGAACAGTTATCTGCATTTTGCGTGTTTAACACTCATCTTTTATAATTTTCACCTTTAAAATTCTTAAACAAAACCTTCATATTTATCTAAATTGTAATCAGCTATTTTTGAACAGATGTTTTCTTGCTTCCAACTTGCAACTTCTTCTCAAAATGGAATGTCATTTTGCTCTCTCTATTTTCCCTTCCGTGCGAGTTGACAAAAATCGTGATATTTCGTAAAAGTTCGTAACAATTGTCTGCATCGCAAACACTCTTACTCGTATTATTACATTCATGTCAGTACCAACATACCGTTTCCTAGAAATTTATATTGTCATTTCCAATACTAGCACAGTTAATGAAAACTAAAACATTCATTTTTTATTCCAAAAACATTATAATTTAATATAACACGATTATAAGCTTAATGACGTTATACTCATAGCGCATATTTAGTCCTAAAAACTACATTAGAGAATTTATTAACCATGAAACGTGTATTTTTAAAACAAACTTTAAAGTTTTAGAATTATGAGGCGAAGCACCAATATTGTGGAAACCGTTTAATTTAAACTAAAAAATTATATAGCATTTGCGAATTACCACCAACTTTTCTTGTAATTCCCTAAATGACTATAAAGTGTTTGCGGTGTTAAGTGTGGGAAAAATTTGCGTGGCAATGTCCCATACATAATTGTGTTGGACACAATATTCATCTGCATGCATACCTATGTACATATATACACATTAAGGTAGTTCACGCTATGATTTAAAAAAAAAGGCACTGTTTATCACAAAAAGTTATATAATAGGACTTCTGCTTCGGCATTTCAGTATTCATATGTACCACGAAAATCTATCGCTCTTTCTTGCAGTATAAGGCTACCCCTAAATGAAAGTTAATTTTTTAATAAAAACCATATAAACCCAAATTTTAGACCTTGTACGAAACTGAAAATAGAAACAATAAATTACCTTCATAACTTAAAAATTAACAAAAATATATAAGTTTTGAGTAAGCACTAGCCGTGGTGCGTCCTTTTACTCGATATGCCGCTGGGTTCGAGGTTCGAATTTTAGCCAGGGCAAGTAAAATACAAATGATAGAAAGAGTTTTTTTTTTTTAATAGCGGGCACCCTTCGACAGGCAATAGCAAACATTCGAGGGTATTTCTGCCATGAAAAGCTTCACATAAAATATATTTGCCGTTAGCAGTCGGCACAAAATTGTATGGTAGAATATAAAGACGCACACTACAATTGTTAATAGAAGCTGGGCCAAACATTCAGCTATATAGTGTAAGCGCCAAATTATTATTATATTAAATATTTTTTTACGGGCTCTGTTCCACAGATTTCTTCATACGAGTATGAAAAAAGTCTCAAGATTCTACTCAAAAATTATTATAATAAAATCAAGGCGAATTTAACAAGGTGGTGTTAAGTAGCCAGCTGGTTTTTTCGTTTTTTTCACTTTGCTGGAATGAACGTCAAAGGGCTTCCTTCTGATTGGCTGGCGATGTAAATCACTTACAGAAGTTTGACATTCAGTCCATCAAAGCAAAAACAAAATACATAGAGGCCTTTTACTTACATATATACGCTTACCATCATCTTGATAAATTCGCCTTGAATAAAATTAAGTAGACTACAAAATTTCAGAGTCCAATAAATTCCAAAACTTTTTGAAAACAATTTTTATTTCTCGGAAAGTTTGTTGGTTTTTGTTTTTAGCTCTTAACAATTATTAAGACTAGGTTAGGAAATGCATTTTATTTAAATCTAGCTAAGCCAAATTAAATGTAAATCGTCAAAAGAGTTGCAATTTCTTTTCACTTTAAATTTAATATGAGAATAAATATTTTACCTAACACAAATTTTGAAGAGATCAAATGGATTCAATGTTCACCGATTCAAAAAATCGTAAATTTTTAAAATTTTTTGGCCTTGTATCTAGCCCTAGTCTAGGCTTTAATACCTGCCTGATTTCGAAATCGATCAGCATTGCATCCTAATGTGTGTACCAGGGTTGCCAATATGCTCTTCATTTTGCGGCAGAAAATGAGAAATTATAAAGCCATGGATTCGATGAGACATCACCGATGAATAACAAGCATACTGTGCTCACAGCGTTTTTATATTAAATAGCAAAAACTTCCAGATACGGTCTTAAAAGGCACGTAAGTCTACGAAATCCCATGGAGCTATTTAAATATCATTGCAACAAATAAAGCATATGAAAACAAAAGTTGTAATCTGACTTACCTATTTTTTGTGATAACCGAAAGTTTACGTAAAAAAATAGAGTTTGACTGAAATTTGCATACGCAAGTTATATCTATCAACATTTATTCTTATTTTTAATTTTTTTATGAACTTCGATTCCAGCTGTATTGGACGATTGAAAAATTGTGATTACAAGTACATAGTGTTTCAAATAAATTGCATTAAATTATTTAATAGAAACGTATGTTATTATTTTTCGTTTTTTGTTTTGTGGAGTTTAGCTTTTTTCTAGAAGGTTTTTATAAAAATCTTGATTTTTTTACTTGCAAATAGTTGGCAACACTAGTGTACACACTATGTACATACATAAGTAATCATGTGTTTCAATACTGTTTATGTGCATGAAAATATTTTGCGAGTTTTTCATTGAGTGTTTTTCATTATGGCACTCGCTGGGCAAATTAAGTTTTCAAACTTTGTTACAACAACAAGTCTAATACGTAACTATAGCAAATGTTAAAGCGGTTAAAAGCGCTTACTGACAAAACTAAGTGCTCGACATTTATTCAACTCGTTGTGTGTTCATGCGTAGGTTTGTAATCGCCTCTAGCGAATAAAGCTATGCGATGATTTATGTACATTTGTAAATGTGATGAATGCCAAAAAAGCACATCAGCTGGGTATACATACATACATATGTGATGTATGCATGTATGTATATACGTTAGTACGAGTGCATGCATATGATTATATTTTAGCATTTATCTGAATATTTGTCTGTGTATCTATGCGTTCACTCACCTCGTCTCATCATATGGTCCTAACACACCTACATGCACAAAGTCACCGAAGCATCGTCAGTCAACACTAAGGCAATGCAAACAACAACAATAATAATAATAAGCCAAACTTCATATTTTTAATTAAAAAACTTTAATTTAAATTCCATTCATGAATAATGAGTTTTGTTGAAAACAGAACAAATAACTGACTGCTGTAATGGCTTAATGAATGAGCTGTGAAAATTCGCAAAATTGTGTATAAAATGCATAACAACTGCCATGTGCAAATATCTGTATGCATGTACATATGTATATGTGCATATGTTTAAAGAAATTGAATTACTGTTTTTAACTAACGAGTTATTATTTACGAAAATGCATACTGCCGAAAAAGTTTAATCACTTTTGCTTTAGTTTGCCATTAATGATTTTTTGTCTGTGAATTTGTTTCGAAAAAAATCGATATTGTACGAATATAAAAATTAACGCCCACTGCTTTAGTATGGTAGCCGTCATTCGCAAAAATACATACTAATGTCAAGTTATGTCGCAGAACAAATGCGAAATTTATGCTTTCGGGCTAAACTTTTAACCCTTAAATATAGTTTGTACATACAGATTTCCTATACAAATTTCAACTCTCTGTAATACTAATACGTCAATATTAAATTTACTCCGCCCGATTCACAGAAAGCTCGATTCTGTAATCTAAATAGTCTCCTCAGTATCGAGCTCGTTGTATGAAAGACTAAAGACAACTACCACGATCAGCGTGGCCTTAGTTTATAAAACTGACAAATCTACCATTCGTCAGATATTTGTTGTAGACAAGATACAAGTCGATCTTTAGACGCAATACCTGAATTGTTTACCCCGCAAAAATAATAAAGCTTTGAAAAATGACCGACGGCTTGGCTCCCAATTGACGGCAGTTGAAAAGAGACAGAAAAATCTTGCACGCTTTGTTGAATGCACCCGAAATCTTCTAAACGGTAATACTACAGATTTAGAAAATAAGGTAAAAAAAATAATGATAACGAAGTGTAACTGAGTTGCTTTTTTAAAAGGAAAAAAGGTCGATGATGAACGTTTAATTTCCTAACTTAATAATAATATAATAATAATTTGGCGTTAACACAATTTCGCCGTATTTTGCCGAACTTCTCCTACCATTTTTGGTATGCGTCTTTATACTCTACTACAAATGGAGGGACCAACAATTTTGTGCCGACTCCGAACGGCAGCTGTATTTAATGAGAAGCTTTTTCATGTAAGAATTACCCTCGGAGGTTTGCCATTGCCTGTTGAGGGGTGACCGCTATTAGAAAACAACTTTTCTATTATTTAGATTTTACTTGCCCCGGTTGAGATTCGAACTTCGAACCCAAAGGCATATCGAGTAATAGCTCGCAACGCTATCCACTCGACCACAGCGGCTTAACTTATTTGAGCAAACGCGTAGTTTTCAACCTTTTCACTCTTCGAAAATTTGAAACAATCAGAAATATAAATTTTCAGGTAGTAATTTTAATTTGTATACAAACTTATCTAATTTGTTTTAGCAATTTCCTTTAATAAGTATAGCAAAATCATGAATAACGAAAAGTCTAAGTGTAAAAGTGTAAATTGTAAATTGTTGTTGCGAACATCAAATAAAATTTAGCTTTCTACACTAATTCGTATTAAATTTAAATGAAAGCCGAGAAAATGACTCCGCGCTGTTAACATCCACTGAGTAGTTCATTCAAATTATTTTGCATTTTTAGCTCAAACTTTTTATGACAATTTTAAGATTGCAATATTTTGCCTAGTTGCTATTGTGTGAAGTAAAATATTCAGAACGAAGTGGTATTTTGGGGGTTCAAAAACAAAAAAAAAAAAACGTAAAGTTCGCAAAAAATAAAAATATGCAACAATGAAATATGCAACAAGCGTCTTTTAATAGAATTTACTTAGCGTATGAACACATCAAAAATCTGTAACAGGCTACTTGCATTTCAAGCTACTTGAAAATTTACTTATATTCACTTGACTTAGGTCATAAAAAAGAATTCCTGCAACAAATTCATAGAAAACTTGAAAAATCTAATAAATAAACTTTATTTCATTACTAGCATTACTTGATTCCCAATCATGGAAATACTTAGCATAAACATTAAAAGCCTTCGGATTGCGCAACAGAAATTGAAGGGCTAAGTAAATGACTTTAGATTTTTTTTATATTCTGTGGGCTTTTGCGAATAATTTTCTGTGATATTTTAACTTTCTAGCGACTTTCCTAAAGACATTTTATTCAGGCTTTCCAAAACACGGGCTCGAACTGGCGTTTTCATGGAAGTACTATTCAGATAAAGTCATTTAACAACGATATGAATTTTGTACCTTGTTTTAAGGTATTCTAATACACTAATATACACAAATGCAACTATAAAATACTGCAATGAGTGCAACCTGTCCTAAGCTGTAATTATTATTGAGATACGTTTCGATGAATAATTTCCCGTGTAGAAAATAAATCAAAACGTATAAAAATGTGTAAAGAAAGTTTTTTTTCACAAACGAAACTACCGCGAGACGTTATAATTAATGTTTACGCACAGTTTGGGCAGTTGCAAAGCTTACACGCTATTATGACAATAAAATTATAAATAAATAAGTCCATAAACAAAATTTAATCAAAGACGTACACAGTTATATTCCAATTTCAGTATAAAACAATATAAAAGCAATCACGCAATAGCAAATTTAAATTGTGCCAACGAAAACGCTATTGTTGCTGGTATTTGGTGCCACAGGGTGTACGAGTGTTGTGGCAGCTAGATTCATAACTATGTACATACATTAAGGTAGTCATTGAAAAATAATTTTTTTGTGATGTCCCCTAACTAGCTTCCGTTTGATGAAAAAACACTTTTTTGAAATTTTTGATAAAAAAAATACAATTTCATTCCAAATATAATAAATTATGGACTCTACAGCCCTATTTTAATGAAACCTCACAACTGAGTTGTGAGCAAAAATTTGTGAGGTTTCTTATGAGGTCTATTTTGTGAGGTTATTCTTCGCCACACCTCAAAAGAAAAAGGCTCAACAGAATCACCACACGAGGTGAAAAGCGTTTTGCTGTCAAAAAGAAGCAAAAGACAATAGCATAAGCATAGGCGCAAACAAAGTGATTTGATGGTCCATGAGCAAATGGAGTTTGTTTTTGTTTGGTTCATTTTCGTAACCTCTATGTAGCATAATAAGACATAAGGCGTTACTTAAAAATGTAATAAAAAAGTGAATGAAATTTTAATATTAATAAAAAAGCAATAAAAAATTTTAATTTAAATTCATCACTATTATTTCTCATGAAAGACTAAATATTTTAATTAAAAGCTATAGCGACTTAACCATCGGTTCGATTTGCTTCAAATGGTTCAACGATTTTTAACTATGTACATACATTGTAGGCATCAAATCCATATAAAAATATGCGTCATATACGAATATAATTTAAGAAATAAACGGATTAAAAATACAATATTTTTAGTATTTAAAAGCTGTAGATTATAAAGGGGCGTTATATAACGACCCCTAACTCTTACACCCTCTCTTGCGTTGCCCCTTCAATACTGCTGCACAAACAAGCAATAACTCCACCATTCCTGAATATTTTTTTATTTAAAAAAAATTAACACACGACACTGATTGCAAACGAAAATTAACAAAATATTGTAATAATTGCTCAATAAAAATCAGCTGCTTTCGTATTGTGAGGCTGTCATTCGCACATCACAACTTTCCTGACAGTTATGAGCATTTGACCTTTTGAATTTACGCCAGCATAAGGGTAACCTCACAATAGTCAGGAACCTTACAACAGTCAGTTAGGTGAGTTTTGTGAGGGCATTAGAATAGGGCTGTAAACCAATGAAAAAAATAGTTAATCAAAATAACAATAGATAAAAATTCAAATTCTAAATTTTTCCGAGTTGATTTGGTTAGTTTTACAAGCAGAAATGAAAGATGTTCAAATGGAGCTTGAATGACGAAGCCTGAAGCTATAAGTTGAAATTCATCACTAAAATTTATAATATCATACTCAAGATAGTATTTCATTGTTAATAATTTTCAAATCTCAAAAATAATATAATTTCATGTTTGAGAAGATACTAGAAGACCTGGTGAACTTCGTCTCGCCCAAAATTTATTAGATGTAAATGAAATACTTTTGTACTCTGTTGTACACGTATTTAATGGGGAAAATAAATGTGCCACCTAAATTTCGCATCCGTTTTCGTAGCTTCCTACTTTTCTTTATACTTATGGTAGATTTTCCAAGTCAAAAATGCAGCTTTGATTAATATAAAAGCAATATTTTGTCGTCACAGTTAAGATGTAAAGTTTTCTGTATACTCGACTCCAGCGCTACCAAGCCACTAACTCAATTTTCATCATGCAAGTATAATACGATAAGCCGCTGAGTTCGAGTTTCGAACCTCAGACAGGGCAAGTAAAATCTTAATCAGAGAAAAGTTTTTTTTCAATTAACGGTCACCCCTCGACAGGCAATGACAAACCTCCGAGGGTATTTCTGTCACGAAATCCATCTGCCATTCGGAGTCGGCACAAAACTGTAGGTCCCTCCATTTGTGATATAATATAAAGACACACACCTCAAATGGTAGGAGAAGCTCGGCCAAACACTGAGCTATATAGTGTAAGCGCCAAAGTAATAACAATAATAAGTAAACATGAATTTGGTCAAAATCAGCTTAGAAATACGACTTTTATAAATAACTCGACTTCAGCGCCACCTATCTTAGTAATTTTTCGCAGAAATGTTTTTCTTCCAATATATATAGAATATGACTGAAATCGGACTATCAATAAATAAATAAACTTGTTTAGTTATAACTCGACACCAGCGCCACCTATCGAGTGTCCGTAACATTTTTCTTTGGGCAAAGACAAACACAACTTAAAAAAGTCTACTGAAATCGGACAATCCATTATCGAGTTATGGGCGTTTATACATACGCAACTTAAGATCAGATAAATAAAAGAGGATCGCACTGCGACCAATTGGTCTATTGTGCCCTCAGTAACCTACAACACATCCCCTAGACCAAGAGCATCTATGAATTTCAAGATGGATCCCGGCGACAGGGAGTGTATGTACTCCTCCTTAGGCCACATCTGACCTAGCCATCTCTCCCTTCGTCGAGCCACAGCATCGCACTCCAGGAGCAGATTTGTGGGGGTGTCCTTTGTCCTGTCGCATAAGCGACACAGGTCGCTCGACCAGATACCTAGTTTATGCAGATGACCCCTCAATCTGCAGTGACCTGTGAGGATGCCTGTGAGGATTCTAAGTTTTGCTTTTGGGAGGTCTATTAGTATCTTATATCGTTTGTTACTATACCCCCCCAATAGTTTCTTTGCCTGTAGCAGGCCCAGGGTCTCTTCCCATTGCTGAGTCCTGAGCTGTCTAGTTTCCTTTCTGAGCGCCTCCTTTATACGCAACTTACTTTGATGTACTACTAGCATTTATATGTATAAGAAATTACTTACTATTAGTTACTTTGGTTCTGAAATAGTTTAATTTTGCATTTACCTTAATTCCTAAATATACAAACTTATAAAAATAACAATTTTATGTTGTTATCATTTCGCCTTGCATCGGTTTATCAACGAAGTCAACAGCACAGCTCTCTTCGCATAGCCGAACGAAGTAGTAACGAAGAGCAGTTGATTTACTACTCACACAATTACACATCTTCCCGCTACGACACTGATTTTACTTTCGAGATTAGCTCTTTCCAAAATTGAAGACTTTGTTTTATAATATATAGAGATATATAGAGATGTTCAGAAAAAATATGATTATACCCAAAACTTAATTTAGAAGCTTTTAAGAGGGCGCCGCAAAAAAATTAATTTTTAACGCCCACCCTAACATACATGCATACCTATGCTTGTAAATACTTACTCGAAACATGTTAGTGCGAATTTTATGTTTTTCTGTGCTAAACACATGCAAGCGCATTTTAAGCGCATCTTCACATATACTTATGTAGATATGTATATTAATGTCGCCGGTGCGCGTGTGCAATGTTGTGTATATATTTATGTTTTTGTTTTTTTCTTTGCACAGAATATGTGCCGCATAACCGGAAGCACTTTTTCATGCGGTTTCCGCGCCATGAAAATACGAGTACATCAGGCCCGTGTGCACGGGGGGTTTTGGGGGTTGAACAACCTTCCCCCCTCACCCGTGGGCAAATTAACGTATATGAAAAGAAGTGAATCGTATTCATCAAATTTTATGCGTACATGAAATTTCAATCCAAAAACCCCCCGACCCCCTGTGGGCTGACGCCTGCACACTGCCATTGAGTGCATAGTACAGTAAATCCAAGCAACGACTGCCGCAATCACACGCGTCCTTCTCGTTCAACATAAATTCTTTATTGCAAAGATTCATTTAGAGTCCATTTGTTTAATCTACGAAATGCAATTATATACACCACACACACACAAATGAATGTATGTACATACTAATGCACATGGAACAATCGCAACTATTCAAGCAGACAAACGGCTTGTTAGTAGATTGAAAATATTTGGAAATCGTGCCTTGCCGCACCATTCGGCCAATACTTGTAGGTCGCAATTTTGTTTAGACGCTCGCTCTTGCACTCACACGCGCGCCGGTTTATCTTGCAAACTTAGCTGCTGGCCAAGTGTTTTGCTGTGTAGGTATGTGTAAGTGTGTGTGTGTGCTAATGCAATATATAGCCACACTAGGCACGTGGCTGAACACATTGCGCCCGTGCCAAGTTTAGAAATTATAAACGTTTCCGTGTTCGTATCCGCACGTACGAGCGCACATCCGCCACCCGAACGAGGCTACTGTGATTTAGAGTGCATAAAATTAAGGCGCCTGAGCTAAATTCTTACTTCTGCACATACATATGTATGTACATATATAGGTATTTATGTATATTTGACTTAAGTAAAGCAGGTAAGTTCCTGCAGCCTGAGAATGCATTTGCGATTAATTTAATGTCGGGAATCGCAATCTCCTACAAAAATCAGCTTGCTCGAAAGCGCTCGCAACTTAGTAGATAAATAGTTTTTTATTCTGATCAGCATTCGCCTGCGTTTAAAAACTATGGCGCAACCAAATCTTAAGACATTTGAACAGTTTATATTTCTCATATTTTATTTCCATGACAATTTATTTAATACCTAAATTAGGACATCAGGTAATTTTTAAAAAGCATTAAATTTAGCATGAAATTAATAAATTCTATCATTTATGTGTCTCAAGTAAATGGAGATTTCAAAAGCTGCATTTTAATAATATTTTTACCACCTGTTTAAAACGTCACATTCAATGTAAATAATGAATTGAAATAAATATTGCAAAGTACGTACATAGCTGTCGGAACAATGTATGTATAGTAAAAGATTCATTACGAAAATATTTCTAAAGAGAGTTGCCAGCTGTGTAAAAATCTTTCCTTAGAAAGGTGCTCCCTCTCTGAAACATTAATTATAAATAAGTTGACAAGTTGAATCAATCAAAATATATTTTCAAAGTGAGTACATATTTTTACCTTTTGGAATTCAAGGCTTCATAACTAATGATTCCAAAATAGGTTTTAAATTTTTTTTTATCTGAAGATATTTGGTTATTAAATTTTATAATTCATCCTAGAAATATTTCACACTAGATAACAAGGAAACAATTTTTTTTTTTGATTAATTAAAGAAGCAATCGTTAATGCTTTCGCTATTCCTAATTTTTTTTCTACTAATGCTGTTTTAATAAAGCGCTACTCTTTATTGAGCTCTTATAAAATTACTTAAATTAGAAGCAACCAATTGTTGAAGTCGACAGTCTCACAGTTCTGATAGACAAAAGTGTTAACTTTAGCTTTCAGTAAAAAAAAAGCATTACATCTCTCAGCCCATGTTTGTGGACGATGAATTTACACCTTTGTTTTGCTTCAGATCAACATAAAACGACTCACTATGCGCCTCAAATTAAATTAATATTAGCAAGCTTAAACATTAACTTAGTTTATAAAAAAAAATAAAATTCTCAACAATTAGCGTAGTATTTAAAAACTAGAAATATGCACTTCAAAAAACTGCATACTCCAAAAATGTATTGAACTTCTGAAAAATATATTAAAGCTGGTAATGAAGAATAATTTTCTTAATTTCTAGAGACTTCAAATGCTAGTTTTCTCTTCAATATTTTATTTAATTCCCCATAGCTGATACGCGGATGTTCTACTTTGTTTACGGCTTTGGGGTTTGACAAAATATTTTTTTCCGAGCGACGTTTACTACGTTTGATCTGAAAAGAACGTGTTTTATTCCATTTATATCCACCGTATTCCCATCGACTTTCCAACTTAGTTCATTTCTTAATCATTTTAAGTGTTGCACTGACATATTTGCCCTCTAAAGTTTCTTGTTTTTGAAGAGCAATTAATTCTAAAATTTACCACGGGATAAATAAATATTGTAAAAACTGCAAACTTTTATTTTATAAAAGAGTCGACCCGGATGAAGCTAGGTAGCAAGGTTTTGACAGATAAAAAGGCTAGATGTGTTTTGATGAAATTTGAAATGTTAACAGTATCATACGGTGTGCCTGCTCTAAGTAATTGATGTCTGGATAAAAAAATATATATGTTTTCCATGATAGAATAATGAAAGGTATTTTACATTGGGACAGCTCAATGTTGTTTTTACGATGTATTAGAGGAATGGGAATAAAAGAAGGCCATTCTTAGCAAAAAGTATAAATGAGTAAAGATATTTACATAAAATTTAATCACAATGATTTAAATAAATATTACGAACTTTATATGAAAACTGACAAAAAAATAATAATTTGTATTTTAATTGCTGGCGAAACCTGCGCACAGTGCGACTTTTAAGTGTTTTAGGATACCAAAATTAAAAGAAACACATCTCTTCGATAACACAGTACGACAGTGGTTGGTACACATAAGAAATGTTAACAGAATTTGAAAATAGGCTTAAAATAAAGAAATACGTGTCTCGGCGTTTTGCTGTATGTAGAACGTCAGAATTTTGAGAAAATCGATTTTTAAGCTTAAAAGGATCGTGGAAGCTCAGTTCTAATGTAATACTATTATAAAAAGTTCTATAAAAACAGAATGGGTGAATTGATTTAAATGCTTGAGCCAGTTTTGAAAAGGTAATTTGGATTTTTTTTATTAAGAAAACAATTTTTTGCTCCGGTAGATGGCGCTTTAATTTTCATGTTAAATTAAAAAATAACCCACAATGTACGAAATAAAAAAAAATAAACGACCAACATTTTTAACACGAAATAATAGTTAAGATTTCAAATTAACTTTTGTATTTTTTAATGAATTTCGTACATTTTTATATTCTGTTAGCATTTCTCATGTGTACCAAAAATTTGATTTTGTCGTACTGTGTAATAACTATTATTTAGAAAGTTATGTAGAATGTTCAAATATGACGCAAATGCATTCAAACCGTATCAGCAACATAACAATGTTTGTCCAGCGATTAAAGTACTATAACCTCACTGGCTTTGTCACATAAAGTAGTTTAATTACAATCATTGGTTTATGAAGAAACTGAAGGTAACCCTCCATGCTTAAGAGCATAAAAGCACTGAAGTTGGGTTATTTGGAAAAAAAAGTTTAATTGATTACTGGAAAAGCATAAATAAGCAGGTCCATTGGTTTATGAAGAAACTGAAGGTAACCCTCCATGCTTAAGAGCATAAAACCACTAAAGTTGGGTTATTTGGAAAAAAAGTTCAATTGATTACTGGAAAAGCATAAATAAGCAGGTCCATCCAGTACGTTTAGCCTTTATTATTATTACAAAACAACATCCATGGGTTATATCTTCTATCATCAGTATATATCAAACAGGATGTGTGTATGCATGATGAAATTTTCAGGGAATCTTCAGAATATTTTCATTCGGATGACACTGTGAAGTCTTATTTTTGAGTTTCGGGCGGAGGGGCGTGGCAAAATCCAATTTTCATATTGCACCACCAATGACATACATACATATTTTTTTTTTTTGCTTTGTTTTTTTTTTTTTTGAAAACCGTTGTCATGTTTTTCAAAACGAGATATCAAAATCTTAAATCGGTTGTGTAGTTCCGAAGATATTTACAAAAAACCTATGTTAATAATGATCCAAAATCAAAATTTTAGAACTTTCGAAATGTTGCATTCAAAAGTCCGAGTTTTCCGTTTATTTACAAAATATTTACATGATTCGATAACACAAGATATAAGGTGCAAGGACAACAGAGTTCAAAAAGTGTTTGATTTACTTCTAATAAATTTAGGGCGGGACGAAGTTCGCCGGGCCTTCTAGTTGAATATAAAATTAAAGTGATTACAGAATCAAACAATATTGAAAGCGAAAAGGTTTATAAATCTGATTATATTACATTAAAATCCTACAACATTGAAACTTAAAACAAAGCAAAAATTTTAAATTAGAAATCAGAAATTAGAGGTTAGAATTAAAGACTACGTGTTTTATATTTACTCGCTGTAAGAACTGATGTGATCGAGTCGGTAGAAGGCGCATTTGAGAAATGGGTGTTCTTCTGTGACGATGATTTTATGGAGTAGCTTCCAAAAATTAAGTTGAAGCAGATTATCGAACGATATAGAGGATATCTTCAGAGCCCATGGATAAATATTAACTAATTTTGATACTTTATTAAAAAACGAATATTTTTTTATTTCCAATAAAATATTGAATTGAAATGCAAATAAAATTGTTGATCCTGTCTTCCGCAACGAATCGCAGAGCTCTATTGCACTTAATAATTTAACAAATACTATTTGATTACACAAATATTTGACTATTTTTTTTATAAAAACTTATTTAAATTTTCGCTTTCAGAAAACTTATTATCAACAAGTAAGTAAAAATAAACCAAAATGCCAAAACAATCAATAATATGTATTATAAGTTCCACATGAATAACTTAAATGTTCAATTCGAAATTCCGAATTTTTTTTACAAAACTGGTAACCAATTCTGGCCAAGGAACAATACAGTTTCTAAGGGCGTTCAAGATGACCGATTTAGAGCGAGAAGTTGCTAATGTACAATATCTTTTATTTTTGCATCATGTATTTTTTTTTAATATAAAGTTTATTTACTTTTTAAACACACTTATGTATATACATATCGATATCGTTCTAATCAATGTATTCATTAATATAATTATCAAAATCGTTTATTATCGTTCTATTTATCGTTGTTATTATTATTTTCGCTATCATTTTCACACTCGTACTTCTTTAAATATTTCTTGAGTATTTATATTTTGTATTTATATATTATATATCTAAGTGACAAAAATGTTAACTAAAAAAACAAATATTTTAAAACGGATCTAATGCACTGCTGCTCTCCTTTTTTTATTTTTTTTTAAAGTTAGTCATATTTATGTAAATTTTACGAAAAAAAATGTCTGCAGCACTGGCTTTCGACACCTTTATAACAAAAATCTGCTTACAAAATAAATATTCCTACTAACTAATGCGCACATACCAGAGACCTGCACGATTAAGGTAGGCATCGTACGATTACGTTACTAAGTAACACTTCTGACGATTACCACGATGCGAAGGTAACATTGCGCATCGGCATCGCGGCATCGTGGCATCGTACGATTACTATCTGGTATCGTCAATGGCAAATGAAACGAAGTATTTACATACATACATAAAAGCAAATTCTTGTGATTTTTCTTTCGTATTTACCTTATATTAGGAAAAAATTAATAAAATTCTCTTCATTTAAACATAAATTAATTCAATATAACATAACATAACACAACATAAATTAATTCAATAAATAAAAATAAATTAAATATATTTCGTTATTTTCGATCAAAATAAGCAACGAATTAAAAATAAAAAATATTTAATATGAACTTAATTTTTTTGTTGTGAATGCAAAAATAAAATGGCGTCCAGATTTTCTCCTTTCAAATTTGTTCTTCTTTCTTCTAATATACGGTTTGCCAAACTAAAACATCTTTCGCATGCTGCACTAGACGCTGGAATAGATTTAAATAATAGCACAAATGCAAAATCTTTGCTAATGCGAAAATGCCAGTTCTTTTCTTCGCGCACAATACTAATTGAGTAACATGTTAGTAATCGGCGATGCCGCGATGCCGATACCCACGATGCCAAAGTACCGTTACGTAGCGTGTACTCGCCGCATCGGCATCGCCGCTTGCTAACATGTTACTTTTTTAATTACTCGTGCAGGTCTCTGGCACATACGTATATATGTACCCTGTCGGAAAAAAGCAGACAGCATTGAAACAAATGCAGCGTGCGAGTCTTTATTTCTTCGTACTCTTATATTTATATGAGCGTAATACAAAATAATTTAAAAACTTTTGTAGTGAAGAGAAACATATGTGTATTGTATATACATACACTGTACTTATAAAAACTCTCATCCGACAGCAGAAGGCTGTGGTGTCATTCACTAACAATTTCCAATAAAAACAGATGAGGAATTGACAGCCCGTATCGAAAATATTCAAGGTAAGACAGTGGGCGAGCCCATAAAACGGGTGATTCTTAAAATATTTCAGTTTTTTCTTTATCTTTTTAAGATACATACATAGATGCCTTTTGCATCGAAAATCGTGACCCCGAGGAAGTTACTCGCAAGGCCATTCAGGCGGTAAAAGAACAATGTTTTTACAAAGTATGTATGCAGAAGAAACTAAATTAAATTTTATTTAAAACGTGTAAACTTACGTTGAAAATGAACTGAATTCCTGCTTTGTTTAAACAAAAATACATATGTAAATATATTTTATAAATTAAAATGCGTTTTTAAAAAGTTAGAAAAGAACAGGTATAAAATAAAGAAGTTTGAAAACAAATCGAGTTTAAAATAGTTGTAAAAAAGCAGTTTTAAAGTAGCTGGAAATAAATACATTTTATTGCAGTTGTAAAAAAAGTAATTTTAATGTTATTTCTTTCAAATATATTTGAAATTGGTTGAAATCAAATGCAGAGTCGGATAACTTGCTGCTAGGACATCGCCATGTTAAAAAAGTTAGTTGATGACAAGAAAATAAAATGAACTTAAACCACCTGTGGTTAGAAAAAAAGTACTTTTTAAATTGCTTTTAAAGTACTTCGATTTCCGACTGGGTATGTACATATGAATACATATACAAGTGTAGACATCTACTATACTTATGTAAAGGTATTTTGCCAGCTAAACTTATAATGCACAGCCGGTCATGTTTCATGTCAAGGTTGCAATCACACTAGCACAAACAACGACAAAAAATATAAACGAAATACTTCGCCGTCGAAAAAAAATGTGCGCAGCGTAAAAAATCACAAAAACTGCATACAAACACACTCGTATGTGTGTATGTAAATGCACATATTTCTCTTGCACATGAATGCTTTGCTATATCCCCCAAAACTCATTCACACATAAAGTACGAGTATACGAGTATATGTTTGTTTGTACATACATAAGTCCGTCCGTTTAAATACAGATTATGATTTATACGTACAAACATGTTGTATACTAATTTTTGTTTACACAAAACATTTGCAATTCGCTTATTAAAACATCTGCGCTAAGAACGCACACATATTTTTTTATTTTTTATTTTATTTTTAGCTTATAATTCCTTTAAAAATACTAAACAACAGAAGCTTTTTAAGAGGAGCTCTCTCTGAGCAGAAATACACATTCTTCAAGAATATAGACAATGAATTCAATGCAATTTAATACACACCACATTAGATTACAATGAGGATTAGGATATCGATAATTCGAAAAGTCTATCAAGAAAATAATACTGATGGTAATATACTCGTATATAACAGAAATGTTAAGCTATTCAATAAGATTATTGATAATATTACAAATCGTACTCAAAGGACATCAGAATACAAATATGATTGCGGGTCGGTGTAGGCGTCCGAATGTAAGCATTGACACAAGGCAACAATTATTTTGAATTACTATGCAATTGATGACAACAGTCCGTTAGTTTTATGTAAAAGTACAAAAAAAAAATTAATAATATAGAAAAAAAAGTATGAATGCAAATATTTTCTGTGAAATAATTTTCCACGTGCAGGCCGGGTTTCGAACTGCCACTTTCCGAGGTGAAAGAACGACTGTATCCATTCTACATGGTGAAATTTTTAATTTATTTTATCTATAACATTCTGTATATGTACATTGATGCGTTATAATCGAAAATTCCCTAAAAGCATAATAGATGCAATGAAAATTAAGTGAACAGTATACTTAATACTAATAAAAAAGGGGCTATCAATTAAAAGCATTGATTTTTTAATACAAAATCCCAGCCGCCATCGTCTCTAGTGCGAGCATGTTTCTATACATCGTCAATGTTAAGAGGGTGTAAAATCAGCATTAAAATTTTTATATCAACTTGATCATTCTAATTTCTATGGAATGTTTGAAGACTAGCTCTAAAACTTAATGTGGATCAACTGCTGTTACTTCTTAAAATTTCATCGAACAAACTTGTTAATCCGGAATTTGATATTCGACTTGATAAGACTCAATCATATGGTAAATTATAATAAAGTATTGAGAATAAATTTAATTGTATTTTTTTCACATAATTTTATAACTAAACCATGAATTCTCAGTTAAGCTGGATATAAAAACATTAAATACTTTCGAAAATTCTGTATAATTCTATATATTTATTTTCCGTCACCCAAAACGCCGCCTTTCCCTAATACATGTGTGGTTAAATTGTGAAGAAATGTGCTTGTTAGCATCGTTTCAAAGCATTTTTAAAATAGAACTTTCACACTTATAATTACATATTGAAATTGAAAAAAGATTTTTTTTTTTTTTTTGGCAAAGTGGTGGCTTAAAATTATATTTTGATGCAAATATTTAACATTTTTAAGCGCTCTACTTTCGTTGGGTAGTTTTGATGAAATAGTACATTGTGTTTTCTGACATCAGGCAGCAACTCTTACCTTAAAAATGGAGTACGCGAATGGAGTACGCGAAGTGAGAAATTAAAACTAATTATCAGATGAGTGATGACGTAAACTCAACACTGAACTGCTGTAGAACCAAAATTTTTTGAAATATTTTCGAATCCATTCCTGAATTACCTGAACTTATAGCTACAAAATTGTTGCCAAAAATGTTCACGTACATAAGTCGCACTAACTTCTTACTGTATAACGTTTCGTTCCCAAGTAAAAAATACGATTCAGCCGAGTGTGAAGTGTATATCTTGACTCGAAGCAAAGATGAGAGGTCAGAAAGATGTGATCACCCGAGGCAGAATTTAATTTTCACCCGAGGGACGAACGATACTTCCTGGAGGCAAGAAACACAAGTTCGTTTGATTGTCCCACCAGGCGTAGCGGGTTAAGTAAACCAAGAAATTTTTAGGTAAAATAAATAAGAAAATGTGTTGCTATAATGTTTTTAGATGCTTAGAAAACTCATAGATAGTTGCACAAAATATAAAACAGCTGAAGTGGCTTTCTTCGTCACCGCAATTCTCGCTATCTTTGACTTAGTCAACTTTTTAGGATCGACCACATTTAGATCAGAAGGGTTCTTATAGTTTTTTTTTATTTGATTTTTTTCTCCAACATTGGTTTAAAATTCTTAACCCTATCATCGCGGTTAGAGAACACCGCTATTTAACTTTAAGTACTGATTGCAGCTTTCTAGTTTATTTCCACACGTTCTTGTTTCGTAGCAGTCGCTGATATGAGGAACGAATGCAGATATCAAAAATTCTATACTTAATTCGGGTTTGTTACGGAATCCTGCTTCTAAGTAAACGTACAAACGATTTTACAAAATTCAACTTTTTGATTTGAAGTCTAATGGCTCAATGATATTTTCATGTGACCTTGCCATGTGGAAAAGGTGAGGGTATTAGGAAAGTAAGCTTTCATGTTTGTCCTCAATATTCATTTTTCATCTTCACTCCTCATTCTTGCAGACATGGTTCAAAGATTCTGATACACCAATGAGCAAAATCATTTCTTGACGATCTAAACAACTGCAACAAGCAGTTGTTACCATCGATACATCGGCGTTTACTATTATTATTATTATTATTATCAGGGCATAGTAGCGCTGCGACCTAAAAAGATCTATTGTGCTAACACTTTAAATTGTCACTCCATCTTTAGGCTATTTATGAAACTAAGCACTTTGGAGGGTGTGATTGTCCATATTCTGGATGAAGATAACAGTCGCTCTCCAAGGTGTTTTAGCCTGAGTCTACTTATACTCGGGCATTCACACAGTATATGCTCAGAGGTCTCCGCATCTAAGCCACAAAACCTACAGTCTGAAATCTCCGAGAGTCCTATTGTGTGAAGATGGTATCTCAGCCTACAGTGACCTGTTAAGTACCCGGTGAGAATTCTAAGACCCTCTCTGCTGAGGTTAAGAAGTTCTCTAGAGGTTTCACGGGATGGACTTATGAACCTCTTAGATTATCTATTGCCCTTTAACGATCGCCACTGGGCTGTGATTCTTGAGTCCTCCCACCTTCTTAGAAATTCTGCTGTGTATCCCTTAGAAGGACCGCAGAACGGCTGAGGACCGCAGAAGCTCTGTTGGGCCCCTTTTTTTGCGAGATAGTCCGCCCTTTCATTGCCATTCACACCCTCATGACCCGGAACCCACCACAGAGTAACTCTGTTGTCGGCTCCTAATGATTCGAGTGCCGTTTACTAATTTGCGCAACTCTTCCGATTTCCGTGGCTTCGAGCGAACGCTATTTTTCATCTCTGCGTAGATTAAAAACGAGTTTACGAAACAAAACTAGTGAAGACCGATTGGATGGGTTAGTGTTGTTGAACGTGCATCGAGACAAGGAAGTAGCAAATGAGAATGTAATGAATTTTATGTCGAAGGTGCCAAGGAGAATGGATATTCTTTTATAAGCTGAATTATCCGTCAAATAAAAGTATGACTTATCAATATAATAAACATTCATTTTTAAAATATAACACCGCCCTAACTAGAAATTGTCCACAAATATTAATTATTATTGGGGCTATTATAGCACACAAAATCAGTCATATCGAATAAATATAACATATGGCTTCCACACAATTCTTCCATTAATGAAAGGTATGAAGCCTTTACTTCTTAAAAATCACTTTGCGATCTATTTCAAAACCGTATATATTTGAATTTATTATTATTCTCCTGCTTAATTATATATGGTTTAATTTATGATTTTAACAGCTTTTAATAATTTAAGCTCGCTGATTAAATTTTTGCTACATATACCATAAGATCTTAAAGATTTGAGTTTCAAAAACCCAAGTATTTTTTTTTGTAAAATGTTAGGAACCTAGTTTAATATGGCTTGAATAGAATAAACGCTTTAGAACTACATATATAGCTTAACTCAACCGCAAGAGCAATGTAAAAAATTTAAGAGAATTTTCAAGAAAATTATTAAAGTTTTAAGTCGAACGGATGCATGTATTTTACTATAAAATTGCATAAGATGAAGTATTCCACCTAAACATAGTTGCCTACAAATTCTCACAAGTTACGTATACGCCCGTGCCACCAACCCAGTTGTTGCAATACAATAGCTGTAATTTTAAAAACATAAGTAGGTATGTTCTACATACAACTAGCAAACTTGCGTACACCCAAAATATAGGCCATGAAAAACTCAAACAAATTTAGAAACAACAAAAATAACTTTGCAACACGTTTTAGAACAAAGGCACCATTTATGGGCACTTAAAATGAAAAGCAACTACAACACACACACTCGAGCACTGGCAAATTAATTGCAAGGGAGTGCGTCCGCATGCGTTCGTATGCTATTACGACACGCGAAAACTAGGCTGAGCTTGTCACACGACACAGAGCACGCTGATTGCAACGACTTATGTATATATATCTGAAAATATATTCGTATGTATTGTATGTGCATATGTAGGCGTAGAACACTGAGCAGCAGGTTAGCTAGACTGGCCGGCAATGGAAACTTGGCAACTTTCCTGCAGAACTAAATTTATCACTCACGCATTTGACAACATATGTTTGTGTATAACCACACACACACACACACACAAACACATGCTGGGCACTAAGTATATGCACCAGTCGTGAAAATGTAGACAACGAAGCGCATGTTGGGAACAAAATAATGCAGAAATTTTACTTATAGTATTCCAACCTAGAAAAGTGTGCGGCAGGTCGCTAGCGAGTATGCATTATTCTACATATGTATGTATGTGCATGTATGTGTTCGAGTATGTACATACATTAAAATTCAGCAATAACAACACAAAGCCAGCAATGTAACCAGACGGCTAATGTGGCGGCTCCTTGCATACTAAAATGAAATATGACTTCCTGCATTTGTATCCCTAAGTATCATATACTACATACATATATACCATACACACGTACGAATATTATCCTACATATACCGCGCAAGTCACTTGCATGCATGCGAAGAATACTTATGCTCCAAGCGTTGCCTGCATACACGTATTTGCCATATGTTGGTAGGTGCATTTGTATTGGGAACGGTTGTCGGCATGTTAGTCACGTGTGCACCGCTACAGCCACTACAATTTGTGCGGTTTTACATGTCCGAAAGTGTCGAGCAAACGCCAGCCCAAAAGCTAACGATAAACAAATGAGATTGCCGGTATGACTGAGTCAGACTAAGAGGGCGAGGGACGATCGGCTCTTTTATGAGCTTTCGAGGTAGTTGTTCGTTATAGAGGCTGGCTGCACAATTAAATAAACACTACATGAAATAAAGAGTACACATATACATATGAATGTATGTACATATGTAATAAAGAATTTGAAATATAGAATATAGAATACAGAATAAAAATAAATTATAAAGAATATAAAACAAAGAATTAAGAATATAGAATATAGAATATAGAATATAGAATAAAGAATATGGAATATTGAATACAAAATAAAAAATAAAAAATATAGAATATCAAATAAAGAATAAAGAATTTGAAATATAGAATATAGAATACAGAATAAAAATAAATTATAAAGAATATAAAACAAAGAATTAAGAATATAGAATATAGAATATAGAATAAAGAATATGGAATATTGAATACAAAATAAAAAATAAAAAATATAGAATATCAAATAAAGAATAAAGAATAAAGAATATAGAATTAAGAATAAAGAATAAAGAATAAAGAATATAGAATATAGAATGTAGAATATAGAATATGGAATATAGAATATAGAATATAAAATATAGAATAGAATATAGAATATAGAATATAGAATATAGAATATAGAATATATAATATACAATATACAATGTACAATATACAATATACAATGTACAATATAGAATATAGAATAAAAAATATTGATTAGAATATAGCATATGGAATATAGAATATAGAATATAAAATATTGAACATAGAATACAGAATATAGAATATAGAATATAGAATATAGAATATAGAATATAGAATATAGAATATAGAATATAGAATATAGAATATAGAATATAGAATATTGAATATAGAATATAGAATATAAAATATACTTACATAGAGAATACAGAATATAGAATATAGAATATAGAATATGTATAGAATATAGAATATAGAATATAGAATATAGAATATAGAATATAGAATATAGAATATAAAATATAGAATATAGAACATAGAATATAGAATAAAGAATATAGAATACAGAAAATAGAACAAAGAACATAGAATAGAGAATGTAGAATATAGAATATAGAATATAGAATAAAGAATAAAGAATATAGAATATAAAATATACAATATACAATATACAATATACAATATACAATATACAATATACAATATACAATATACAATATACAATATAGAATATAGAATAAAAAATATTGATTCGAATATAGCATATGGAATATAGAATATAGAATATTGAATATAGAATATAGAATATAGAATATAGAATATAGAATATAGAATATAGAATATATAATATAGAATATAGAATATAGAATATAAAATATAGAATAGAATATAGAATATAAAATATAGAATAGAATATAGAATATAGAATATAGAATTAAGAATAAAGAATATATAATATAGAATATATAATATAAAATATACAATATACAATATACAATATACAATATAGAATATAGAATATAGAATAAAAAATGTTGATTAGAATATAGCATATAAAATATAGAATATAGAATATAGAATATTGATCATAGAATACAGAATATAGAATATAGAATATAGATATAGAATATAGAATATAGAATATAGAATATAGAATATAGAATATAGAATATAGAATATAGAATATAGAATATAGAATATAGAATATAGAATATAGAATATAGAATATAGAATATAGAATATAGAATATAGAATATAGAATATAGAATATAGAATATAGAATATAGAATATAGAATATAGAATATAGAATATAGAATAAAGAATATAGAATATAGAATATAGAATATAGAATATAGAATATAGAATATAGAATATAGAATATAGAATATAGAATATAGAATATAGAATATAGAATATAGAATATAGAATACAGAATATAGAATATGGAATAAATATTAGAGAATATTGAATATTGAATATTAAATATAGAAAATAAATCATAGAATATAGAATATAGAATATAAAATACAGAATACATTAATATATATGTATAGAATATAGAATTTAAAACAAAGAATAAAGAATAAAGAATATCAAATATAGAATAAACAATATAGAATATAGAATAAATAATATGGACTATAGAATATAAAATATACTTACATAGATAATAGAATATTATACATATATATAAATAATATAAAATATAGGATATAGAATATAGAATATAGAATACAGAATATAGAATATAGAATATAGAATATAGAATATAGAATATAGAATATAGAATATAGAATATAGAATATAGAATATAGAATATAGAATATAGAATATAGAATATTAAATAAAAATTATAGAATGTAGAATAAATAATGTAGAATATATAATATAGAAAATAGAAAATAATAAAATAAAAATTATAGAATATAGAATATAGAATAAATAATGCAGAATACAGAATATTAAATATAGAATATAGAATATAGAATATAGAATATAGAATATAGAATATTGAATATAGAATATAGAATATAGAATATAGATTATAGAATATAAAATAGAGAATATAGAACATAGAATATAGAATAAAGAATATAGAATACAGAAGATAGAACAAAGAACATAGAATATAGAATATAGGATATAGAATATAGAATGTTGAATATAGAATATAGAATATAGAATATAGATTATAGAATATAAAATAGAGAATATAGAACATAGAATATAGAATAAAGAATATAGAATACAGAAGATAGAACAAAGAACATAGAATATAGAATATAGAATAAGGAATATACATAGAAATTGAATATACAATATACAATATCGACTATAGATTATAGAATATAGAATAGGGAATATAGAAATTGAATATAGAATATACAATATCGAATATACAATATAGATTATAGAATATAGAATATAGAATATTGAATATAGAATATAGAATATAGAATATAGATTATAGAATATAAAATAGAGAATATAGAACATAGAATATAGAATAAAGAATATAGAATACAGAAGATAGAACAAAGAACATAGAACATAGAATATAGAATATAGAATATAGAATAAGGAATATAGAAATTGAATATACAATATACAATATCGACTATAGATTATAGAATATAGAATAGGGAATATAGAAATTGAATATAGAATATACAATATCGAATATACAATATAGATTATAGAATATCGAATATAGAATATATAATGTAGACATTATTAATGTACTTACATATGTGTACAAATACATTTATATACCGTCGTCACCCCATCGAACTATTGTAAAAATAAATTATAAAGATTTAGTTCTGATTAATTCTATAAATTGCTAATGTTCAAGCAAAAATTAGGTTAAAGTAAAAGTAATCAGATGTTACTCATTTAATTTCACGTCATAGTTCCAAATTGGTATATCTAAAAGTTTCTCAAATAAAAAAATGGAAAATAGAACATCGACAGTTTCTTTGAAGATAGTATTTTCAAAAATTAATATCACTGACACCTTGTGCTGTCTTTTGTGACGCATAATATTGACACGAAAGCCAACTCATTTTCCTACATGCTAACAAATGTCTGCTAAGAGATTTGCTTGGAAAATTGCAAAAGTTTCAGTTAAAACCTTGAACACTTGATAATATCCGCAAAAACAAAACCGAATACAACTACTACTTTAAGTACATATGTATACAAGTATGCCTAGGTAGTGAATAAAGTAAGTAAATATTTGTATATTTGTTAGTTGAAGTTTGAAAAATCACCGCTTCTTTGTAATGGCATGCAATGCGGCGTACCATTTTTTTATAAATTCATACATACATATGTATGTGCGGTTGTGCACACAAGTGAGCTGAAATAGGTACTTATATATGTATATGTGTATGGTTGTATGAACATATGCCGTCACAGTATGCAGACACGTGGTGGAATATAAAGAGCCTTTCATATGCCTAAGTGTGCATAAAAGCATTTTTCTTCGCGCAACGTTTGCGGTTCATTACATTCGTGCTTTCACATTTCGCCTTCCACTTCAATCACCTTGAGGAAACTGCACACCAATAACTATTTTTACACTAGGGTGATGGCAAATGGCTCATCGTAACAGCCATTAAACGTAAAATATATTTTCTTAATTTATCTGTGAACTTGTTTGATTCCATTAAATTCGTAAAGAGGATTGGGTATCATTTTTGGTATTCTATAATTTGACATAACCTTTTTAGGAAAATTACTTACTTCCGTTTCTTTATAGACATCGGGTAGTACTAAAGCTAAAATTATATTTTGAAGGAATCAGAATTATCATATTCATAATTGTTTTACTTCTGCCTTTGCGCGGTATCGTTTAGCTGTATTAATTTGTTTAGAAAAGCTCAAAGAAGCTTCCATAAATTTTGTTGTACAAGGCGGCTGGATTTGTGGTTCTATGTGGTTAGTATTGTTTTATCCTTCAAATGTCAAATGTCAAATGACAGGACATTTATTGATGGGTTAGAATGACTATCGTTTACATTACCCCTGTTGAATTCATTGAGACGATGAGAAGGAGGAAACAATATTGCACCTTCTGCGCTTGTATCCTGCTCCGTCCAGACGAAGGTTTCCCCACTATGGGAAGATAATTCTTAGACGACCCTGGATGGTCTTATATATGCGCAGGGATCTTTTTAAATTATTGCAAAGCAAAAACTTGAGGAGGGACTGTAAGTTGCTGACTCTTTATGCGGCTTCAGAATTCACCCTTTGCCTGAGTGTCTCCTAATGCAAAATTACGATCTATATATAAGAGCCGACTGCCCAATCTTCTTTATTTCACTCGAGATACGCCTCTGATACCAGATAATGAGCTAAAAATAATATTTTCACACGAGCGAATGAATATCGGAAATTTTAGATATAGATTTGTTGCGTTGGATACTATTTCAAACCGCAAGCTTCGGACATTTTTGTTTATAATGAAATATTTTAAACCTAAAATTTCAACTCCTATCCTAATAAACACAGCTGCGTACAAGCATGGATTTATATAAAACAGCTATTTGTATGCATAAGGCTTAGGTATGTATGAATTTAACGAATACAGCTGCACTTACATACATACATACACTCTTTCGTTTTGAGCCTTTTTCCCTCCACAGTTCCTTTTGTCTACAGTTTTCAAGGTTGAAGGACCATGCACGAACCTCAACTATAAACAATCCTATGAATTTATCCCAGCCAACATTTGAAAAATAATTGGATGTGGTAATCGTAAAACCATAAAACCACAAAAACTTCCAGGCCTGACGATATTTTCGTCAAATCTACCAACATCATAATTGCAAAAATACTATCTGGCCTGTTTCGATTTTCTTAAATTCGAAATTAATGCTATTTTGAGAAATTGTTCAAAGGTTTTTACTAAACAACTTGCAGTTTGGCAATTATATTATTAACAAGTAAGAAAAGCTAAATTCGGGCGCAACCGATTTTTATATACCCTCGCGATATATTTTTGTATGGTCGGTGACCATGATTTCATAAAATTCCGCTTCTTTGTTTCAAATTGCAGCTAGTATTAAATTTTACAAATTTCTTCCAATAAATACTGAAAAACGAAGTTTTTTGCATTTTAAAAATTTCCGTTATATGTAAGTTGGGCGTGGTTGTGGTCCGATTTCGAAAATTTTTAACGATGATAACAGCGATATTGAGGAAAATATGTCCACCTAGTTTTGTGATGATACCTAATACTGTTATTGAGATACAGAAATTTGTTCCTAAGTGGGCGTGGCAACGCCCATTTTTCAAAATTTCATAAATACCTAATTTTTAAATTCAAAATCGATCCAAATACCAAATTTCACTGAATTTGCTTTAAATGATACAGAAAAAACGGAGTTTTTGCATTTTTCAAAAACTTCCGTTATATGGGAGGTGGGCGTGGTTATTGACCGATCTTGACCATTTTCAATACCAACCAACCCTGTCCAAAGAGCAATCTATGTACCAATTTCATTAAGAAATCTCAACTTTTACTCAATTTATTGTAATTACGGGCGGACGGACGGACGGACGGACAGACAGTCAGTGCAAAATCGATACCTCTTTTCATTCTGATCAGTTTAGTATATACATATATGTCTATATCTATCTCGATTATTTTATGCTGTTACAAACAACCGTTATACGAACAAAGTTATAATACCCTTGTTTACAAGCACGCTCGGGTATAAAAAAAAAATCGCATTCGTTAAGAAAACTTTTGAAAGGCATGTCAAATGAAATAGAGCTCTTGCAATGCACACAACTAAATATTACGGGACTGAATAGAAAAATCAATTCTTAGTAGGAGTAATCGACGTTTCTGCTACGATCAAAGGTGTTTGCTGGGATATTTGTATGTCATTGTGTGTATGTTTACGAGATTGCTTGTTACTTTCTGTTATTTTTGTTCTTTCTGTGCGTTTTGCTGCAAATGCGTCTGCATGCGCTTTTAGAATTTTAAATTATTTGGTAGCACGATGGCATACCGCCCCTTCCATATGCTTACATACTTACATATACATACATACACATATATTGCTTGCTGTATATTTGATTTCACACGTTTGCCAATTGCAATATAAAAAGCACGAGCATCCGTTGGAAAGGATGTCAAAAAATCATATACGAGTACCGACATACTACACATCAAGGCGTGCATTTAGTATGTGAACGTGAAAATTTGTTTTTATTGATGTTTGTGTGTGTGTGTTTCGCTGAGCGTGTGCATTTTTAATGTTATGTTTGCCTTCGTTACCACAATATTTGCAGCGTATTTTGACACTCAACGCCACACCGAACAAAACCAAACCAAAGCAAGTCAAGGCAAACCAAGGCTTCTCACAAGTCATTTCATTTATATACATACACACATATATGTATATGTGTGTAATGCACAGCGCAATGCAATGTTACATTGGTGCATAAGTACGTATGTACGAGTATGTGTTTGTGTGTGTGTGTACTCTCCACGTTCGGTTAATCATGGCAAAACCTTCCGCTTTTGTTCGCCATTGAAGCGGTTAAATCGCAACAGACACGCATTTCTCAACTTAACGCATATGCAGTTGGTATGTACATACATACACGTACGTACATATGTCTACCTTAAATTGAGCAGAAATTTATGCGCTTAAGTTGGCGTATGTACGTTTATACCTTCAGATATATATTGTATATATAAAAGTGTACATTGAAAATATAATGAACTTAACGGCAGGAAAACATTTATCAAAAGTCAAAAGAGCTTCTTGATACCACCATTTGTACTCAGTTGCATTTGCCATTCGTGCTTGGAGTTAAACTAAATAATTTTCAATTTATTAGATGTCTATCTGAGCAAAACCAGAAATGTTGTGAATTACGAATCTTGCAAATTGTTTGAAATTTCGACGCACCTCTTCCGTAATGGTATGTATGTATATGGAATATTTTAGTTCGAGACTTATATAATCGTAGACAGTAAAATCTTCAGTGTATACATCAATAAAGGAATATACATACCTTAACTAATCAGCATAAATCGAAATAAAAAAATGTGTACATACGTAAACAATAAATCAATTTAAAACAGTAAAATGTTAATGTAAAAGTAATAATGGTTAAAGTATTAGAGTTACAACAAATTTAATATTACAAATACAAAAAAGGGATAGTGAACTCAAAGAAGAATGAGGCGTCTAAATCATTGGAAAAGGTGTTACACACATTAAAAAAATTGAGCAGCTTGTTCAAGTTCAGCAAAATCAAACAAGTCTGAAACAACTCTCAAGAAAAGACAATTTTTGTTTCTTGTATATTTCCGTTGGATAAATAAATAGAAAAATCATAATGGCATAAGTGATGGAAATGATGTAACGGAAATCGTAACAATAAAAATGGTACACACGGAGAGGATAAGGTCGGCAACAAGTACTTTTGCTGCTCACAATATCTGAATTTACCATAGCTAAGCTAACCGTACCTGAACTCACCACACCTACCGCTGTTATAATATTTTGTGCCGTTACATTAACTTATGTTATGCTAAGTTATGTTACGTTATGTTATGTAATTTAATTTTATTTATTTATTTATTTATTTATTGAGTCTATTGAACATATAAAAGTTTCCTTACAGACTATTAACAATATTATGCTTAATAACTAAGAAAAGAAAATTTCAAAATCTAAAAAGTTGAATCCAAAAGATTTTTAAAAACATTTTTTGAATAAGAAAAATCTAATAATACCTTGTTCGATATCATATTAAATCCACCAATGGCACGGGCAATAGGAGCATTACGAGCATATTCAGTTTTGTAATTAACACCATAAAACGGCAAAAAATGTCGTAAACTTCGCTGAGGAATGTTAAAATTAAGTTTTACTAATAGAATGGGGCAATCATTAGCGCCATTAACCAAAGTAAAAATTAAAGACAAAGAGAGTATGGATCTTCTAGAATCCAACGATTTCATATTTATTAAAAGTAGGCGTGAACTAGACGAAGGTACTGGTTCCGAAAAATGTAAAGAGCGTAAAGCAAACTTACGGAATACTTTTTGGACACGTTCAATTCTGTTTATTAAATTGGCATGGTATGGTCTCCAAATGATCGTTGCATATTTTATGTAATGTTTTGAATTTTATGCTATCTTTTGATATGATATGCTATCTCTATTTAATGACGGTAGTAAATTGATAAATTAACCGTGGTGAAAAAGACGCCAATGGTACCGACGGGAATGGTGTACAGGAAAGTGGTTGAGGACAGCAGCAAGGGCTTTTATTACTCATCACAACTGAATTTATCACAATTACATTATCCAGACCTATTCTCACCACACTAAATTACTCACCCTAACACGCTAAATATGTACACTTCTCCTCACCTCAGTTCACTTCATCTTGTACACGGTATTGGTTGGAGACAACAACAAGTGATTTTTCTTCTCAATATACCTTAACTAATCACACTTGTACTCTCTACTCGCAAGCTCTTTTCACCTTTCCTCTCCTCAAATCACTTCACCTTACCTTATCTTACGTCACCTCAACTCAATCACACTTGAACTCTCTACTCGCCAGCTCTTTTCAACTTTCACCTCAGCTCAACTCAACTCCACTCATATCAACTACGCTTACTGCATCGCATCACATATTAAACTTAATTTCCTAAATTATGGTTTCATCAATCCCAGCGTTGTGGTATATTAAATATCCAATTTTTCCTTATGTTAAATTCAGCTCATTGTTACACAGAATAACGCTTCCGGATTATGAAACGATTAATACATTAATTAATAATTACCATACTACAAAACTTGCAGTCAAATTTTGTTTCGAATGGGCTTTTCCTTTATACGATCACCTTCGATTTCCGCATGGCAAAATAGTTAATATTTTCTTGTATATTTGTTCACAACGAACTATTGAAACTTCTGACTTATAAAAGTCAAAAGAAAAATATTTTAAATAGTTGACAAAATAAAGCATGCAAAACTTTAAAGTTCGGCACAAAATTCTACTCAACTGAATAAAAACTTTTTTGTTTGTATGCGCCTCACCACTCTCCCCGCGGGGCATGGACTTCTTTCTTTGCACTGTGGCACATGTGCATCTCATTCGTTTCAGCCATTCGCAGGGACTCGCTACACACCGTTAGCCCTGCGAGCGGCAACATTTTTTTATGTTACAGTAAGGATTTTTGCCTGTCTGCAAGGACTTTTCAACAAAAGAGATTATTAAGCTCAACATAGCTTGGGTGCATCAAATCCACCACTGCATGCTCATACCTCCGACACATATCCACTAAGAACTCATTTATTTAGTGACTTATGTGTACGTATGTGTGTATGAATGTGTGTATGTTTGACTGCGTGTGTAAGAGACTTAGGCCTTGACAACGCCTTCAAGAATTCCTTACTAAAAAAAAATGCTGTTTTACTCCTTCGCTCAGCTGTTAGTTTTACACTTGGTAGGACTTACATATGTAAATATATATATGCACACACACAAGCAACTTCCACAATTGCAAGCACAATCAGTGCGAAATAACTTATGCACGGAGCTTTTAACGATTTTTTAATAAAAAAAAGGATATGCGAAAAGTATTAACAGAAAATATAAGAAAAAGTTAATAAAAAGCACACACAACTGAACTGTAAGATACATCACTGCAAAGAAATAAAAGCATTTTAATCAAGTTAATACAAGGGATGAGACTGCATTGTCTTTGACGCTATATTTACCAACTTGACTTTTGTGACTATCAACGCCCGAAGTTCTGTAAAAATGTAGCAAAAATCACACATCCATTTTCATTGTTGAAGGTGCAAGTAAAAGAGAAAAAGGGCTATTTTCAAATTAAAAACGTACAGCAGAAACGCATTACGCGAAATGCGCAAAGAGTTTTCAGGAAAATTAAAATCGTACGCTCTGCCTAGACAACAGCAACAGCAACGCGAATACAGCAACTGCACCTGACAGCAGAAACGAATGTGCAAGGATAATAAAAATGTCAACAGCAACCATAATACAAAACAGACAGCAACTAATGGCAGATGTGACGGCACGACAACGGTCGCAGCAGTGGCAGTCATGGCAGCGGTAGTAGCAATCATAGCATAGTTAGCGGAAAACAAAAGAAAACTACCTGAAAAGCAAATAAATACTGCAGACACAACAACCAAAACAACAAAGGAGCAGCATTAAACATGACAGCAAAGTAGTCATTCCATTTTCGCTACAAAAATATGTACATACATACATATACTCATTTGTATCACCATACATACATACACATACACAAGAGCAAGTACGAATATATTAAGGTAACAGTTGCCGCGCAAAAATCACCCGTACTATTTATCTACGTTCTTTTTGGAATTTGATATGTTTTATTATCTGTTTTCAGGCAAAATACTCTTGCGAATGTTAGCAACAAGGTTGCGTAGATGATTTCGCCTGTCAAAGAGTTATTGGTAAACTTCGGATATATGGTAGCTAAAATTTAAGCAAGAATTCGTGGACGTTAGAATAACCTTTATGGTTGGTATCCGCCATTATATTAGCTATGCGCACCTATCCAGGAGACACTCCCGGTGTCGATATATGTACATATGTTTATATATTTATACGCATGTGAAGAGTCTCCCCACGACACCAAACACCTTTTCACATGCCCCTTTAAAGGACCTTATCCAACACCCATTTCTGGCTGATGAAAGAACCGTCCATGCAGCGCCATAATAGCGACAAAAATAATATAATATACGAGTACATCGTGTAGTTGTGCATCATTTATTACTTAATTGGAGCATTAGCCGCCTAAGCGATTTTGGCCAGCTTTCCATTTCTTTTGCTAAGTGGCGCCAATTGGAAATCTCAAGTATTGGCAAGTTTTTTCCACTTGGTTTTTCCAACGCAGAGGAAATCTTTCTTTGCCGCCACCAGCGTGTACCGCGTCGAAATCTTTCAGGTCTGAAGCACTTTAACCCCTCGAACCCCTACGTTGTTATAAAACTCATACAGCCCATCGTTCGCATAATCTTAAAGGTTCATAAATCTTCGAGAATAACTTCTTTCAAGCACTCCAAGAGCCCTCTCATCTGATGTTGTTATCGTCCATGCTTCTGCGCTAAACAATATTACGGGGGAAATGAAAGACTTATAGAGTGTGGACTTTGCTGCACATTTGCCTACACAGTTTGAAGCCCTTGTTGGCCACAGGGATTATCCGTTGAATTTTGAGGCTGACGTTGTTATTAGTGTTAATGCTGGTTCCTAGGTAAAAAAAAAAGTTCTCTACTTCTTTAAAATTGTTACTGTCAACAGCGATGTGGGTCACCATGAGCGAATGCGCTGATTATTTATAGTATTTGATGTTAGAAGAAATTTTTTCTTGCCCTCGATTACTTCCAGGCTCATATGCTTCGCTTCTCTTTCCAGTTTAGACAAGACGGTTGTTAAGGCCGATGATGTCAATGTAGTCGGCGTATGCTAGCAGTTGCACACTCTTATGCCTGACCGATTTAGTTCTGCGGCTAGAAATATCTTCTCCAGTATCGGGTTAATGAAGTTGCATTGCTCACTTGAAATGAAAGAAAACAATCGGAGAGCATAATATCTTCATCTTGGAGGAACTCGCGTGGTTTCCTGGAACTCAATAGCGATTTTCTGCGTATCTCTTGATCATAGACTCATACGCCTTGTTGAGCGACAAACTTCTCTGATCCGATTTTAAATACCAAATCATTGATGGATTTTTATAAAAAATTTAAAAGTAGTAAATTTAAGGATGGTTAATTCATAAAAGTTACTTGATATTTGATTGCTCAAGTAATGAGCATAAATATTGTTAAAAATTTGATATTTATATTCATGCAGTATTCTAGAAAGTATATACATATTTTATATTCAACAGCTAACAAAACATCTATCTTTAGTAAAATATTCTTTATTCAATGTAGGTGAAATTTTTGTGTTATACCCAAATCGTTCGGTCCATTTCTGATATACCATCACTTCCTCGCAAAATAATTTTTTATACCAACAAATAATTAATGAAAAAGCAATTTGTATTTTTTATCAATTGAAACCCCGTTCAAAAATATATTTTTAATAGAAAGCGTGTAAAATAACTTTCACTTGGTAGCATTTCATTCTAGGCGCCTTCGCAGCAGCAACAACTTAGTGGATACGAAAGCTTGGGATGTTTAACTTTATCTACATGCAGAGTTATATTCAAATCGTTAGTGCTGCATCCGGGATGGCTTTGGAATTATTCGAAAATATACGTACAATGTATTCGGAAAAATTAGTTTAATTTTGCATAATGAAAAAAGCAGATAAACACTTTTTTTTTTTGAGAAAAATTTCAATTTCCAATTGAAAGTATAAGAATCTAACCTTTACATACATACACATATTTCTTAAACTTACGATGCATTAAAGAAATTTAAGGTAAGAAAATGTTTAAATAAACTCTTTATTTAAAATTTTTTTTTTGTGAAGTACTTATGCGTGAATATGATTTGACTAATATTCTCGCATCTAAAGCGTAAACTTCTACAACTCTGTGGCAACAAATAATTCTTTCTAAAACGAAATTTTCATTAAACACTTACAGCTCTATTCTCTATCTCTATTTATCTAGATTGACAAATTATCAAGATTTTTCTACTCTATGTCAAAAATAAAAAGCTCTTTTCTTGATAAACTGTCAAGATGTCAAATGCTCTTGACAAATAAAACATCTGCTTTACTCTTTGTGCATAGTTGTGTAAATTAATTTATTAGAATGTTATTGTTACTTAAGAAGTTTACGAGATGCTAGTTATCCATTTTCGTTGAGTGATAACACGTTTATGCAAAATTTTCGTTTGACACGTGACACGTTTGATCGTGTTTTGACTTTCTATAAATTAAATTTAATAATAAGTTAAATATTATTTTAATGAATGAATTAATGAACAATGTGTGAAATACTTACGATGTAGAAGAATCTATTTCGTGAATAATATAAATTAAACAGAAATCAGCTGTTTCTGCTTCATTATATTGTTCACCACACATGTGGGGAGAAGCCCTACAGTTCGAAGCTTTACGTTTTATCAAGGTTGTCACAGAATAACATAGAGCTTCATGCTTGATAAAATTCTTGATAAATTATCAATATTTTGTTAAATTGTCAAGTGCACAGAATAGAGCAGTTAATATAGAATATATTACCTTTGCAAAAATATTAAGTAGGAGCAAACAACTGGCAGCGCGTTTTTCGATTTTTGCGAGCTATCTGAGGTACTGTGAAAATTTCATTGCGAAGAGCCAATCACGCTGTTAATTACGAAAAAATACGATTTTTATGCAATTTGGCATCCCTTTTAATTTTTATTCTATGAAAATGAACAAAAAAATTATTTTTAAAAAACTTTAGTACTTCAAAAAATTTAGCAAACTCTTAAAGTACTCTAAATTTAACAACTGCCTAGAAAAACTGTGTTTTTGCAAAAAAGCTTTTTACATTTTGTTTACAGATAAAAATATAAACTTTCATACATACAAACGCAACATACATATGTATATGTATGTACATATGTATACTCCATCTCAAAATTATATTTCCCCCAAAATATGGCAATTCACACTGTACTTACTTCATTTTCCAATTTACCTAAAGTTCAAACATTGTACACATTTAAAAAAAAAAATTAAAAAACATTCAACAAACTTTCATAAAAAGTACACAATTTTTTAAAATGCAGTTTTCTAGCTTATTCAGTTTTAATATTGGAAGCGCAAGTTGCAAGTAACAGAAAATATCTATTGCCAATGTCAATAAAAGTATTTAAAAAAAAAAATTTCATTAATTTGAACTCACTTGCATCTTCCAGTTGTATAAACTATAGAAGAATGGGCTACAAAACTGCAAAAAAATTCGAAAGATTTATATATATTTATTAAAATGTTATAAATTTTGCATATGGTTAGTTAATGGGATTTATACGATTATTTATTATAAAATGAACTAAACTTCAATTGATGGGTCTATAATTTGATGAAGGGTTGGACTATATACATACATACTTATATAAATACATTTTTGTGTTTCTAAGTACATTCCTTGTTTGAAAGCAAACATAAATATTACATAGCGTTATATGTAAGTCCTGTATAAGCGTGTTTGAATAGCGTCTGTCTGACTTCACTTCCCTCTGTCGATTTACGGTTCCTCCATCTGTGAGCATCCTTTCTCACTATCGTCTGAAATACATTTTTCGACGTCCATAACATTTCTTACCATCTTTTCTATGCTACAAAATTATGCTTTTATATTTATGTATGTATATTCTTGTAGTATATATGTTATGTGTATAGACATATGTATGTTAACACTGGGTTGACGCGAAAATAATGATGCGTCAAAATTTTAAAACATTCATAAACCAAAGTAGGAAAAGTAAAGGCTGAAAAGTAATTAGATATGCCATTTAACGGATTTACAGTGGTACAGATGCACCCAAAATGTGTATAAAATATGGATATGCGCAAATTAAAAGTATATTATATAACATTATCTGATGAATATAACATAAATCCACAATGAACTACAAATATAAATACATATATGACTTTTTTTCTTGAGGTAACAAAGGCCAACAAAAATTGTGACTCACATTTTCATTTTTTTTTATCGATGAATTTGAAGCTCCTTCTTGAAACCATTTTAATTCCCCTTTTTTATAAATTCTTGAGACTATATTATGAACGAAAAGTATTGAAAAAAATAAATGCTAATAATATGCTAGCAATATCTTTGAACTTAGTTGCTTTAGTAAAGTCACTAAGTTAAGCAGAGATAAAAGCGGAGAGTATTTGAACGAGCAAATCATATTTTATAAACTATACGCGTTTCTATTTTGTTTTGTATATCAATGTTGCTGATGCAAAACGCAAAGCAAAGTGAGGGAACGCACTGTTCAGGTTACATACAAATTACCCTAAGATACAGGGCGTATGAGTAACATTATTAGTTTACGGGGCGTATGTAGTATAACGTGAAATTTCACAGGACGCAAAATAAATGTAAAATCATAGGCAGGTTTTTTTGTATTAGCTTGTATTCCTCGGCCGGCAAAAGCAAATCTCCGAGCGTAATTTTGTCATGAGAAAAGATTATCTGTCTTTGCGTTTCAACATATGAACGCATATTACAAATGAGAGGAGAAGCTCAGCCAAAAAATGTGTCATATAGCATAAGAGCTAATAATACAATAAATACACTTCTATTGAAGAGCTAGAGGGATAAAATAGAAAATATTATATATACGCCAAATTGTAAATGGTTTGTTTACATAAAATATAAAGGGAAGTGAGGTGAGGAGAGGTGGGTGACGTGAGGTGAGGTTAGATGCGCTAAGTTGAGATCAGGTATGGTGAGGTGAGGTGAGGTGAGGTGAGGTATGGTGAGGTGAGGTATGGTGAGGTGAGGTGAGGTGAGGTGAGATAAAATGAGATGAAGTGAGATGAGGTGAGGTGGGGTGGGGTGAGGTGAGGTGAGTTGGGGTGAGATGAGGTGATTTGAGGTGATTTGGGGTGAGGTGAAGTGAGGTGAAATGAGGAGAGGTGAGGCGTCCCCCAATCATTATCGTGTACCCATTTTTGCATCGCATTCGCCATTTTCATTTTTCAATTTACCACTGCCGCCAACGTAGTTTCACTTTTTACACATATGTATATGTACAAAATGACAAACATATTGAATATGGGTTATTTAAATATTTTGAAATCTCATTTCATAACCATCATTTACCACTGTCTTCTAAACTTTGCCACCGTGTCAGTGTGTTAATGTGCCATTATGCAAAGCAAAACGTGTTAATATGCCTTCATTTTTCATGCACATGAGAATAAATATGTACATAAATATGTAACAACAATACAGTCTGTATGTCTGCTATAGCGAGGACGCAATCGCTTCAAAACATTGTGTACATCAGAAAATGTGAATGAAGAGTTTGCATGTGTGTGTGTGTGTGTGTTTGTTATGTTTGTATGCGTTGACATGTTATCGCTTTGGTGTGGATGGCCAAATGAGTTTTCGTCAGTGTAAGCGCATAGTTGTGTGTGTGTGTGTTTGCATTATTATACCTGTTTTTCAAATCTACTTCAAGTACAAACATATACACATACATATATGTATGAGTACATATATCCATACTTACATGTGTTTTATGTGGAACAGAGGGTGTGGAAGGCGCTGTGCGAACGACCTGCCCTCACTTCTTTAATTACACGCATATTTAGCTCGACTCGGTGAGCAAGCCATAAAATATCTAAAGACACAAAACGAGAACAATTAGGACAACAATTGCAGCCAAAGAAAATCAAAGCAGCAAAAAAGTAAAAATGAGGGTGCAAAAAGAGCACACCAAACGATTAAAAAGCTTAGAAAGGGTGACGAAAAATGGGGTCATAAAAAGTAAGTAATACAAAGAAGAAAAACAATAAAGCGCGCAAAATAAAAAATAAATAAAAATAAATAGCAAATAGGAACAAGAAAATTAAAAATAAATGAGAATGTTGTTTTATCAATCCTACTAATACTCAATATAGCCATAGTTAAGAGTTCAAAACGAAATTAAGCAGGAAAGTAAGTAAAATCTATTGTCGAAACAAAATTGAGAGCATAAAAAACGTAAGCAAGCCGTAAAAAGAGGACTTAATACTAAAGAGAACAGCTACTAAGGAGAAAGGTATGTTAGAATTATTTAAATTTGCAGTAAAGATTAGTAGAACTAAAAATGGTACAACTAATCCTGATTCTGTAGAACAGCCAAGCAGCCTTCAAGGCTCTCAAATGTTACCAGGTAACCTCAAAACCGGTGATGGAGTGTCTTGATAAGCTGAATACACTTGGTATGACGAACCGGGTCTGAGTCCTTTGGATGCCAGATCACGCTGGAATCGCTAGGAATAAAATTGTGGATATGCTCGCAAGAAAAATGACATCAACTCTGTTTATAGACCCGAATCTTTCGCAGGGTTAAGAAAAGAAGAGGAAGCACTCAGTAAATTATACTGGGACAATCTACTAGGCCTGAAGCATTCCAAATCTCTTTTGCGAACTTACAAACCAAACAAGATTCAGAGAATGTATGGGCTTATCAAAGAACAATTTGTGAATGATCACAGGAGTTCTTATAGGACACTATGGGCTTAATTTTTACCTGCATAAACTAGAAGTATATTCGCGAGAGCGTTGCAGATTATGTAGGAAAGAGAAAGCAACTACATATACACATATTGGAGTAGTGACCCGCATTGATGCATAAACACAAAAAAATACCTAGGCGAATAACTGAGTACGGACGGCGGTATTGGCAGGTCGCAGTGCTTGGGGGAGACAGGCAGCCTTAAAGTTAACTATATTTAAATAATATTTTTATTTAAATTGCATTAGCATAAAACAACCACAAAAAAATTATTGCTCATTTAACTTCTGAAGGATGCGAAGTGTAGAAAAAAGTTCACTGTGTTACATCAATCATTGGAAAAAGTAAGACAGTCATTGGGGAATACCGCCAGAAATTGGCATTGCTTTGAAACAGCTTAAAAAATGTTTATTACACTTAAAATTCCACCCGAATTGCCTGAGCCTAATCGTAGTTTGCGCTGCGGCAATGCCATGAGCCACTAATTCTAGCAAAGCATTAAAACAAATTGCAGAACTTAGTCTGATTTAAATGAACCATTCCCGTATTTGTGTTGATATTTTAAAGAGCACTACGGCATCTTTGTTGCAACAGATGTATGAAAACTGATTTTAAGTTCAAAGTACAGTATACTTTACCTCTCTTAAAAAATTGATGACGTTCTTATTTTTATTCCTACTTTGTATTCTACTGGTGAGATTTTATTCGGTAGCTTATCATTTCGCGACTCGCAAAAAAAAAGATTTTCGTGATTAAGACGGACTTAGAAATAATTAGTTATTCTAAATGAAGCCTCTCAATATCATCCCGCTGATGCTTTCCTCGCACTTTCTCGATGTTAGGTCTCAACAACAATAACTTGACCTTGACGGAATGCTGAAATATTACTATTTTTAGACTACGTTTGAAAGCAAATACTTAATTCCTTGCATATGTATGCATCTACATATTTGCACTTTGTCTCACTTACTTGTTATATATTTATATGTACATATTTACATATATTTTGGTCTTGTTTAAATGGCTCAGTGACTTGAACAAGTCCGTTTGTAATCTTGTACTGTAATGAATTTATTATGAATAAATATGTGATTTAATTAATTAATACACTCCTGAGTTGTTATATTCATTGCAACAAAGATTGCGAAAAATATAAAAGAAATACGCAAAAAGAACTTGAAATATTGAGTGAGAAATGGATCAGCTTGTCTTTCATATGCTTCGTATGGCTTAAAGAGTGACCAACTGGAAAAATGTAAGGTGTTATTTTCTTCTTTTAACATGGAAATTGGCACAGGAGAAGGCATAATTCCGAAACCGGTTTGTCTCCAAACCAAACATGATTAGGGATGACGGAAAATCGTTGCAACAAATATCAGTGTATTTATCAATTTGAGCAAGAGCGTGGGCTATTTGCCACTGGTGAAAATTTAAGTCATTCTATCCGAGTTTTCCCAATAAGGCACTAAACCTTGCATAAGCCTATCTGCGCTTGATTTCCATCGAAAAATTCTTCTATACATTTTTTTCAAAACCACCTACAATTAGGTTAAAATCAACAGACAACTTTCAAAAGACGCTTTTGAATAGAGTAGAGGAAATGCGTTAATAGTGTATTGCATGACTTCAGCTATTTTCTATAACTTTCATAAAAAGATTAAAAATCTTCGAAATTATTCAATTTCCCGCTTTTAATACAATGTTCCACTTTTTTTTTTAATATATTTGGCAATGTCTACTGTCGACATTCTCTCTGTTATCATCCATTGAAAGATAGACGTTACTAAATTGAACATTCATATTTTCTTGTGTTTTATTATAAAATTATTCGAAAGATCTGGTTTCCAATTTGTTATAACAAAAAATTTCAACTCATAGTACATGAACTTTACAATAGTAAGCAGAAAAATGTTTCTTCTAAAAAATTACTTTAAAAAAGACTGGATCCTCAGAAATTTCGTATGTTGGTAATAGCGACACGAATTTCCATACGATACCACATCTATACTTTCTCTATTTCAAACCTATATTTTTTATTCGATATTTCCAAAACGACAATATTGAGAATCGAGTACTTGATCCCTTATATCGTATCGAATTTCGAATAAAAAAAAATAACATAAGAGTATACTCTTTAACACAGGCGCTCATTTAGATATATAAATGTAATATATTAATATCCTCAATTTACCAAATAACTTTTGTAAGAGTCAAATCCTCTTTTGGTTTGGTTTGTATAAACGAGTACTGCGAGGTTAACCGGTAATGCATTTAGTAATGAAATAGAAGAGAATAAAATAAGTATTACAAGAAGCTTTAAATTTTTGTGCTGGGGTTAAATTGTTTTTTTTTTTTGTGTTATTTTGCCACATTAATTTTACGCAGGTATCTTTTAAACATTATATTACGATTTAAAAAAAAAATAAGGATTTCATTTCCAACAAATGCATATACACTTTTTATTTTCATTAACGTTAACTTATGTAACTTTGGGTTAAAAGCAAAATTGCACAATCGTCGCTGTAACACCTCTTCCTTTTTTTTTTAATTTATTTATATGTTGCTGCTATTTATTTCGCTTGGAATTCTCTTGCATTGCTAAAACAAATTAGAAATTTTTCAAACTGCTGATTGAAATATGCAATTTGTCTTAGCAAAACACACACACACACACACATACTGAAGTATCTGCAAGCCAGCCACCCGCTAAAGAGATATCTGGCAGCTCTATTATATAACATATACAGTGGCGGTTAAACAAATGGCAGTGATTTTTATACCTTTCATGGAAATGATATCTTAACTTTGGTCCGATGTTTGTATGTACCAGAACGATAAGAGTTAAATCCATCGAGTCGATTTAGCCATGCCCCTTTGTCTATCTGTCAGTCCGTCTGTTTGAAAGCAAACAAGTCCCTCAGTTTTTGAGCTATTTGAATGAAACTCGGCAGTCAGATGCCCTTTTACAATTTATTAGACATTTGTCGGAACCGGCCAGATCGGACGATTATAACGTATATAGGAGCCGATTGTTCAGATATCATATTTTTTTTTGATAACTTCTTCTTTTAAGCAGCTAGAGGTTTGAAGTGTTGCAAGAAGGTCCGCTATTTTAAGTTATATAAAAGCAGTGAAAATCATATAAATCAAAGATATATAACATACAGCTCCTATACAACCGATTGTTTAGATATTGCAATTAGCGCGAAACCCCCTGCATTTAAGCAGCCAAGGTCTTAAAATTTTGCACAAATAAAAGCTATCATGAGAAATAATTTAGCAGTGAAAATCATTAAAATCGGATAAATAGAATATACAGCTGCCGTACAACCGATAGTTCAAATATTGCATTTTTGGCCATAAACCCTTCATTTACTCAGCTAGAGCCTTGAATTTTTGCACAAATATGAATTATTATTGGGACTATTAAAGCAGTCAAAATTATTAATATCGATTGAATATAACATGTGGATCCCATACAATTATTCGATTCATGAAAGGCATGAAGCCTTCAGCATAGCCGAAGACAGCTTATTTTACTTGTTAATTTAAAATTTTGCCAATATGCATTTATGCTTGTTTCGATTATGATAGTTTTAATAAAAGTTTAGAAAATGATCAAACAAAATTCATTTAAGCATATGTTTCAAAGTTTATACAGTATTCAAAAAAAAGAGAGTTAACTTTTAGCCATTTTCTTCCATATAATGTTTTATTTGTATGCAAAAATTGAGCATCACCGTCTAATAGAAATTTTCAAAAATCAACGGTAATCTGCAGCTAATTAAAACTTGCATTTTGTTTTACTAAACTGGTATGTGCTGCAAATATGCATAAACAAAAAAATTCTAATAACTCTTGACTCTTTTTTAAGACTGTTCGTTTTGGAAACACTGTTCAAAGTTCAAAACAATATTTTTCTACTTTTTGCCAAAGAATTATCTGTATTTTAAATAAAAAATAATCAAAATTTTTTAAAAGTATAACCAGTTGTGAAAATTTGTAATTTAAAGTCACTACTATTATTTTGATCACAGCTATAAATGCATATGTAAGTTAATAATAGTCAATTGCCACTTGCCACACCTTCGTTGCTTAGCATTTTGCGTGTACTATTCGAATATATGTATGTACATATGTATATAGATACATACATATGTACATACATATGCACATATGCACATATGCACATATGTAGCGCATGTTAATGTATTGAACATACTTGTAGTCGATTTAGTGCAGCACATATTTCCATTTCATGTCAAATTGTTTTAACAACTTGTAACGTTAATATTGGCAGAGGTGCCAGATGTCAGGCTAAAGCCAACCATCTCGCCTGTTATCCCATCTCACATGAGATTACGAAGGAGTAGCAGCTATTTGTCACGACTTGCCACCGACACAGGTTATACGAGTATGTACACATAAATACCCACATGTACATACATACATACATACTTGCTTACTCACATGCGTAGTTAATTTATTGTGCATATGTACATACATACTCGTAGATGTTTGTGCGCGCGTAGATGCCGCCCATTTGGACAGGCTGCTGCTTGCTGTCCAATTTGTTGCACAATTGCTTTGCTTGTCAAGCTAACTAAACAACTGTGTCAGAGAGCGTTCAATTGACACAGATTAGTATATATATATGTATGTGTATGTGTGTGTGTGTGTATGTGTGGCCTTGTCTATGTGTAGTAAAAATGTGCGCCAACAGAATGCACAAGTGGCATGGCCAACATAAAACATGGTCAGGGTTGCATGCGACGCATTGCAACAAAACAAAACAAAGAATAACAATACAAATGCAGGCACAGTTTAGCTACTTGTAAGATAAGCTGCTTTGCGAAGTCATTAATGGGCAATGGGCATCACCAGTCGGTACTTATGGCCAATGGTATGGTTGTCACTTAAAGTGCAATATGATGACAACAGGGATGTATACGGAAAGTAAAACATACATACATCTGTATTTGTGAGAGCAAAGATTTGGCCTTCAAGAGTGGCCTTCCAGAGCGCTGAAAATTAAATGATCAGTAAAGTTTTGCAGTCCAACACACAATTAAATAAAATTCTCTACGAAGCCGTAAAAGAAATTTATTCAAAATCGTTCGACCATTATACAAACTTCTTTGTGTGGAACTTACAAGACAAGATTTGCCAAACTGAGTCAGAGCAAAGAAACTAAAACAATTTGTTATTTTACAATATATTAAATGTGTTTTTTTTTTGTTCTATTTTTACTCCGACAAGGTTGAAAGTTGATGTATTTTGGAACGATTTTCCGTCTATCCTTGTCAAATTTGGTTTTGAAACAAACCGGTTTCGGCGTTGTGCCATCTTCAGTGTTATTTTTCGTTCTATATTAAATAAACAAAAAGAATCTAATATTACTTTAAAAATATTATACAAACAAATTAAGGACCTGCCTTGACCCAATTAACCCCTTTATAAATCCGCTTGTGTATTTTTTATAAATTCATGCATTTAAATATTCATACAAACATATCGCACCCTAAACCAAAAAACCGTCACAACTCAAAATTTTTCTAAATCGCTTTTATCTCATAAACCTATTCAAGGAATACTTTCCAACATGCTCCGAAAATTTCTTCATCGTAACTATCTTAGTTACTGGAAAAGTACGTTTAAAATATTACAACCATTTTTTCAATAAAATTTTTTACTTGTCTTGGATATTAAAAAAAAATTGAAGTCCTTTTTCCACCATTACTGTAGAGACTGTTTGTTTTGCCACTCCTGAACATTTGAGATTTTTTGAGTTGTGACTGTTTTTGGTTTAGTGTGCGATATATGTATACATAAGTACATCAACGCAGTAATTGTGAAGACGTATGAAACAAACATATGACAGCAAACAATAACATATTAAGAATTTTGTAAGTCAAGTGCAACAATATTTTAAGGCATTGCATTGTTTATTGGCCACAATGTCAGTGTTGCTCGTTATTACCAGGGAACGGATTTTTTGGAAGTAACTTTTTCTTCTAAAAACAGAATGATTTAGACCAAAAATTACCCCCGAACTTAAAATATTGAACTAGAGTGTATTACTTAAGTAAGTATACACCTTAGTATACTTTCAAATTATTCAAAAATTAGGCCCAAATTTTTTAATTAATGTTTAAATTATGCCTTTTGCCGTTATCATGCGCGCACCAAAATAGCGGAATATTTGTTTTCCGTTACCTCCGTTACCTCCAGCAATAAAATAGTTTTGTGAAATTAATACGAGTATATACTCGCATTTGAGTAAGTAATACCAATACTGAAAGATTCAATGCATAAAATTTTTACACTTATGTATATTCGGGCAATGTCGCCAAGAGGAAAATAACTTTCTAACGACCTCAAAAAGGTGATTAACAAACAATTCAAAGAAAATAAAACTTTGCGAAAAATTACAAAAATGCCATGCTATAATACAAAACATAATAAACACATTTAATAGTTCAGGCACTATTGAAAATGATGGCCCGCCACGTATTTTTAATGCCTCTGAAAACCGCATTATCGTTCGGAAAATAAAAGAAAATCCTAAGACAAGTGTTCAAAAAATAAAAATTTAAATGAAAAATGAAAAATGAAATAGGAAAACTATTTCATGCTCAAAATATTCGCCGTGTTTTATATTTTTCAGGTTACCACCGAAGATACGAGTATATGGGGAAAAAGTAATTTGTAAGCATTCAAAATCTGCGTAAACGCACAATATTCGCTACATAATATCAAAAACGCGATCAGAAATTAGGGAACAATATTATTTTCTCAGACGATAGCAAATTAAATAATAAAGATTCGAATAAACGACAAAAAATGTGGACAAAAGTGAATTATAAATCCGTGCAATATGGTTGGTGTTGTTAACCATGGAAGTGGCTCTGTAATGAGTTGGGAATGTATTTCGACCAATGGAATGGGTAGTCTTGTAAAAAATTCTTAAAAATAATTCGAAAGAAAGTGCTTTAAAATTTCGTGTTGAGTGATCATTAATCTTCCAGCAAGATAATGATCCAAAGTACACTACAGTTATTCTTAAAGAATTTATTTTGCTTAAAACCCCGCTTCAATCACTGGATGTTAATCCAAATGAATATTTGTGGGAGATAATATAAAAAATAGGCAAGACTTTAAAAGGGTTCTTATGGAAGAGTGGTACTAGATACCTTCCACTGCAACGCCGAACTTAGTAAAATGTATGCCATTTCGGCTTAATATTATCATGAAATCAGAAAGTTACCCATCCAAATATTGATTTTTGCGTTTTAAATGCAAAAACGTAGTTTTTATTAATTTAAAGTTTTAATGTATACTTACGTTTGTGATGTTTATTTTGACATACATTCACTTTAATTCAAATTTTTCTATTAAAATAAAATTTTATTTTCTAAACATTTATTTTATGTTTTCGTTAAGTGAATTGTAACATATTTTTTTTTTTATTTTTAGTATAATAATTAAAAATATATGAAAGTGAAAGCAAAGTCAATAGGTAAACTTCAAGTTTCAAGTGGCTTAGACTTTCCGTTGAGATTTGAGAGTTTTGTTTTGTACGAAACAAGAAGAAACTTTTGGAGAAAAACGCAAAGCCTCGGCGAACATATTTCCAAAAATCAACTTGAAACTTGTAAAACTGTGTAACCAGAACTTTTTTAAATAGTCAACGCGATATAGTCGGTAGAAGGGGCTGTCACAATTTTACTTCATTAAAACATGTTTTGTTTAAAAATTCCAACTTTTCAAGATTTTTAAATATGATACCAAATCTCTAATATTCAAACACACTGCACTCTGCCTCAGCTAATACACATACATACATATATACATAAAAGATTTGCTATCATTTTCCACAAAGGAATTTAAATGAAAAATTATTTTAGTTTTTTTGAATTTTAAACGCGCGTGAAACCAGACAAAATATAAATTTAGTTCCGCTTAAATTGCTGGTAAAATCAGCTGTTTGCATTCATACTTAAGTCTAGTTTTAACTACATATTCCAAAAAAAATTCTATAAGTATTTCTTTCAAAAAAATATCAGCCAATTCGGCTGTCTGACTTAAAATGGTTTTATTTTTTACGATTTCTAGCCCGATTTTCTGTTTATTTCACTACTTTCCTTATACTATTTTGGGACTTAAAAATCCAGTGGCGTAGCTAGCAGGGTGAGGGTGGCGAAGGGGGCCGTCGATCCGGGCGTAACGTCTTCGAGGCGGCAAAACGAGGCACCCAAAGTTGTAGCTACGCCAATGTAAAAATCCGTTCCCTGCATAAAGATATTTTTAGGACGAAGGAAATTTAAAAGAGAACAACATTTATTCCACTGTTTGATGAGAACATCATGAATAATGAAAAAAGGGAGTACTGAATTTCTTTGAAATGTTTTTTATATTTTAGTTTTCATTGTAAATAGAAAAACATTTTTTACATTGTTTGAGGGAAAGAATCAATATTATTTTGACGTTTAAGACCACTGAGATCATCTGATTGTGACTCGAATGATAGAGAATTTAATATTATTTAAGTATCCAGGCACAAGCAAGAGTTTCTGAGGATGATCTAAAATCGAGTTCGATATATCGACAATTAAAAATTCTTAAAACGAATATTTAAGCTTTTCTAAAATAAATTTTCATTAAGGTCCCCAAACCAAAAACTTTATCCAAATTTAATATTTAAGAGACATTTAGTTTTAACACAAAAACGAGGGTAATGGTTATTGGTTTTGGAACGAATTTTCGTCATCTCTTGTCAAGTTTGGTTTTAAGACAAACCGGTTTCGGCGTTGTGCCATCTTCAGTGTCATTTTTCGTTATAGTTATAAATTTATTTCAAAATATAAAAAATACCTACATTTATAATTTCACGCAAACGATTTTTTAAATGATTACTTTTTTTTTGTATGTAAATAGGTTTTGAATTACAATACCCAGAATGTAGTGCAAATGGTCTTATGTTATTAATTCCACAAGATTGTGAATGGTTTAATAATTTCTTGATAATCCCAAACTATCTACACATACATACATACTCGTATTTAAAAAATTACATAATAGTGAGAAGACCTTTAAAACTTTTTGAGTTATGAATACATTTGATATATGTATGTACATATTTACTGTATATGGACCGACATTGAAATTATTTTTTCGTGAGTAAATGTGGCTTTCAGATTAAAGCTCAGTTTCACCGAAAATGAAAAGCATATTTTGTCATATATGTATGTATAATAATTAAATTCAATTGTACAATAGCTTACTTCCCATTTTCATTTACATTTGGAAAAATTAAAACTCAACTACATATATAATGATATGAGTAATTTAACCATAAGTATGTGTAGTTGCTTGTGAACAACTTTGGGCAATTGTTGTAACAAATTTTTCCGCATTTAGTTAGGACACCTAAAGGCAAAGGCTTGTCAAAAGCGGACATACAACGAATTTCAAATTTCGATTGGGATGTTTCTACGGATGAAGAGGTGATGCAATGGAGGATGTACTTGCAGTGCTGGAGCAAAATTTTAAATGGATTAGGGAATTACAGGAAAGTATAGAAATCGGCCTTCTTGTCAAAAAAAATTTACGAGCAAGAATCTTGGTCTGCTGAAGATGTTTGTATCAAAAAAAATTTATTTGATACAAATGAAGATGAAAGCAATTTACAACTCAAGAAAGTATATGGAAGATATATTGTGCCTTGGAATTTCACGACGTTATAAAACCAGTGGAATATTTCTCACAATTTTTTGATAGTCGATCAAATTCTGAACTCCAAAAATGGGGAAGAGAATCTTATGATATAAAATTCGAAGCCAATCATAATACGGTATGTGTAAAGTGGTTTGACAATAAATCGGTTAAACCTATATCTTCGTATTTAAGTTGAGTAAGTCCTTTTCACCTTCCTTGTGGCCCGGTCGCTTTTATGTTCAAAGTATGATGATCAAAGTATATTTACGATTAGAACGAAAGTTAATCCGGTCCAGAATTAAGAAACACCGAGCTTGTTGGCTGCCAGAATCTCACTGATCTTTATTGAAAATATAATTTTGTCACATAGCATAAAATTCAACTAACAGCTACCTATGAGTTAGTTCATATACTTTATTCTATGTATTTAATTCTATGAATTACATAAATATGTAGGGAACTGGAACCGCAGCTGTTTACAGCTTGTGGTGCCTTTTGTTGTTGACCCTTTTTAGTCTATTGGCCGCTAGATCATTAACCAGATGGGGTTTGCAAACTTTGGAGCTCAAAAAAAAAAAAAAACACGTTGATTTTCAAAGACCTGCGATCGTCGCTTATAACAATAAAGGTATGGGAGGTGTAGATCTAGCAGACGTGTTGATGGAACTTTACTAAGCTAACCACCGCTCAAGGAAGTGGTATATTCGAATTTTCTTTTGGTTTTTCGTAACGTCCGTTACAAATACGTAGCCGCTGTATAGAAAACATTAAAATTTGTTGCAGCTGAAACAGAAAAACATGCCTCTACTAAATTTTCAACTAAAAATTGCTGATGCCCTCTCGCAATATATGTCTTCTGCAGTTTCTATCTAAAAAAAAGCGAGGCACACCATCCAATTCTGAAAAGGTTTTCCGATAGATTCCAATGTTAACTCACCATCGAGCTGTGTGTCTTCGCAGAACATAAAAAAAACCAAACGATATGATAAGACGGATCATTGTGTAGTATTCGGTGAAAAAGCCACTGCAAGTTGTGCAAGACCGGAACTCCAATATCCAAATGTCTAAAATGTGAGGTTCATCTTTGCTGCATTAACAACAAAAACTGTTTATTGTCTTTTCATACATAATTTATTAAAATGCGATTATAAAAAGAAAAAAAAATTGGTATTCCTTTAATACGAACCGAAAGAAGTCTGATGAGGAGATGAGGTGATCTCCGAAATAGTGCAATAACTTCTACCGCTTTTATTATTGTTGTTTTTATACCCGCGCACTTGTATTCAAGGGTATTATAACTTTGTTCGCATAACGGTTGCTTGTAACAGCATAACAGAATCAATATAGATATAGACATATTTATACCAAAATGCTCAGAATGAAAGGAGAAGTCGATTTAGCGATGTCTGTCTGTCCGTCCGTCCGTCCGTCCATGCAGACGATAACTTGAGTAAAAATTGATATATCACAATGAAACTTGGTAGGTAGATTGTCTTTGACCCAGACCAGATTGGTATTGGAAATGGGCAAAATCGGACAATAACCACGACCACCTCCCATATAACGGCAATTGTCGAAAATCCAAAAATTGCTATATTTCAGTAGCTATTGAAGCTTATTTGCTTAAATTTTGTGTGTAGCGTTGTATTCGAGCAGAAAATCCGGAGATTTACAACAAAAGATACATAAATATGCTTCTACCTGGAAGCTCCATGCCGAAAACTGTTCAAATGCGATAAATTTTTAGTTTACTAGAAAATCAAAATAATTAATAAAATTAAAAAATTATTATTTAAAAGGGCAAATAAAATAAAGACATTTCAAGTGTATAAGAAATAAATTCAAATTTTATTTAAATTAAAAATTATAATAAAACTAAGTAAGAAATAATTATATAATTTACATGCTGAATATTTTTTCCCAATATACTCTTGCCCATTCTAGTAGCTACATCCACTTTTAAACTTACAATTTTCTTGCACAAACTTCTTTTTAGAATATCTTTTATTTGATTTGCAAAAATATGTATTTGTTCAACAATTTGTTTTGAATTCAAGTGCAAATTAAAGTGAGTTTTATAAGGTTCAATTGTTTATTTAAAATAATGTTCGTCATGAAAGATTCAAAATGGAATATTTTTGACAGTTACCATTCCAACACAACACTTCAAAAAATCTTGTTTATTTAATTTTAAATCGAGTTGTCTGGAGCCTCGACGTTTCGAAATATTATTGTCACTTGTCAATGGAACTACTTCATCGAAGTTGAGTTTGTTTTTTATTGTTCCCTAATATATTCCCTTTAAGTAGTTTTTTGTTATTATATGCAACAAGTTTTGTCTTGTCAACATTTGAAACTTTGCCCATTTTTATTTCGAAAAAACCGAATATTCAAGAAAATAATTTTAAATATTAACTGCGTGCAACTTGCTTTTATTCGTATTATAACAGACTGAATTCAAACATTTTTTGCAATCACGCCATCTTAAATACGATCTTCTTAATTAGCTCGCGATAAACTCTTAAGCAAACGATCGTTCGCGATTGCATTGCCTATTGTTGGTGAGAGATTGTATGCAATGATTTTCTGAACCAGCGTTCGTGCAACGAACAATCGCTTTGGTGACCTCGTTCGTTTTCGATGTGTATACGCGTACATAAACTCTTTGTATACAATCTCTCACCAACGAAAAAGTCGCCAGTGCAATCGCGAACGATCCTTTGCTAAAGAGTTTATCGCGGAAAAATACAATCGCAAAACGCGTTAATATGAGAAGATCGTATTTGTAATCGATCGCAATCGAATTTTTCCGCACCCTGCTCGTTACACAGGCAATCGTCGAACAATCGGAAATAGATTTTTTTTTACTAACATTCATTCACGATTCTACTTTCTCAAAATTTTCCTAAATTACGCACTGTGTGCTTGTCAGGATAGTCCTCGCCCAAAGAGCGTTTAAGTGTAGAAATGTGAAAAATATGTACATACATATGTATGTACAAAAAATGGCGAAATCGCAACACTGCTCCTTTCTAATTGCATATTAAGTTAATACAAATGCCACAGTTTGAAGGAGTTTTATAGTTTTTTTTTTTTCTTCTGATTTTCCGACAGGGTGGAAATTTGAGGTATATTGGAACGTGCCATCTTCAGTCTCGTTTTCGTTTTACAAAATTCACTTCAAATATGAACATATGTTTATTTAACAAATGCTAAGATTGTTCGCTAAAGTGCTTAGGTACTTACAGTAAATTAATGTAACGGTATCGGTAACGGTTAGTAAGTATACTTCAACTTTTCAAATTCATCAACTTTGCCTCACCTTCGCCTTAATGCGCTGTTTCCCAGATACGCTTCCCCTTTCGTCACACATGTTCGTATGTGCACCACTTACACGAATAAATTTGCTGTAGCATTAAATGCAGCAAAGTTTCATAACGGGTTGTGTAAACAAGCGTTGTACTCTTGCCAAAAACTATTTCCTTCGCAGCAAGTGTACAGTCAAAAACAAAACAAGTGCAACAAATGAAAATTGCATAACTTTTTCTGCCACTTTAATATTTCTTCATCTCCTTTTTTTTTTGTTTTATATTTTCATTTGTCTTGCAACTGGACTTGCAACATCGTTGGCATATTTCAGTGCAAACTTTGAACTCAGCAAATGACAAAAGTGAATAACTAAGAAATGCAATGTGACATGGAAAAACACTAACGAGCTTAACTGTATCTATGTTTATAAACTGTTACGGTTGTATTGTGGAGGAAGGTGTTGCTTGATAGTCAAGTATGAAGGGCTAACTTGTACGTAGAACAACAAAAGTATTAATACCGGGAATAAAAGTTGAGACAAGTATGTAAGTACAACAAAATGTTGCTACACCCACACGATTCCACTTACGAACTTTTTCCTCCACAACTGCATAGAATGGAATCTTATGTGCGTAAAAAAGGCGGAAAAAAGGCGAAACAAAAATTATGTCAATGCAAATGTTAAAAAAAAATGTTTAGCAGATTTTTACAGAAAATAAAGAAAAGTAAAAATGTATTCAACCTAACCTGGAGGGTGGTGGCATCACTAAACACATAACAAAGTTGTACAGTTTTACTAAAAACTTTAACAGTAACTGAATATAACGCCTGCGCTATCCCCTTGACGTGTTTGTTTACAATCACACCTGCATACATACATATGTAGTCGTATGTACGTATGTACATTCATACGTAAATGCATTAAAATCCGGTAATGACTGTAAAACTATTTTTTTGGTGAAAGCATTTTCGGTTACTTTGGTTGTAAAAAGTTGACAACAAGTGCATATGTTGCAGCAACTAGGAACATTTTCGCTGTTTTTCATTACGACACAAGTTTTTGTCCAAGCATACAAAAATGGTTTTTCGTTGTTTCAGACATGCAAGCATACACAAGCATAAAAACAAATTTTTAGTACATTTACTCTTAATTGTACGTTGAGATTCTTGAATGTTACGCACATATGTACATATGTATGTACGACTGCATAAGTTTTTGTTGCTGAAAGAATCTTTTTAACGAAATTAGCTCTTATTCTATTTAAACTTTGATACGTTTTCAGTGAAATTCAGAATAATTTCAATTCAGAAATAATATTTGATATTCCTTGCATGCTTCCGCCAACCGAGAGTACAACAGCTGCTGGAATTCTGGAACCCGAAACAAAACAATTTTTCCCAAGATGGCGGCGCATCTCTTTAAACGTTTCTGGAGCGTTTTTATCTATGCTTATTCTTCAACTTGAGAGGAATTTGAGAACCAGGAAATTAGACATGTCTCAACTTGCTAACTATGAAAAACATCGCATAAAAAGTGCCCTTTAATAATTTCGATAGGTGGCGCTGGAGTCGAGATATTTCTAAAATCCGTATTTACTGACCAATTTGATTAAAATTCAAAACATTTATTAGACTTCGAAGCATAAATAAACAACCACTTTTGGTAAAGGAACAGTAATTACCTTATGCAAAAATTACATCTATAATTATAAATTGTGAAGTCGGACTCTTTTTCTAAGATGTTCCCGGTGGAACAGGAAAGACGTTCCTTATCAGCTTACTACTTGCTTACTATATGCTCTTCCTGTAAACATTTATAAAAATCGGTTAGGTACTTTTGACGCCTATAAAGGACATACATAAACATTTTTTCTCTTTTATATATGTTCATATAAAGATAGATATTGAAAAATGAATTACCACATGTATGTTACCGCATCACTTGAGAACGGCTGTGCTCACAGATGCCAAGACTTATCTACCATGTAAATTTTTTACGAATGTCAATACAACGACTGACAAAAATATGTTTGACACGGGTTGTCACCTACTTGGAAATTTAAACTTAAATAAGTTGATATTACAATATGGGTGTCCAATGGAAGGTATTTGAGAAATCTTTGACTAAGACATTTTTTTAAATAGGGCATTTTTCCAGACAAAAATCCTTTAAAGGCGCAGCGAAGCACGCCGGGTATTTGCTAGTTTGTTTGAATAAATATATTCGTTGATATATTTATTCCTTTATTTATTGATTCATTTATTTACTTATTTTTTTTTATTTATTCATTCATTTATTTTTTTATTTATTTGTTTATTTATTGATTCATACATTTATTCCATTATTTATTTATTAAATTATTTATCATTGAGTTAGTTATTTATTTATTTGTTTATATATTTACTTACTTCTTTATTTCTTTGTTTACTTATTTATTTATTGGTTATTTATTTGTTAATTTATTTATTTATATATTTTTACCTGTATTTATTTATTCATTATTTATTAACTTAGTTATTTATTTATTTGCTTATTTATTTTTTCATTTATTTACTTATTTTTATTTTTTTAAATATATTTATTTGTTTATTTATTAATTTGTTAATTTATTTATTTGCTTATTTATTTATACATGTTTGAATTTATTTATTTATCTAAAATAAATTATAAGTTTGAAGACTCAACTATTAGGTAGGCTAACTAGAAGAGTGTCATTCTATTTGATATATTTCATATTTAACTAGCAGCTATAGTTAAAGTAACTATAAATTTAATTTAGTAATCATTTAAAGAAATGTTTCTTGATTAATACCGGAAAAGATGTGTTTGAGATACTTTTGTTCCCAATTTGTTTTTGACAAAATGTACCTAAGACCCATTTCCGGTTTTGGTTTCCGACACAAAGTTTTAAAGACCTTTGTTCTGAAGTTTTTTCTTAAAAATTTTACCAGAAAGTATTGTTCCCTTTTTTTTGCGTAAGGTTACCCAGTGTTTTGTTGTGAGAACTTTCGCTACGGGTTTGCTTTGATTTTCGTTCTTGTGAACAAAAGCCCGAAAGTTTTATTTTCATCTCGGTTTGTAAGTGCTATTGGGAACAAACCGACAAGACGAGATGAAATGAAAACAATGTGTAATTTCGAACATACCTTTTGTTCTCTATACCTTGTTTTTATAAGAAAAAACTCAAACACAATTCTTTACATAGCTGATAATGGGTACAAATATTCTGGTGAATATGATAAATCGGATTCCCTGTCGTTGTTGACGGACCCCAAATTTTTTTAATCGGTGCCTACTACCACGGAATCTTTACACTAGATATGTATGTATCTCTGCACTAATGTATTCACTAAACCGTAGTATTCAGATAAACATATAATTTCTTCTCTATATACATGAAAAGCGGCGCTTAGCTTGACTTTACTACAATATCCTATGTATATGCTACAGGTGAAATATATTTTAAATCAAAGGTCTTGATTTGTATATTTGAACAAAATTATCGAATTGAAAATCAGTCGTTTAGTTTCAGAGATATATGCGTGGAAAGATATAAAAATTTTCAATTTTTTTTTCTACTTTAAAAGAAATATTGTAATTGTTTTTAAGAAAAATGTAAAACGCTGAGTGAAGCACATCCGCTTATCGGGGGCTACATACTAGTTGTTATTGTTATATTTGATTCGTTCATGAAAATGATAATTCTTAAGATATCTCCAAGCCATCAACACTTGAGTTGATGCGTTTAATAAGAATGTCTTATTGAGATCATTCAGTTCACGTCTAATTATTCTAACAGCTCTCAGAATAGGAATACAAAATTGGCAAAACTTTTAAATTCTTCAATCGAAGGAGCCTTAGTGCCATCGAAATCAATTAAAATTTTAGATTAGAAACAAGGTAAGATCTAAGAAATTAGTTAAAATTGTAATTAAAATTCCGTATAAGCTATTATGCTTCACTCTCAAGCTGATTTTAATACAATTTCATAGCGCCCGAATAAAATTTTCCCCCCACCACTATCTTTTTAATTCTCACATTAAAACGCAATTTTTTAATGATAATATCATATACATATGTATATGTACATATAATAATTATACATTTATTGGCAGTAACTTATCTGCGCAATGTGTTAGTATTCAGCAATCACAGGGAGATAGTATTGAAACAAATCTTCGATATAAGCATGCGCATAAATGAAAAACTCATTCGCAATGTCGTTCATTTGGAATTTTTTTGTTAACCTTTTTGATGAATATTTCTAATTTTTCCAAATATTATATAATTTAAAATTATATGGTTTTTGTTAAATGAACGATCAAATAAATTTTTAGTACATGTCTCTAATTACGAGTAACTAATTTTTGGCTATGCTACAAGCATTTATTTCTGACTTCAGGTGACATTTTTACATATGATTACTTGGTTTTCTTTGTAATATTTGTTGACTGTTCCTATTGAGACTGCCAATTGGGCATCTCAATCACGGGATCCCGGCCTTTTTTAACTCTCGAATATCCCAGGATAAGTCTATGCATATCACGGAATTGCGAAAAACAGTGAATTTAATAGCTATTTGTTTTTTAAATTTTGTATCATTCGTAAAAATTTCCCTTTCAAGGGTTAAATTTCCTGAATACAACAAGCAATGATAAACGAAATACGATAAATAACAAGGCTTATAAACTCCCTAAAGGCTTTGTTTGCCATTATAAATGAGCTAAAGAATATCCTCCTCGAGTAGAAAATGAGCTTTACTATAAAAACGATGTTAATAGAACTAACGACGACGTGCTTAAGTTAGATAAGGCAGAAAGTCTCAAAGATAAATTGCATCAAGTTCTAACGAGCAGCTCGCAATTGTCCAATAATCGAGAAACATACAATATCAGAAGGTTTGGTAAAAGAAATTAATAGTTTTTGTAATGAGGCGATAAAGGCTATGTCCTATAGAGAGCATTTAACTTAATGTAGACAATTCAACCAACGAGTGTTGAAGCGCAGCAGTGCTTCTCAGATTTTATATGTAACAAATTTAGGTACAGGTTGGAGGATAACACACTTAAGGCTTTAATTTCTTAAACAGCCGTGCTCCCAGTTTCACATTTCAATTCCACAATGTGATTTTAAAAAATTCCTGTGAAAGTGAACTAGTGGCAATTCACAAACAGCTGTGTTGAAATTTTTTGAGCAGCCATCAGCAAAACACTTAAAACTACGCATATTTCAATGAATAAATAATACAAAAATATCATAAATGACTTCTACAAATATCAAAGAATATTTTAAAAATTATTACAATCGAAAATAATTAAACATTCACACACTTTTGTCATTTACTTTTTATTTCACATACAACAAAGCATTCGGATTCAATTCACAAAAGTGTTTGTGAATGTGAAATTGGCAGCACCAAACATGTGATTTCAAAACGAATCCACAGAGAAATTTGTGAATGTGAAACTGGGAGCACGGCTGAAAGATTGCATTTTGTTCAAAATAGGGAATAATTCTGCCTCGTTCAAAATGGAATGGGTGATGTATTTAATTTTTACTTTTTATACTGAATGGTAATATATTAATATTTAATATCGGACTCAAACAGTGATTAAAAATAATTTTTCATTAGCATTTGCTTTTATACCCATACATATTTCTTCTTGAGGTATCAATTATTTTGTATGTGTGTCAAATTTTACGTTTATTTCTTTTTTGTTCTTGAAAAGACCAATAAATACACAGATGAATTACAACAAATCGTTCTTCTTTGTTATATTAATACTATTTTGTATAATTCTATAATACAACGATTGCAGACGTGTTAGATTTTTTGACAAATTAAAACTTCGAGAAATTCGGAATCCCGGGGTTGTCCCTGGATTTCGTTTTTAGATCTCGAAAATCCCGGGATCAATAAAATGCTTAAAATTTACATCCCTACTGCCAATATATAAGTATTATACTAACTGTATTATATATGCTAACTGACAAGTGCTGTCAGCAAATACTACAGGACAGATAACTAGGACAAAAATTTGTTTTCGAACTAAAAATTTTTTTATCGTTTCAAAATATATTTCATTAATTTTTGTCTTTTAAGTATAGTTCATTTAACAAAATCCATATTATATACCATTTGCAAAAATTAGAAATATTCATCAAAAAAGTTACTAAATAAATTCCAAATGAACGACATTGCGATTACTATAAAAATATTACCACCATTTTGGGTTGAGCCGCCATAATTTTTTTTCTCTTTTGCTTTTATTTTTATTTAGTGAAAAATTTATATTTATGAATATGCATATGAGTTAAATATTCACCTATGTATAAAAAATTCTTATTACTACAAATGACATCCTCTTTGTTTGATTTCCAATAAGCTATGAAATACTTCATCAGCACACTTTAGTTTGTATAAGTATACATCGCTAAAATAAGCCCCCCAGAGTAAAAGAATAATCTTCCAATTTATTGCTAGGTACTCCTCCAGATATGTACATACATATGTCAAACTTTATTGTATGCAAAGTATATTTAACAAAGTGTGCTAAGTACTGACAGCGACTGAATTCCGGAGCGTTATTATATCAAACCTTATGAAATTTGTTAACCACACAAAGTTTTATGAAAAAAATATTCACATGTACGTATATCGGCATCGGCATACTATAGCGCTCTTTATACCCTGCAAGCCAAAACTAAGCAGTTTCCCCTGAAATTCAAAAAATTTACACAAACATTCACAACTTTTACCTATTTCACCCACACATTGACAAATTTTGCTTTCGAACTGTAGAAAAATTTCCATATGTTGGAGCAGTAATGCCGTCCTCCAATAAGAATCTTATGTGATAGAAGGAGAAAGATATAAGACAATTTTCTATCAAGTAGGCTATGAATAAACCGGCATTTCAGCTTTTGCTGAATTTCAAACAGTTATTTCAAAATTTTTTATTGTGTTTATGCATGAACAAATTTTTTTTGGGATGAACATCGGGAATATTCCAGCGTCAACACTGCAAATAAAAGGCGCTGATTATTTGTATCCAAGAGTGAACTAAATTATCTAATTGGTGTAAGTATGATCAAAGGCAGACTTAATCATGAAAACCAGGCCTTTCCATCTTCTTGAGTGTTAACGACGACTTTTATTTGCAGTGTTGCAGATGTGATTGATGCTCGATCTTCCCCATTCTTTTATAGATTTGATTATTATTTTTAAATTAATGGTTCAAGTTATTGTTTTTATTCAACACAGTTTTTATTGTTTTTTATTTTATAGTTAAATCCAATAAAAAATTATAAGATTATTTGTTGATTACAAAAATGAGGAGTTTGTTTATTAATACTGACGACTTTGTGATGACAAAAATTACTATTTTGACTTTGAGTGCTGATGGGTTTGTGATGACAACAATGCGTATTTTGGTTGCCAGCGCTAATTACATACATTATAAGCATAAAAATGATTAGTTGTCTCGTCTGTTAGAACAAATTAGATGTATTCTTCACCTATATGAAATGTGTGTAGGTAGGAAAGAGATATAAAATCACACCGACAAGGGGAAACTACTCAGTTTTTTCCCATGCCTTGAACAAAAATGGCTACTTTGCTAAGCACTTTTGTAATTATTTATAATGATGATATGAGAACATATTTGATTATCTGCTGTCTTGTAGGGTAGTGAATTACTCATACATACAAAGGAAGAAATGGATCGAAGCTGGCCAAATAAATTTGTCCGATTCAGTGAGAGTATGTGAGAAAAATTTCAACGAAGCCGATTTTTATGCTGGCAAACGACGAAGGCTGCAGCCAAATGCAAAACCTTCGAAACACCATTCTCCTGCACCAGAACAGCTTTATATGAATAAACATGTAAGGCCAAAAAATGTCTAAAATTTTAATATAAAAACATTTGCATTTTTGCATTCCATGGACTAGCTTGAATTATTTGCTTTTCTTTAGTTGCGCTTTCCTAAACAAAGCTTATATGAAGTTTCGAAGAATCTTCCTGTTTATTTCTTTCATTTTTGATGTGATTGCCTGTAATGTAGATTGTCCTTATTGCTTAGCAGAATATTTTTCAATGTTGCCAGCATAATTCTACGGCATGTTAATTTGTTAATGGTTGCTTTCAGCAAAACTTTCTAAAGTAAAAATCCCCCTTTAAATAGAACTTTACAAGAATTCAATACGATTTCGAGTTCTCTAGAGCTTGATTTCTCTACGCCAAAGAATATTTTCCGTAACCGACTTGAATGTAATTTAAGTAATGTCAGTATTATTTTATAACTTGTAATACACTTTATCTAATACGTGTAGTCTGTACCAATCTGTTCATTGACTTCATAAACAAATAAATAAATATGTACTCGTATGTATCTATACAAATTTATTGTTTACCCCGCATTTTTTTTTTTTGTTGGGTATTTGCCTCCAACCTGTATAAATGGGTCAAATAAATTTTTAAAGTTGCCGATTTGGCATAATAAGCATCCCGCCAAGGCGAATTCATGTAAGATGTTAGCGATTCTAAAAATGCAACGCTTTGGTGGGTTATTGTCAAACTTTTCACCTTTTGTATTTAACTTTCGCGAAATAATTTTTACACTATTAGAGTCACCGCCAAATGTTATAGTAAACTATATCTTTAAATTTCTTGTAATTAAACGGAACAATTGATAATTTGCAACTAAACAATTGATTTTGACAACCAACCACCAATGAGCTGATTGATAAACACCACCTTTTATGAATTCGCCTTGCATCCCGCCATTACTTAGCACACATTAAGGCGAATTCATAGAAGGTGGTATATTCCCATCAGCTGATTGCTTATTTTATATACGCCTTGCGCCGTGAAAGTGTCAAAATGGTTATTTTGTTTATATTTTAACTGCATCCATTCGTTTGTTTTGATTTTTTTAAGTTTCTCTGACATTTTCACCGCAACATACACAACGTACATTTGTATTAAAGCTATCTCACTTTGATTGCGGAATTCTTACACATTACGCAGAGAGGTTAGTGCCAATATATAAGTGTTATATGTACATATATATGGCTATTAGCTTATTTTGTATGAAAGACTTAGCCAACATATGTATGTAATTATATTGGGTTGTGAAAAGTTATATTGGGTTGTATATATTTAAATAAAGGCATTGACAGTTTATTGTGTTTTTTTCATTCACAATAGTTGGGTTATAGCAAAAAAAAATATTAGTTGGCAATAATCAAGGCGAGTTTAGTAAGGTGGCCTTAGTAACCAGCTGAATGATTTGTTTTTTCTATCCCCGTGGTAAAGAAAAGTCTAGCTCAATTGTTTGTGGAGTTAGTTTCGACATTCGCTGTACCAAAAGCAACAATAAAATACATGTACTTCTTTTTCTTAAACATTTGCTGCCACCTTTATGAATTCGCCTTGGCAATAACCATAAAATTTACTTTGACAAATGAAAATGTAAACAAACCAAAAATACAAGCAAATGCTTGTAAATATGTGAAATGTCAAAAATGATAAAATAAGCGGTATTTTTTGAGTTAAAATCAAAACAAAATTGAAACTTTTAATGTTCACAGTTTCTTGTTACTGCACTCACAACCTTAAATAATGAAGAGGATGACGAAATTATGAATATAAATAATTAAATTTTTTCCATATCCGACATTTTGTTGAAATAAATTGAATTATAACTGACAGTACTTGCCAGTATTGCCAACACTATTTATACTTAAGCGAAAATATGAATTAAGCTAAGTTCGTTTTATTTGTCAAATATTTAGCTATTAGCACGCCTATTACTCATTTTATTCTTGGCTCCATCTTGTATCCATAAAATTTCAATTAAAATTTATCGAGGCACTTATCAAGAAATTTTCTAGAACATATGTACATACACACATAAGTTTGTAATTTTTTGAATTCTTTAGTATACAACATTTTTAATTACACCCGCTGGTTCAGAATATTGAAAAAATTTCTCGACGAATTTGTTTTCCGGATTGATTGTTCAGCTAATATCTGTGCGTTTTCTACGTCCACCTTCAATTGCTTCACCTTCTTTTCGATCTCGAGAAGTTGTTGCATTTTCTCCATTTCTTTAATCGCGAGTGCTCGCTGTTTTTCCTTTTTCTATACCAAGAATAAACGGTAAAATGCTTATGATATTTAAAATTAAAAATGTTATCATGCCTTGGATATCCACAAGTTTTTACCAATCGGAAATTTGGTATAGTTTCCAGCTTGTGACCTGTAAGTTTATTTGTTTTGTAATTTTGAAATGAAAAGAATTTGTTTTGATTTTTTGGCGCAGCTAGTGTGTTGGAAATTGACAGAAAAATCAATGTAAACTGCTTTGTTGCCTACAAAAAATCTCAATTAAATTTTCAATAAAATACATGCAGTATGTTAGGTATGGCAACCTCGAATTCACATACAGTGTTGTTTAGTCATACAAATTTTCGGTATTTAAAAATTTTTTTTTTTGTTTTTGTTGCATTGTACAGAAAAACGATGTAAAATAACTCTACTTGGAATTTTGGACAACAACATTTTGTACAATAAAGCTTGCCACCTTTTTATAATTTCCTAAAAAGCAATTCATTTGTTGGAATAGCGGTACCAAAATTTTAAGTTGACTAGAAATGTAGTAGTTTAGGGATATTTAGAAAATTAAGAACATAAAAAACAGTTTTGCAAAGCCTGACTGCATCACAAGCTTAAAAGTAAATAGGTCGCAATTTTTTTTTAAATCTTGAACTTCTTTGAAAGAACAACAATTACGACAAATCAAGGTATAAAAAGTAAACGAAGTGTGGTAAAAATATAAAAAGATTCATTCATTAATTTCGTATATGTAAAAAACCTACACGTATTTTGTTTTTGTGTTTTAATGAGCTTATTGTCAATTATATATTGCCATTAAACATTTATATCGGCAGCCAATCAGAACAAAGCATTTTGACAATATGATCACCAAAGCGAAAACCAGCAGACGCGTCAACGCCACCTTATTGAATTCGCCTTATTTTCATCCGAGAAGGAGCGGGAAAACGTGTTTAAAGCTTGCTAGTTTATTAAAGTTTTAACAAAACATAAAAAAACCTTCTCGCTGCGGCAATGAAAATTATCAAATTCGCTTCTAAATTTATTTTCTATGAATTCGCCTTGTTCCAGTTTAAAAAAAAAAAGTTTTAGATTCTTTTTCGTTATTTTAATCCCTATATTCTCACTGCTTTCACAAAAAATAGTAATGTGGAATCGCTGAGAGCCAGTCCCAGGACTGATGACATTTGCAAGCGTTTTAATTTCAAAACTGTATTTTCAAACTCCTAAATGCAAACAATTAATTTTGGTCTTCCCAGAGTGCGCATATTCTGATCAAAGCTCATTTTTAAAATATCAGTTGCTATACTATACATATATAAAACTTTTAAAAAGGGAAAAATCGGAATTTTATATTTTGTTGCAATTTCTAATTTATCATGACAAAATGCCTCAGAATGTGTAATTTATGTACATAAAAAATTTATTTACCCAAACAATTAAAGATCGCCAATTATATAAAAGTGTATAAATGGTAAGCTATCGAATGAATTTTCAAAAAATTTGCGCGCACCGGTACACATTTGGTCACATAAAAATCTAAATTTATTGTCACAATTTTGCAATATGTGGCTGTACTATAGCTTTGAACCGCCTAGTACGTTTTCCGAGAAATTTAATTTGCCAGATGAGAATTCAATTTGCACTTGCATTTAGAGCGAAATTTTTTTTTTTTTTTCTTTTTTATTGCAGTTTTATTTCTGTTGCATTTTAATAATTCTCTACAGAACTCGGTATCTGCTATTTTTTGTGTCTCCTCTGGATACATATTAGTATTATTAGCTGATGAAAACAGTGTAATAAAGCATTAACAAGAAATAATAAAAATGAGTAGTAAAACGGTCAGCAAATTTAAAGCATCATTTAGATGGAAAGATAATAACCCACGCAGTGCTATAACATTTTTACAACCAAATAATTTGAAAATTTAATGCCGTCGATTGAAGCATTTAATGTTCACTAGAAAGTATTGTTAATAATTCTTTTCCCCTTTTTAGCACAAACCGTTTGATGCCCTTTCAGTACGGTTATGTATTTACTTACATATGTATGTAATCATATATAATATGTGTGTTGCATTCAAATTGTATGAATCATAATAATAAAAAGTTAAAAAAAAAGAAGATATTTATAACTTTTTCGATAACATTTGCGCATTAAATTTTATGTAAGTGACATCGTGCAAGAGCAAAGTGATTGCAATGCTAAAGTGATTAGAATACATTTTCTGCAGCTGCTATTCAAGGTAACAGACGAAAAGTATAAAATGTTAAATGCTTCATAAAGTCAACCGAAATATAGATCAAGTCAAATTTTAACATTTACGATATGAAAAGTTCAAATGCCACGACAACCATCAGGCAATGACTGGTCTATTTTTCCTCTGGCTTTAACTTTATGATTCTTATGTTAAGTCCTTTTTAAAATTGATGGGTAAAATTTTGATCTGGTATTATCATTGAAGTATCCGTTAAGCCTCTAACAACTACAAATTTGAAGTATTACAATACACGGATTATTAATCTGTTTGCAGCAACACTGTATATTTTGAGTAAGTAAAGAGGGACACCAAACATTAGATACCGCATTCTTGCTTTTGATAAATATTTACAAAATATTAAAAGCTACAATCTAGTATATATGTATGAAGTCTAAGCGCTTTTTTTCTAACACAAATGCGAAAACGAATAAACTAACGCATCTAAAACTACTTATGACAAAAAATCTATCGACTGGCATTACGTTGATGGGTGGATAAATCATTGGCAATAGAGGTAACGATGAGAGTATCGAAATTATATGGGTTTCCATCACAATAAAAGAGCAGTAATAATCCCGACATGATATCGTTTTCGATATTTTTTTAATTTGTAATTCTTGTAAATAATTTTGCATATTTAACAGAGAAACTATTTCTCATCTAACTTGGTGATTACAAACTTATGTAACATTCTTCATCGCTACATTCCAAATACGGTATCATTAATGATAGATTACAAGATAACATCTAGCTGCGTGTTTTGACATAAATATCTTAATAAAAGTAAACAAAGAAAATATGCAAATTTCCGGTAATAAACGCGTTTAGTTTCGAAAAATTGTTTAAACATACATAAGTATTTTTATCAAAAAAAAACTAGAAAGAAATAGATTGTGTCCGGTTTTATCGAATTTTGGTATGTTTTATTTTCTTAAGATTCGGCAAAACCAAAAACAGAATGTGCCATCTTTGGTTCGCTGTATCCGAAAGCTGTATACCAGCATAACGTGTACATTAATGCAAACAAGAAGGAATCATAATAAAACTGAAAAAAAAAAAATGTTCTAAGAAATAATCTACATTTAAAATATAGTTTTCGAATTCTTTCTCGTTTTTTTTTTTTTTGATATTTTGTTCCTCATATGTATCTCAAGAAATAATAAACGTAATATTCTTCGAGATAGCTTTTTTTGTCGATCAAATCTGTGGCAGGAAATAATACTTCTAATCACCTCGAGAAGTATTGGTCGGAATATAAACGGCGATGACTCATTTTATTTGTCAAAGCTGTGGCTATGACCAACGCTTAATTGAAAGCGACGAATGTCTAAAGAATAATCAAACCCCTTTATTTGATATATAATCATTTTTGTAGCTATTGTAGGAGAGTGTGTGAATTTAAGCTATCTGCAACCTAATAACTGCCCAGAAAGAATATATGAAATGCGTCGGAAATTGAGTGAAATCAAAGAAAATCTATTCAAACTTTACCCGAGAATATAAAATCCATTCGTCATTTTGGTCAAAAAAAAAAAAAAACGAAATTCGATCCATTTTCGAAATTACTAATTTCAACGCATTCAAAAATAAATATGAACCAAATGTGATTAAATCGAGCCAAATTTTATTTTTGTATGATATGCGGATCAAAGTGCGGTTTCAGAGAACTAATCGCTTAGTAAAACTTGCCCACAACATACTCAGCATGATTTGAATTTAAAAATTCTAAGTGCGATTGCTATGGCGGCTGTGGTCGGGTGGATAGCGGTGCGTGCTATAAATCGATATGCCGCTGAGTTCGGGGTTCGAATCTCAGCCAGGGCATGTAAACTCTTAATTACAGAAAATTTTTTTCTAATAGCGGTCACCCCTTGGCAGGCAATAGCAAACCTCCGAGTGTATTTTTGCCATGAAAATGCTTCTCATAAAATGCATCGGCCGTTCGGAGTCGGCACAAAACTGCAGGTCTCTCCATTTGTGGTAGAATATAAAGACGCACACTACAATGGTAGGAGAAGCTTGGCCAAACACTGAGCTATATAGTGTAAGCGCCAAAATATTATTATTATTAAGTGCGATTGCTGGAGAAATAAATTTATTAAAATCAATAAATTGTGTGACTAATGCAGAACAAGGAACCGGTCTTCCGACGGAATTCCAGGACGGCGAACGCATAATATAAAACTACAGGTTGGAGCAGTTATTATTGTGTTAGGAAACCTAAATCTACCCAAATTTTGCAATGTTACTAGATTGGTCTTTAAAAAACTCAGCAATTGTATGGTACAAGCAAAAATACTAAAAGATAAATTCTTATTCGTGCTTATTGCGAGCATTCCAATGATTCAAACCGATGCGTATTTAGTGTTCAAACGTGTACAATTTTCTGTTCGTTTAGCATTCGCCATGACAACAAATAAAGGGCAAAGTCTGTCTTTAGATGTATGTGGAATTTTCAGAGCTTCGAGTGACCAGAAATAACGGTCACATTTTCAAAGAAATGGCCACATGCCTTGCTTTTTCTGATGTGGAAGTCACCAAACAAAAATCAATAATCTCACTCCAAAATATAGGTAAACATAAACAAAAACAGGTGAGAGATTTTCATGCGAACTGTCAAATGACGCATTTGGATTCAGTGTAAATGTATTATTAGACAATTTTGCGGAGAAAAACAGACTTTACTTATTTTGATTTTTTTTTTTTTAATTCGAATATTAAAAAAGAAATTAAAATTTGTTGAGTAAATATTTAGTTTTTAAATAAAAGAAAGTGCAAGTTTCAAGTTGCTTAAATTAGCTGCTGATTGTTAGGATTTTTTTTCGTGTTATATACGGACGGAAATTCGACAAAATAAATTTCTGCTGCTATTTAAGCGAATTGGAACTTGCACATTACCGCTACAAAATTGCTCACTCAATATAATTATAAAAAATTATTGTTTTTAATTGAATTTCGTTGCATAATTTGTTACAAAACCTTATATCATGTTTTAAACTTGTTTTTGTTAGAGATTTAACTGAATTTTGTATGGAAAAATATTAGAAATTTAATTTGAATTTAATAAAATAGTCACAGTAGGAGTCCTATTATTTTTGCCTATGTATTTTTAAACTATGGGCACAAACAACATCAGCCATATATTTTAAACAATTTCAAACAGAAAACCAATACTCGAGTGGATTTCAAATGTTTCATTTCAGCAAAAGCCTACTTGCTCTTATAGTTGACTATAGTGTAACATAGAAATCTGCAGTTTGATGATTCGGTTTGATGTGAGTGTGAGTTTCGCGGCCGGGTTAGCCTTTCACCATACTCACACAGCCCACTAACCTTCTAAGTACCACAATGGCACAACGTTCTGCTCTTTGCAGACGTCGGCCTCATTTTTGTGACCCATTGCTTTCACTTTTGTTGCTTTTAGTTGCTTCTATTTATTTATTTACAAAAATGATTTTTTACGATCATTTACTTTGCGGAACAATCTAATAAAATATGACGAAAGCCACAGTCAACAACAGCACGACTTCCGCCTACAACATCCGTCTGACATTTTATTTGCTTGTAGTGGTATGAAACGGGAGATTTTACTTGCCGCCAACGACACTATTTATCGAGCCATTCAGCGGAGGACGGTAACCTTTTATGTTTTTTAGTTGAAGCTACAAGTGCAACACTTTGCGGCAGTGAGCAGCACGTTGAAAAGGCATTGACAAACATGATGGCAAATATTGCGAAGATTTAATTTTGAAATATGCTGGCGACACCACTTTACCCAACTACGAAGCCTCGAACCCGTCATACTCCTGAACTATGTACTTGCACAAACCGACACAGCCTTACACAACCGAGGGTAAATTTATTTCTGTGTATTTACTTATTTACGTCCATATGTCTTTTTACTAGGATGTTCGATTATTTGACTTTTTTAAAAATCCGCTTTTCGAATTATTCGAAATATGGTAATTTGAAAAAAAACCAGTTCCTAATTTTTAAATCAAGAAAAAACTGGCTAAATCGGTTCTTGTTCCAAGTAAGAAAAAACTAAATCAATGTACATACATACATACGTGTAACTACATAAATGCAATTATTTCTATGAAATAAATCTTTTGGAAATGAAACGTAGTTTAATGTCCGAATTCAGTAAGCAGAATCAGACTGCTGCGTTTTTTCTGCAAATGTTTGATCTTATCTAATGGATAAGCACTTTGTGGTTTCCGTTTCATATATTGGATGTAAACAAAGTCGATATGCTTCTGTATTTATATTATACATAGTTAAAGCCCTTAATAACTTTACGACTAGGTAAAAACCGATTTTGAAGATTAAAAAAAACCGATTTATTCGATATTCGAAAAATCAAGATTTCAAAAAAATGGTGCAATAATTTATGAAAAAAAACCGTGGAAAACCGGTTTGAAAAAACCTAGTCAAACACCCTAATGTTTACCTATAGTTGTTGGTATGGTTGCTATCACTTTAGTTGCTGCTTTCATCTGGGCTAACAACATTGCCGGCAGCATCATTGATGACAGCTGAAATGTAATTTAGATAAAAGTGTGAAATTCTTTTCACTCACTCACTACTTATTGCTAGTCCACTGTTATTTATATTTGCGTTTGTATGTGTGCATTTACACTCATTTGCTGTCTATTTGCTTTGCTATTCATAGATAACAAGCGGCAAATTGAAACTTATGTTTCCCGAGCAACTAGCACAAATGAAAACAAAAAGCGGACCTTGCTTGGATTTTGTTTTGTTCAAATGGTTGTTTTGATAGAGACAAGCAATTTTTTTATTTGCTGTCAGCGGTCAGAAAGTTAAATAACTTCTAGATTGAAAACCTTAAAAAAGTTTATTTAAATGCTACTATTTTAAGGATTCAATTTGTACATCCATAATGCCAAAATATCTTTTTTTTGCAATAAAAAGTCATGCAGTAGCCGCCAGAAGCTATCATGTCATTCAGATATTTAGAATTTTCAACATCCTCATTTCGAAATTTAAACTTTCTACCGTCCAAACCATATTTCCAACTTATTAATTTTATATTGATTGACTTTGATTCAGTAATTTTTAAAAAATTTTGTAAGTAAGCAGCTTTCACTCTTACTCGCTCGGCATTAGCTAAAACGGTCAAACTGCCTTTGCAATTACGCTTTTGATTTTTCAAAATAAAAATAAAAATATGAATATAAAAATAGCGGCAGATCAGTTGCTCTTGTTTGTAGTTGGTTTGTTTAAGGAAGATGAAATAAACACAACAGCCAACTCGGCTAGCGTAGCAGAATAGGTAGCGTATTGGCTCTGCAACTCCGAGCTCCCGGGTTCAAAGCCTGAGAGAAGTGGTTATGAAAAATTTAATTAAAAATAATTTAATTTAATAATCAAAAAAGAAGTCTGATGAGGAAATGTGGTGATTTCCGAAATAGTACTATAACTTCAACGATTAAAAAAACTGTTGTTGTTTTTTCACAAACAAATCTTCCATAAACTGGCCTTGAGCTCAATAAAATTATAAAATATTAACATTTTACTAGGCCAACAGAAAAATTAACAAACATTGTATTTTATTAAATATCTATGAAAGTATTTTCCAAATCGATTCGATAACAATTTTCGCATTCCGCAACATATTCTCATACGGTTTTCATTCATAAGGTCTTTTAAATGAAATTGGTCGTTGGAGGAGCTACCGCTGCACATAGGAATTACACCAGTGCTGATTGCGATTCGCCAATTTGTTTTATTTGTATCGAAAATTTGCAAACCCACAACTTATATCGGCAAAAGGGCGTAACTAGCAATCACTGTTTGATTGACATTTCATCGAATAACAAGCCTTTGAATTTTAAATCCAATTTAGTGTCGCCCATAAAAGAAATTAAGCATTAGTTTTTAAGTTTAAAATCCATCACGGAAACCAAGAAAATGCTTGGTAAATGCAATGAGGACACAGCACCATCAATTTCAATGGTTAAGAAGTGGTTTACTGAGTGTCGTTGTTGATCGTATCAACAAAAGTGAACCCAAACGTTAATGGGACACAAAAAATATCGTTCCTGGAAAATAAGATTGCGTGACTGGAGAATGAGAGTGCGTGTGGTGGCTACGAACTGCTTCCTCATCCAGCATATTCTCCAGATTAAATCCCATGCGACTATTTGCTATTTCCAAACCGGAAGAAAGGGCAGGGTGGTAAGAGGTTTGGGTCCATTGGCGAGGTCATCACAGAATCAGCTATCCGTCTGTCCGTCTGTTTGAATGCAAACTAGTCCCTCAATTTTAAAACAATTGTAATTAAAATCAGCAGTCAGGTGCCTTTTGTAATGTATAAATCATTTGTCGGAGTCGGCCAGATCGAACGACTATAACGGTTTTTATTTCATTGTGTTCATACTTGTAAAATAGTTGTTAAACCTTCGTTTAAGTTCATCTACATATTTCACAATTAAAATTGTGTTACTATCACTGAATCTTTCCCTTGCTTTATTGGAAACTCAAAGTGTTCCCAAATGATTTACTACTTCACCTTTCTAACGTAGATAAAATTTTCCTTTTCTTCTAAATATCAAAGTTCGCTAATTTTTACGTTCCCTCGTCCGGGATGTTCGCCGCCGCAAAGACGACAAGATCCATACATTTTTCGAAGAATCTTTTTCTCGAATACACCAAGCGCCATCCCAGCTTTTGTTGTCAGCGTCAATGCTTCTGTGTCATACAATTAGATGAGCATAATAAGGGGCTTATGAGAAGGTAGTTTTAGTTCAAAGAGCGAGGATTTGCCTGCTCAATTACCTCCCCAGTCTGAAGTATCACTTGTTGGGAGGAGAGACTGCCGTTCTTATTGGTGTTAATGCTTGTTCTTAAGTACCCAAAGGCTCCAACTTTTTAAAAGTTGTTACTGTCAACAATGAGACAGTGTTTGGTGAAAAGACTTGAATGCACTGACAATATATTCGATATTAAAAATTACTTCTTCTTGCTCTCCAGATCCGTTCGCCAAGCTGATTTTTAGCCTTACCCTAAAATCAAAACAAACTCAGGTCTCATTTCGTCCTTAATAATCTCTTCGATATTTGAAAAACATCTATCTAACCAAGACACTCATACTGTCTCAACCTGAAAGTAAGTTTACTAGGAGCAGCCCTTTCGAAATCATCGCGCAATTTTAGGTGTCTTACATCTCCACGTGAATAGGACGAGCTTCGCAGCGACTTTGCGTTAGCAAGCTATTAACTTTTTTTAACGTTTATTTATTTCTAGTTATAATCATTATTTGCAAATGTAAAGTCATGCAACGGTTTTTTTTTCGTATCGGTTTTCTTCATTTTTTATAGTCCCAACGATTTTCGTCTAACAGTTGTGTACACCAGCAACATAAGCTTTCCTCCGGCATACAAATATACACATGAAGGCATGTACGTACATACATACATTAACTTATGTAAGCGCTCGTTTATTATTTTGTATGGCTTTGGGGAATGATTTCTTTTGGCATTGCTAAATATATTATTTCGATAGATATTCTCAATTTGTAAGATGTATGTATGTTAAAAGCCGGAAGGGATAAGCCAAGTAATAAATAACACATACGTTGAAAACATAAATTTTCTATTTATATTTAAAATGTATTCGAAACGTCAACTACTTTTTTGCAATTTTCCCACAACCATAATTCGCATATGACAAACTCAGTCGCCAACACTTCATTTTCATTCTATGTTACATCGCGTTCTTGTTATTGTTGCTGCATTTTTTTCCAACAACAGCAGACACATCCGCTGCCTCGACCGCCTCGTCATCATCTTGGTTGTCAACGTTACAACTTCGCGGCTACGGTGCATAATTTAACTTAAAACTTTGATTGAGATTTTTCGCTTGGAACTCACGCCGTGCGGAGTGTTCTCCAAGCTGGTTGATGCCATCGCTGCAGTTACCTATGTATTTGCTTCAAAGGCGCTTTTATTTGCGACAAATATGTTTACTTTCGTATGTGTGAACGCTGTTGCCATTAACGTAGTAAAAGGTAACAGCCGGCAGGAAATAAATGATTAAAAATTAATTTTTGTTTTATCGCAAGTCTGGTGTAAACAAACAATAACTGCGTTCATAGAATTTCTATCGCCAGAAAGAGCTTTTGCTTACGCCCGACGATGGTATGGCTCAGAAATCTAGTTGAATAATAAACGGAAAAATAAAGCCTTCATATTCCTTCTAGAATCGAGTATTAATCTTTAGGAATTTCCACTCGAGGATTTGGCGCAATGTCTCGAGGTTGATTATTTTCTTCCTACAGGCCATCTAAATTTTTACAATGCATATATGTACTCGTATGTATATAAATATGATTGAATAAACGAATAAAAGTTCCAGTCGTTTTGCCGCAAATTGCTTTCACAGCTTTTTTATTACTCACATGACTTGATTTTTATTTTTATGTTGAGTTTTTTGCTATGCAACTACATAAATCAGCGATTATAAATTGCATCTGTTTTAACAATATTATATGTATATAAGCAGTTTATTTACTTTGTGAATTACAACCGCATGAAATGAAGTTATTAAAGATGAGCAAATATACATAGACATTGGTGTAATTTTCACAATTTATTTTGTGTTTATTTAATTTTTAACATTTTTCAATTTACAAAAAGCATAAATATAAACACAAGTATCAAATTCTTTACAACTATAATTAAATATTCTTACCCATTTAAATTTTGGAAGATATTTTACATGCGGAGCAAATGTTTCAAATTTTAATATCGCTTTTGAGCGAAAGGCATTTAAATTGTATCGTTTGTATGTAGAAAAATTGATGAGCTTTATAATTGAAGGAAACACTAAGAGCCAATGCTCGTTTTGTCCAGTGTCTGATGCTTAGACCCTACTGTGATATTTTTAAAAACAACTAAACTGGTATTCAAACCCGTTTCTAAATAATAATAATTAGAAAAATAAACAACTGGTATTATTTGTTAGCTGCTTTCTCTTTATCCGTCTACAAAGAAAATGAGGATATTATCAATTAATTGAAATATTTCTTTCCTTTTTTTCTTTTCTACTTTATTTTTTCTTTTTTTTTTTGTATTGTATAGTTAATGAAGAAACTAACGGTACTCGGTTGTATTTATGATCATACAAGCGAGGTCGGTGTCTTTGTTTTTTTTTTGTTGTAATTTTCTTGGCTCCTATTCTTAATCCGAAACAACAGCTCGCATGTGTGTGAGTCTTCTTCTTCTCCTATTCATTTACGCTCAATTCGTTAGCCACACATTAACTTAATTATTAAGTTTTCATATTTGCGCACAACCAGCAGTAGCGCCAACCTCTACATAAAATGAACGCCACTTGACTTTTCGAGATTTGACAGAGCGGCTGCTGGCAATGAGATGACGCGCCCGAAACACAATAAGGCATAACTTCAAGTTGCATTACATTAATGCACCTTTCAACTTTATCCACAGCAGCTATTGCGACGCGGTGTTGTTGCATTTGTGCATCAACTTCAATTGCTTGAAAATAACAGGCATCACAACAACAATCCACTAAGTGGCATTGCGGTCGTGAACTCCACTTGGAAGTGTCACAGCGTTTTTGCTGCTTTGCTGCTTTCCTGGTAGGCAAAGTGTGCAAACTCACTCCCTATGCCACTTCGTTGCGAGTTTCGTTCACCCACGCAGAATATTTCTTATATATCTTCTGTACTCGTTCGTCCACCGACTTGGCTGCCCAGCCGCCCAAACACCTACCAAGCTGCTAATGGAAAATGTCGTCAGCTTTTGGTAAATAAACTTTGATGCTGCCGCATATATTTCGCTTGAATCCACCGCAAGACAGTGCGGTAAAAACGAGAAACGAATATAATGGAAACGTAACGTCGCGCAAATGCAACAGAGATGGTTCTCTCAACCTCCCAACATAAATATTTTTAACATCGCTGCGTGTAACTTGCTTTCCATGCAGACGAGTCGGTTATCACAGCTTCTTACTTTAGCTGTCGCCTTATTTGCTTTCCTTATTGCCACGTTCAATATTTTGCACTTGTTGTTGCTATTTGTTTTGAGTTTATACTTCGTTTGTGGTTTCGGTTGCATGCTTGGTTGAGTGTTAGCGCGGGCACGGTTTGTCGCTGGTTAGTCGTGATTGGTGTTTGGTTGTTGGTATTGTACTATGGCGTCAAATTTCCGGCTCACAAATTTCCGCGCTACGCTGCAACCATTTTGCGTTGTTGTGTTGCTTGTTGTGACTTTGCCAATTTGGGTTTAGCTACATGCTCTTAATCTAAAAAATTATTCGCCAATTTCATGTGCAATTTATTTGCAGGCAAAATGTGCGTTGTTGAGTGAACAATCTTCAAGTTTAAAACTCATTCGCACATAATTATGTACGTACATTATTTTATGAACTTATGTATATGTATATAGAAGTAAAAGATCTGTGTGATAAGGTGCATGTGTATATGTTACATATAAGTTTGTGTTGTTTATGATTTTGCATGCTCTTGCTTTTGTTCGTGTCAAATAAGAGCTGCGCCGAATAAAGTTGTGTTTTCTCGTAAATTTTGCCAAAATTTGTTTTCCAAATTCTTTGTATATATATGCATATGTACTTATATATAAATACAAGTGTACCGTGTCTCATTTACATTCTCATTACTATTAAGGGAGCTGCTATAGCTGGGTATTTTGGTTTTTTAATAAAGAAATAAAACACATGAATCAGAGTTTAGAACTTCATAAAAATTTGTAAAAAATTCACAAATTTTCAAAAAAAAAAACAGCTATTTTTCATTTGAAGCTTTTGTAGTTGTATAGACTCATCAATAAAGTAAAAGTTCAATAATTAATCGTTGAATGCAAATATTCTGTAAGTTGGAAACCCGGTATCCAAAAACTCTTACAAAGCAATGAAATGAAGTTATAAAACAGAGCTCTCCAAAAACTCGATTTTGTTGTTTTATGAACTAATGATAATGGCCCATAGTCATAGTCACCATAAAGTCAACTCTAAAGTCAAAAGTCGATTTTTTGACATACATATGTTCCGTAGAAAATTATGTTAAAAGGCTGCTTCTAACTTTAGAGCCGACTTTATCTTGATTATGACTATGGGCCAATATATTTACCGCTAACACTATACTCTGTTCACAAATTATAGCACAACCACATATTGACAAATATGGGCACCTAACTTTTCTTCTAATTCAGTAATTTTAAGTAAAATATGGTTTTAAACTTTTTTAAAAATCTACATGAAATACAAAAATTTTGAAATTAAAAAAAAAAGGGTTTAAGAATTTTTTTGAGTATGCAATTTTTTGGCTCATTCAGTGTGTCAACAAGTTATCACTGATTTTTGACAATTTTTTTAACGCATAGCCGCGATTATTATTGTTCATATCAATGCATATTCAATAGGCAGGCGCAGTAGAAAAATGGGGGAAAAAATGTATTAGCCCTGTGTATTTTGTTTTTGCTTTTAAAAGCTAAAGTTTCAAAAATATTTTATCAACTACCTTGAATTGTGCTGAAAACATTCTTATCACAACAAAATACAAAATATGACAATTCAAATTAAAATTGAAAAAAAATTTTTATTAAAAAGTTTGCTTCGCCTTCCTATTTGGTGTTTATATGGAAAGAATTGCGAAAGTGCGTCAGAAAAAAGATTTCAAAAATTAGTGATAATTCTTAGCCACTAAAAACTCGCACTTTGCTGAAAAATTGAACTATCTATCTGAATATACGTACCCCAAAAAAATTTAAACTTTGTTTTTAAAAGTTCGAGACTTTGATGAATTTTTGATAAATGTTTTCTATATATGTTTGTTCATTTTTCTGTTGGCCTAGTAAAATGTTAATATTTTATAATTTTATTGAGCTCAAGGCCAGTTTATGGAAGATTCGTTTGTGAAAAAACAACAACAGTTTTTAATGGTTGAAGTTATAGTACTATTTCGGAAATCACCACATTTCCTCATCAGACTTCTTTTTTGATTATTAAATTAAATTATTTTTAATTTAATTTTTCATAACCACTTCTCTCAGGCTTTGAACCCGGGAGCTCGGAGTTGCAGAGCCAATACGCTACCTATTGTGCTACGCTAAAATCAATATTGGCATACCGTTTCAAAAAATATTTCGGTGTCAAATTTTCGAATAATGCCGTTTGTCAAGGCGTATGAGTAACATATTGACGTATTAAGAAAAATTTTATTGAAACCATATATGTATGTATGTATGTACATATCCTAGTATGTAATGCATATTCTTTCAACTCTTATTGAAATCAATTAATTAATACTCCAAGAATTGAAATTTTTTCGTGTAATTTTAATTATATACAAGTACATATGTGCAATTCAACAACAATAAAAATAAACTGCAGGCGCTTGCAATGGATGGTTGCGCGGCTAATGTGTTTGTTGCAGAATTTAATTTCAGCAATACCAAACGTCTAAATTAATGCTTTAAAAGTTATATTTTATTAAAAAAAAGTATTCCAGTACTTCTTGCTCAAAACATATTTATTTTATAGGTTCATATTGTCAACAATAAAAAACACAAAGGTCGTTTATTATCTTCCGATCACTTTCTATCGATTATCTTTGGCAACAGTGCGAAAGATTGGTTTTTGTTGTGTAATTGTATTGATCGCTTATGGTGCAAAGAATAAAAGCTTCATCTTCTAGAAGTAAAGCCGCTTGTATATATGTATGTACATAAGCCGGTCTGGGTATTTCTCAAAGAGTGGCACAGGCATATTTTCAGACAAATGTAAAGTAAAGTTCAAAAGTAATTTATGAATTTCCCCAACGAAAATAGTCAGACGACGAAGAATCGTAACTATTTAGATGATATGGAGATCCCGAAATATTTTTTTTAATGAATCCGATATCAAATGTAGGTATTTAGTTATAAAATGTTCTGAAATCAATATTTGATTAAGCTTCACAAACGGAGCCTTAATTTAGTGTAAAGGGTCATGAATGGCTTCAAAGCATAAATGAGGTACTGATTTGCCTAGTCTAGTTAATACTCAGAGGTAATGTTGTAAAATAATTAGGTGATTTTCTAAATCTAAAACTGAAGGATCTAACAACTCTTTTCGGGTATCTGAAAGAACAGTCTGCAGAGAGCTTAGACTACTAAGCTCCTATTTAATAACAAAAGAAAACAACTACGCTCTTAGACTTTTGAGCACTTTTTTCTGATTATCTATATTAATATATAGTATATAAACAAATTTTCAAACCATTTTTTGTTTCAAACGATTTTAATTTTTATGAATTAGGGAATAGTTCTAATCGTAAAATATGCTAAGCGCATTACTACAACTTGTGGCATAAATATTTTACAAAGCCACTCAAAACATTTGTCATTCAATTAGTATTTTTCTACTTAGTAATTAATTAATTAAATACGTAGTAGTTATCAAAACATTTCGCATTTTTAGGACGCCTGCTGCAGCCATAGTTTACTAAATTTTTCGTGAACTTTGTGCCGCTCATTGGCACCGTTGCCATCATCAGCAGCAATCAAAAAAGTAACAGTAACACCAACAACTCTTCCAGACGCCCTATTCTTGACTTTTCTGTTGCCACAGTGGCAATTAATTCGAATGCGATGAATGAGTTTGCGCACATTTGGCATTGTAGGGCGAGCAATAGAAAGTGGCAAAACAAAGCTCTTGTCGTGGTTTACTTAAAATTATATACACAACAACACTGTTATTGCTTTATTGTTGCGTCAGTCATTGTTCCCGTTGCAATTACCGAAGCTTTCATTTCCTTTTTTATAATTTTGTTTATTTTTTATATTAAAAACAATTTTATAACTGCTGCACTTTCTAATACTGTCGTTTCTCGTCGTAGCGTTGCCTTGCGTCAATGTTGTAACCGTGCGAAGTTTGTTTGATTCACAACACTTTTCCGACAAAGCACTTCCTCACGGCTAGTCGAGCGGACCATCAGGTATGCCATACAACCGCCCGGTTGTGCTTATTTCAACTTCCACTACCGACTACTGCAATGTGCAGCATTGTGGCATCATTGCCCTGGTAGTCTGGTGCTGGTGTATGTTGTGTTTTGGTTTTGTTGAAACTCTACACCACCCTGTCGAGGAGTTATAGTGTGTGCAACAAACAGCAAACACCATTAGAGTGGCAACTGCAGTAACTGTAGGACAAACGTAAATGCATTGGTGCCAGTTTGGTGTTGGCACCAACGAACCGGGCGAGAGGTGAATAAATGCCACAACAATGGTCTGCGGCTCCATTTTGCTTCAATTTGCACAAATACATTCTCACTCCAGCTATACATTTTTATTGTGTCGCCTTTGTTAGTTCATTTGTTTGCTCATTCATTGGTTGATTGGGTAGGTTGTTTATTTCGCTGTTGGGTGTTCGATGTGGCCTGTTGTTGACCCGTTGGCACTATTGCGCGAACTGACTGCTGACTTACCTGTTCAGGTATATTGTTTTGCCTTTGTTCGGCTCTAGGGAGTTGTTCGTTATTGGTAAGAGGAGATAATTAAGATGAGTATTACGATGCGCAAATGAAAATAAATGAAATTAATTGCATCGAAACATTTAAATTTTGTGCTAGTAAATGACCGGTGCTTGCTAGGAGAGCAAATAAATTGGTTAATTTAAACATGGTAGGTCAATCAAAAGACGAGTTGAGTACCTTCATATGTGGTCTGGTATATGAAAAAGCATCTGAGAAAAAAAAAAATATTTTAGGTGCAAAAGCTACCATATTTTGGGATATCTAAATATTTAAGAATCCCTCACGCACTCAGCACAGTGATAGTTTCGTTAGCTTTGTATTTGAAAGGCGAATCAACGGAAGCCAGGAATTTTCCTTGAATTGCGCGTCAAACAACGACCGAAAATTAGAGGATCCAAACTACAAAACTAATTAACAATACATTTTTAAGAAACGTCGAGAACCCTTTGCAAATGAAAACCCGAATGTTTCACGGGGTAAGATTTTTGTTTAAAATTATAAATACCAAATATAAGCGGCCAAATATACAATTTATAACAACGTGGACATTATGCGCTTGTGCTCGACTATCACTACCAAAATGGATGAAGCCAGTTTCGTTTCAAACAACGAACTGAAGCTTAAAAATCATATCTAGCTGCCAAACTAAATCTCTGTATCGATTACTTATTTTGTAACTATAGCTACGTGCATATAATAACTTGCTTCGAAATTAAATTATTCCTATTTTGACCAATCAAAAACAGATGCTTTATAAATATTTTGTTTATTATTATGAAATCTAAACGATACGAAGTGATACTTAAAGGCAAATTTGAAATTGAATATCATGTCAATGAAAAAATTTATATTGGAATTAAGAACAATTGTAGCTAAGAGCAACAGGGATAACAATAAAATAACGGCGATTACTAATAATAATAATAATAATAATTTGAAGCTTCCCTTATATGCGTCTTTTATTATTACGATTACTACGATGGATAAATAAGGCTGAATTCCAAGTTGCATGTTGCTTTAATCTCTCAAGTTCGCCAAATGCGTTGACATTCTAAATTATGTCTACTACCGACCCATTTAAGGATAGCTCCATCTGGTATGGCTAGGGGCCAATCGGTCTATGTATGTGTGGCGCTTAGCCAGCTTGATTCACTAAACCTAACCTATCTTGAATTTTGCAAAAAGTATAGAATATGTGTTTGTATAGATTTTGTTAGAGAATGAACTGAACTTTAATAGAAAAATATACGAAACTAATAATAATAATAATTTGGTGCTTGCACTATATAGCTCAGTGTTTGGCCGAGCTTCTCCTACCATTTGTAGTGTGCGTCTTTATATTCAACAACAAATGAAGAGACCTACAATTTTGTGCCGACTCCAAATGGCAGATGTATTTTACTATTTCTATGATTCCGATTTTACTTAACCTGGCTAATATTCGAACCTCGAAACTAGCGTCATACCGAGTAATAGCACGCAACGCTGCCCGCTCGACCACAGCGCCCCAATAAAAAACTAGATAAAAGAAATATAAAAAGGAAAAACTGTCCAAAATATTAAATTTCTATTATACTTGGTGACGTATTTTTATTTTTAAAAAGTTATCTGATCTGAAATCACTGATTTCATTTAATGACTAGCTTCATAACTGCTTAGCGGCGCATCGTGTAATGTTTTGCGTGAATCCAATACAATTCTCAAAAGCAAATGGGAACAATTTTGCGGTGACAAAAAAGATTAAAATTCGTCATTCCACTTGGCCAGATTTTTTTTTTTTCAAACTATAATACATACTCGTATGTATTTCAGTCAGAACTGGGAAACTGCCAACAACAATCGATTTTTAAAAAGACTATCAATTCAATTCAATTCATTTATTTGCCAAATTTTTACAAAATATACAAGATTTAGGCTAATAAACAATAGCTGGAATTTCAGTACTAAGACTATACAACTCTAAAAACTAACACAGTGCAACAAACAATATGAGAATAATATAATTTTAGTTTAGTGGTGGAAAAAATATGCAAAACCACACAAAAGATTTTAAATAAAACTTAACAACTAGTTACAACAAGATTACTAAAAAAGACTATCTAATCCCTTTATTAAAATGATTTTAAAATCATTAGCATACACAAAGTATTTAAACAAAGCAATTGCGCAAATCTTTAATTCACCAGTTATGTATGTAATTAATTGTTAGGCACGGCTGAGGTGCGAACCTTTTATCTCAGAGACATACAGACTTGTAGCAGGTGGATAGAACATAGATTTAAATATACTAAATAAACTAATAAAATATATATTTTAACCCTTATCGTCATATTCTGTAAATTCGTATGTAGAGGTGAATAAATCACTTAAACCATTTTGGGATGAGCTACATTTTAAGTTATAAAAATTGCCAATGGTTTCCTTGAAAACAACCCAATTAAACGTAGTTCATTCGTTTAATTGTTTCTAATACGATTATGTATCAACAAAGTGTTGGACATCAAAAACTTACCGAATTACTAAAACGCGAAGAGTGCAAAGCTTAAACTACTAACAGACGAGCGTACTTATGCAGATAAACGGGGACCTATATCTGCATAATATAGAATTAAAGAAAGCTTAAAATTATTTTCTTAAAGTTGTTTTATAATAAATGCATTTTGCAGTATTTTTGGAAAAGTTGTGGGCATTGAAAATGTGAATGTATTCTATCTTACAAAAGAGTGGCTTTCTCATTGTTCGATTTTGAATATAGAAATTTTGCAAGTCTAGAGGTTACAGTACTGTTAAATTCCTATCCTCCAAAGCCAAAACCAATCTAAAATTCGCATTTTAATTTATTATTTGGTTTAATTTACTAATATTTGCAGCTATTTAATAATAATAAACACTTTTGACAACAACTGTAGACATTTTGCTCGTTTACAATAGCTGCTTTAAACTAGTTAAAACCCTGTCGGAAAAAAGCAGACAGTCTGAAAAATTAACTTTTGCTCTTAAGCTTTGAAACAAATGCAGCGTGCGAGTATTTAATTCTTCGTACTCGTATATTTATAGATATGAGCGTAATACAAAATAATTTAAAAACTTTTGTAGTTATTTAATGAATCCATATAGTATACATATGTGTATTGTATATACATACACTGTACTCATAAAAACTCTCATCCGACAGCAGAAGGCTGTTGTGTCATTCACTTAGAATTTTAATAAAAACAGATGACGAATTGACAGCCGTTGTCGAGGATATTTACGAAGAAAACAAAACAATTTACGTAAGAAGCTAACATATTCAAAAAATTCTAAATATCTATGTATCTATATATATATATATTCCATAGCTTGATGGAATGAAGTCCCTAAAGAAAGGAAAACCTAAAAAGATGCTTTTGGCTCTTTATCCAAGGACGTTGTAATGAATTGCAATATCGATGGAACTCACGGAAAAAAAGATGAAAAGCTTTTGCTAATTTGCTAATTTCTATCCGCTATTGAAAGGTAAGACAGGGGCGAGCCCATAAAATGCGTGATTCTTAAAATATTTGAATTGTTTCTTTATCATTATCAACATAGATGCCTTTTGTATCGAGGAAGTTACTCGCAAGGCCATTCAGGCGGTAAAAAAACAATGTTTTTACGAAGTATGTACGCAGAAGAAACTAAATTAAATTTTAGTTAAAACGTTAAAAATGAACTGAATTCCTTACTTTGTTTAAACAAAAATACATATGTAAATATATTTAATAAAAAGTTAACTAAAATGCGTTTTTAAAAAGTTAGAAAGGAGTTGGTTTAAAATAAAGAAACTTAAAAACAAATCGAGTTTAAAATAGTTGTAAAAAAGCAGTTTTAAAGTAGCTGGAAATAAATACATTTTATTGCAGTTGCAAAAAAAGTAATTTTAATGTTTTTTCTTTCAAATATATTTTAAAGTGGTTGAAAACAAATGCAGAGTCGGATAATTGACTTGCTCCTAGGACATCGCCATGTTAAAATACATAGTTAGTTGCTGACAAGAAAATAGAATGAGTTTAAACCACTTGTGGTTAGAAAAAAAGTACTTTTTAAATTGCTTTTAAAGTACTTTGATTTCCGACAGGGAATATATGGAAATATGAGATTTCCATTTATGTACATACATACATACATGCATAATATGTACGTATATACCTATGAAAATTTAAGAGAAATATGAGCAAGACTCGTTTATTTTTCAAAGCTTACACATACACCTTTTCATAATTAAAACCGCATACTAAAAGCCAAAGCGCTCATGTGTGCTTTGTTTTCTGCAGAACTGAAGCAATATGCACATACTTTCGTTTAGTTAATAAAAGCAGAAATATATAGAGATATACTTGGGTATGAACCGACTGACTATTACTCTGCACGCTTGCATTGGAAAATTCTGGGGATAGTTGGATGGTGTTCAGATTGGCTTTATTCTAGGAGAACTTCATTTTGTATTTTAATTTCCTGCTTTTATTTCTAAACCGCCTTTGTTTGCGTTTAATGGGTAATACACTTAAACCAAAAAACTGTTTATTACCTCAATGAAGAAATTATCAGCATAAATGAGCTTTAAATACTAAACAATACTACACTGTCGTACGACTAACTACAACAAGCTGTTGCAGTAGCAAACTCATGTAAATTCTATTAAAATAACTAAATCCCAATTTTTTTTAAAAAATAGTATGTTAAAAATTTTGCTTCTCACTGCAGATTTTAATAACACGGAGTCTCCTTTATATCTTGTATCGACGAGGACGATTGTCGGCCGGTTAGTTTACGACCAGCAATCCTACAACCGAGTTCAAACACATTGTACAATTTCTGCCGCAGCAATTCTTGGAATGGGACTACACATTGTTCAAAAGTTCAAAAAGCTTGCTCCCACTGCTTACGTAGACAGGAGCCAGCCATTGATTGGACACCTACAGACCCCTTCACCTAAAGGCTTTAAAAAGAAAGTGAATCTTTGGAACATTTGAATCCATCTATCTTGGATAGACAGTGGATAGACAGGATGAAGCTCTATGTTCCCATGGGGAACTTCCCCAAAATCTCTCAGCTGGAGATCTATGCCATAAGCATGGGTGGTGTTATTAAACTAAGTTTAAACTATCAAGGTGAGAGAATTATCATTTCATTATCAAGTGATAGTTAGGCGTCTCTTTAAGCTCTCTCTTCATTTGAGATTAAATTCTCGACTCCTGTGGGGCATCACTGTCATCTAAGAGGATACCTATCTAAACTAGGAATCTGGTCAAACGATCTACATACATATATCATTTCTGTGACTCAAGCAAAGAGACCCAATGTCTCCTACTCCTAGAGTACGTGGCTTTTGTGCCAAGAAGGAAAAATTGCATTGCAAATTTAAGTCTAAAAGATGAGCACAGGTTTTATTAGAAAATGTTTAGGAGCTCTGGGTGCAAGTTAGAGTACTTTAAGGAAATAAGGGTATACAAGATCTATTGGCGCAGTACATTCGTCTTTATCTATCTATCTCTATTGAAGCGAATATATTCAATCTTTAAAGCTTAGTACATAGCAATGCGTGATTTCACAAGAAGTCCACAATTTAAATCCGCCAAAATTAAAACAATCGCCTCGTATTAATTATTGTCACCTAAAAACATTCCGCAAAACGTCCTATAAGCTTTTTTCGAGCTTCAAATTGATTTTAAGTTTTTTTTTTTTTTGATAAGTATACTCGTATAACTCAATTTTTCACTGTGTATCCTTTTTAACTTACATAGCACAGTGCCGTAAGTTTTGGATGCCGTCACAACAATCGAACTAACGCTCGTAATAAGAACGCTTGAACACAAACAAAGCGCCAAAAATTAATAGTAAAAATGAGAAAAAATAGAAAAGCTAGAATCATAAATGAACAACTGAATGAGAATACAGAAATTAAAATTGTGTGCGGAGATAAGTGGGAAACCAAATTTCAAGTAAATGTGTGAATGCACTTGATAAATGGGATAATAGAAGTATGTATATGTATGAACAGATATACGTATGTATGTATGTTAGTATAAAAACTCGAATTATAAATTGAAATGCATATAGAGCGTAAGCAATCTGAGTTCCTATACTTTAAAAGCTTTAAATTCTTTGGAATTAAGTACTTCCCTTATATGCTAACTTTCAATACCCTTAAGTGATCAGAACTAATATATGGAAGAAATTTGAGTTTAGAGCTGACTTTAAAATGATAAAGCTAACGTAATTTATAAGTTTTTGTTGCGTCTTTCTTTTCTTTTTATTCAAAGTCATTTAAAGACTAATTTATAATGGCTTATCGCATTTTGTTCGAGGTTTAATCATGCTTCTTCTTTTTTTTCTTCCTTTATTGCAAGAATATAAAGTCCACTTTAGAATAATCAATACGCATTAATTGTCAATATTTCATTTACGTAGTATATATGTATATGTAAATATAATTACTTCAACAACAACAACAGCAACGCCCTAGTGCGTGTATGAAAACTAGGGTGTTCGATTATTCGACATTTTTGTAAAAACCGGTTTTCAAATTATTCGCAAAATGGCAATTTGAAAAAAAAAAAACCGGTTCCTTATTTTGAAATCAATAAAAAACCGAGTAAACTAGTTTTTGTCCTTAGTAAGAAAAAAAAAACTACATCAATGTGCATACATGTAACTAAATGCAATTATTTCTATGAAAGAAATCTTTTTAAAATAAAATGTAGTTTAACGTCCGAATTCAGTAAGAAGTATCAGTCTCTAATAGACAAAATTTACAATTTCATACCAGTTAGCATTAATTGGTCTCATTATACAAAATTACTGCATTCGACACTGAGCACATTGAGCGAGCTAGAAGGACTTATGGCCGAATTCAGTAACTTCGTATCATCTCAAGTCTCAAAATGAGCTAGAGATTATTGATTTTCCTGCTCATCACCAGGTCACAATATTCCGACTTTATTTTGAGACTAGAGGTTTTATTTTGAAGCTAATGAATGCCAACTGATCAAAATTTGTGACTTTTGTCTCTATTAGAAACTGAGAATGCTTACTGAATTCGGCTATTACTGTCAGTAAGGCGTTAAACATTGTTTAATGTTTGGCCGTCCTCTTATGACATTTGTCTAAATATATAAAATCTTCTAAACTACATTTACTGCGTTTTTTCTGCAAATTATTTGGATTTCAAACATATGTTCTATAAGGTCTTATCTCATTGACAAGCACTTCTTGGTTACCGTTTCAATAAAAATATAATGGATGTAAAATTAGTCCGCAGCCCATTCGTATTTTTATTATTTATCAAAACCGGTCTTGGAGATTACAAAACCCGATTTATTCGATATTCGAAAAACCAGATTTCAAAAAACCCGTACAATAATTTATGAAAAAACCGTTTTCAAAACACCTAGTCAATCAACCTAATGTAAACTGGAGTATGTTAACTTATTTACACCTACAATGTCTGGACGTGTAGACATGCAGACGGTGAGTCATTAGACCAAGGGGGACTTCTGCTTTTTGCCAGACAAATAACAATTAAATTTCCAAATAAACATGACAAGCAATTTAACAGCATGTTCTCACCGGTCGAACTGTTGCAGGAAGAGCCAAAAGACTATGAGTGCGATAGCCACGAAATAAGCAGACAAATGAATTGTGTTGGCTTCTACTACCATTTGTGGTTTTGCTTTTTCATGGCAGAAATACCCTCGGAGGTTTGCCATTGTCTGCCGAGGGGTGACCGCTATTAGAAACAACTTTTTCTATGATTAAGATTTTGTTTGCCCTGACTGAGATTCGAACCTCGAACTCAACGGCATATCGAGTTATAGCACGCACCGCTACCAACTCGACCAGAGCGGCCATTAGCATGAATACCATCAGAATATTGACAAGTTTTGCCTATTTATTTTCCTTTAATTAAGTAACTAATATTTTTCCATTTAACTTTAGTGCTGTACTTTCTCGAGTTAAATGCAGATTTAAAACTTTATATAAATATGTTTTAATAATTCAGAAAAATTATCATAAAAATTTCATAGAGAATGCGAACTTCTTCCCAGCGCATGTGGAGGCATTTCTTTGATGGGAAGATGAGGCGAGGCACGTGTTCTTTGAATATAATGTCACAAAATCGCATCGAACCTCGAAAAACCGGCTGCAGATATATAAAAATTTTAAGAGTACCACTTTAATTGTATGAGCTGCACTCTATAAATGGTTGCATAGCTAATCATTGAGGGCGATTTTATTCTAGCCTTGATCCATATTTGTGCCTGAACGCTTTATGTACATACATATGTATGTATGTAGTTTCCTGAGAAAAGTTGTGTGCATAAATGAGAAATCAAAATGAAATGTGAAGACATACATAGCTTTTTTAAAAGCAATATAAATAATCGTTTGTAAACAAATTGTACTAAAAATGAAAATGAAAAAACGACAACAAAATTAAAAAGATCATGTAAATATTCAAGAGTTAACACGAAAATTCAGAAAAATCTATAATTTCAATGAAATGCATGAATATTTTCGTCGAATTTGTCCATTTTATTGTCATATATATGTATTGTTTATCTAAGTATATACCCTGTCGGAAAAAAGCAGACAGTCTGATAAATTAACCAATTTTAAAGTAGTAGGAAATTTACTGCTTTGAACCAAATGCAGCGTGCGAGTCTTTAATTCTTCATACTCGTATATTTATATGAGCGCAATACAAAATAATTTAAAAACTTTTGTAGTGAAGAGAAACATATGTGTATAGTATATAGTATGTACATACACTGTACTCATAAAAACTCTTATCAGACAGCAGAAGGCTGTGGTGTCATTCACTTATAATTTCCAATAAAAACAGATGACGAAATGACAGCCCTTGTCGAACATATTTACGAAGAAAACAAAACAATTTACGTGAGAAGCTAACATATTCAAAAAATTCTAAATATTTAAAAGCTTTTTCCCATATATTCCATAGATTAATGGAATGAAGTGAAATGAATGAATTTCAACCTTAAACTCACGGAAAAAAGGATGAAAAGCTTTTGCTAATTTGCTAATTTCTAGCCGCTTTTGAAAGGTAAGACAGTGGGCGAGCCCATAAAACGGGTGATTCTTAAAATATTTCAGTTTTTTCTTTATCATTTTTTAAATACATAGATGCCTTTTGTATCGAAAATCGTGACCCCGAGGAAGTTACTCGCAAGGCCATTCAGGCGGTAAAAAAAAACAATGTTTTTACGAAGTATGTACGCAGAAGAAATTAAATTAAATTTTTTTTAAACGTGTAAACTTACCTTAAAAATGAACTGAATTCCTGCTTTGTTTAAACAAAAATACATATGTAAATATATTTAATAAAAACTTAACTAAAATGCTTTTTAAAAAGTTAGAAAGGGGTAGGTATAAAATAAAGAAGTTTAAAAACAAATCGAGTTAAAAATAGTTGTAAAAAAAGCAGTTTTAAAGTAGCTGGAAATAAATACATTTTATTGCAGTTGCAAATAAAGTAATTTTAATGTTCTTTCTTTCAAATATATTTAAAACAGGTTAAAATCAAATGCAGAGTCGGATAATTGACTTGCTCCGGGGACATCGCATTGTTAAAAAAGTTAGATGATGACAAGAAATCAGAATGAATTTAAACCACTTGTGGTTAGAAAAAAAGTACTTTTTAAATTGCTTTTAAAGTACTTTGATTTCCGACAGGGTATATATAGGTATGTAATAATGTATAAATTTAAAGTGGAACTACCATTTATGGTTATTTTTTGCATAAAAAAAGTATTAATAATATGCTCTATATCGAAGGAACTATAAAATCTGCTATATCTGAGAATAAAATTTGTAATATTATTGAAAATCTCATCAGTTTTTTTTATGATTTGTTTGAAACTTTCCTGTATATTTGTTTAGTAGTGATGTGCTGAATTGTCGGTACATAGTAATTCCTAAAAAAAATTTAGATACCCAATACTTCCTTTTCGGTACCCACTACCGATTACATGAAAAATTCGCCATAATATATGTACATCCCAAGCTTGAAAATAATTTTTCTCATTGGTATTTTTATGGTATCGCCTTAAAAACGCATAAAGTGCAAATAAGACGCGGCTTTCGTAAGAGATGAACTATGGTCATTTCAGTGAAGCATGTGCGTCGAACAAGTAAGTAACCACATCTCGATACAAAGAACTCTCTTATCACCTTCTTGTACTCCCAACAGCTATAGTTCTAGTGGCAATATTGTTAGATTTTTTTTATGTAGAAGAAAAAGAAACAACTGTTAGCCAACTAACGTACATACATATGTATATACATATGTAAGTATGTGTTATGCATTTTCAGTATAGCTTTGAAATTGCAAAGAAGCAAGTTAATTTGCACAAATTTTTGAATTACCCTTTTGAGAATTGCTCCTCTTTATTTCCGTAATGACGAGATGTCATAGGACACAAGAACGCGAATATGTAAATGCAAATTGCCAATAATTGATAATACACTAGAATTAATAGAGCGAAGTGAATAGAATAACAAATCAAGCAAGCGTTATGAGAAGGAAGTCGAGAGTCAAAGGACAACGTTACTCTGGTCACGTTTTCTAAAGACATGTCACAGACATTGCAGAGCAAAGCGAATCAGAAATAAAAAAAACCCAATAAAAATTTAATTAATTAGCATGTTTGTATGGATATGTATTTGTATGACTGACTCTTCATATGTACATACTTGTACGTACATAAGGTTATGCATATGTGTAATAAATACATGTACGCAGAATGTCTGCATATGCAAATTAGCACTTGCTGCAGGCGTGTCCTACGTTGCGAGAATATCCTGTTATTAATATTTCTGTTGCCAGTGTCATTGCAATTAACTGCACGCATCGTTTGGCGGGCACTTTAATAATATAAATGCATGTACACATATTGGTAGCCAAATGAAAAAAAAAAAAAAAAAAAAAACAAAGAAATGCAAACGCAATAGTTGCCTTTTGTTAAGAGTTATGACAAACACAATCGTACGTACACCAAACATTGATACACACATACTCGCATGCACTTGAAGGACCCCCAAAGGCTATTGTGCAAAGCGAGAATGGAAAATAAGTCAATGATACTTGAAATTTATGAGAATTTAATAATACAGAAAAATTACCAAGTCTCGTCATTTCAACTACTTATTAGTGAAAAGCTTAACAATTTGAAAAACACACATGAATGAAGTGATATGAAAGGCATTATACACTATCCTTTTGGCAAATTGTTATTATAAAGAATTTTTACCTTTCCAAAATAATATTTTTTATTTAATTTAATTAATTATTTACATAAATAAAATGCAATAGCGCGGTAGGTGGTGTTTTATCCGAAATAGCTCTAATGATTTGGTTATACGCAAGTGTAATCTGGATGTTGCCACGAACAAGATACGAGTCGTCCAATTTATTAATTTTAAATTAGAGAAAATAATACAAAAAGGATACCTAACTAAAGGCATTTTATGCAGCTTAAACAAAAAAATGTTTGATTATAATTTATTTATAAAAATAAATTTTAGTATTATATAAACATATTTTAACATCAAAAGTGGAAACATTTTAATTGGAATATAATTTTAAGAAGTAACGTTTTTGTTATAACAAAATAAGTAAAATAAATACTACATGTTACAAAAGAGAGATACTTTAGACAATTTTAAAATAAAAATATTATATTTTAAAATAAAAACGTTCTTCTTCTTTTATGGCGCTACAACCGTTTGTCGGTTTGGGCCGAACCCATAACGCTTCGGCAGTTCGACATGGCCAAGCCAGCGCAGTTGTTAAAGTTTTATGCGCTTGACTGCATCGTATTCCTTAAATTTTTCTTCGAAAATGAAATTTCAATCCAGAAACACCCCACCCCGTGGACTGAGTCTTATACACGGCCCTGATCCAAGGTATACGAAATGCTTTACTACGTCAAATACCAACAGTGACGTGGGTTCCAATACGCGAGGATTTTTTGTTTGTTGCCATAAGGTAATTTGTTTGTTTTGTCCTCGTTAACTGCAGGACCAACCTCTTTTACTTCCTTCTCTAAACAGGAAAATGGTCTACCTTATTTTACACAAATAATATTCATATATGGTTGTATTGCATTGTAAACTACATACATATGTAAAAACTAATTTAAATATTATAATTTTGGTACAAAATGAGAACTAGTTAAGACTCCATTTCTCCAGCAGTAATTTGAATAAGGGTTGCGACCTAATTTTGTATTAAAACTAAATACCACCTAGTTTTTTAAAAGTAGCGATACGACAAAAAATGCAAAGTTAATATCGGAGTATATTTTATTACAAACGACGTGCTAGCTCATAGCTCATCCCTAATATTGTCTACGCCATTTTGAATTTTCAAAAACTTATATCACATTCAACCACGAAAAACGAGTTTCAACAAGTCCGGTCAGTTAAAAAAAAAACTCGTTAGTTTAGATGGTGAGTTTAATGTGTGGTGAATTGTTGCAGAGTAAGTTGAGATGGCATGATTTTAGCTATATTGAGTGAAGGTACAGCTGATTTAAATGTGGTGAGATTTAAGAATGGTGGATTTAGGTATGTTTGAGAGCAGAGAGCTTAGGCGCTAAAGTTCAGGTATAATGCAAAAAACAACAGCTTTTGTTGCCGTCTACACCCATTTACGCACCCTTCATTCCGTCTCATTTTTAATATAAATTTTCACTAACTCTGCCAAAAAAAGTGTCATTTCAAAAGCAATAACTCCTTGGTTTTTACTTCATAGTAATTAACACTAATTTAGTCTACATTCCAAATTGACAAGTGTCACATCACGACTATCCGTTAATTACTTTTCCATACAATTTTTCATTGAATTTGAATATTTGCACGATAATGCGCTATTGAGTCTATTGAACTCGAAATAACAATTTGTCACTTTTTAGCTGCTTCATTTTTATTTCACCGCAAAGCAAGCCTTACTATTACCGTCGTCCATATGGAATATAAAATAAATTAAGTACATATACATACATATATCTATGTGTGTATGCATATAAAGCTCACCACCTACAGAGACACTCAACCACGCTCGTACTGTTGACCTCTCCGCATATCTCTCGAGTATCAGCCACTTGAAGGTGTTGCCTTCATTTGCGCTTTGAAGTCAACTTGTCACAGAGTACATTCATAATCTGCTTATGCTGATAGTGGCATTTGATGTTGCATGCATACTTTACCGCTGTGTTGCAGCATAATTTTAGTCAACTGCAATATATGTATGTAAATGAAATGCATTGATAGGACTGCACACACACACACACGCATACATGTATGTATGTGTGAATTGAAATTTACCGCTATGCCAGCCACTTTATGCCAGCCAGCTACTCTGACAGATGCTAAGGTGCATTGACGCTGAATAAGCCGCTTGAACTGCAAGCTGTCATTGCTACTAGTGCATTCTCCTCAAGGTATTAGCTGCTTCAGTAGGTAGGTACACATATTTTTATGTACAGTATGTGTGTGCGTATTAGCTGTTATGTGGTATAGTGTAAGCGTGCCAAAGTGGCATTTTTCGCACAACGCTGATAGAGCAGAATTTTTGAATTTTAACTAACTTAAATGCACAAAGTTAGATAGCGAAGCGAAAAAAAAACAAAAAAAAAAAAAAACAAAGTAAGCGCGCCTTAACGCAAGCTATTAATGCAACTGATTTGTTATAGGTGCGTATGTATGTTTATTAGGCCCTACCTATACATTAGCAAATAAAAAAAAATATCGTCTCTACAGCATCTGTCTTATATTCGTGATTTGAGTGTAAATTTGATATTTTTGAGTCGACAATATGAGTCATTGAAATCAAGTGGTATATTCTGTTACTTTCGGAACAAATTTCAGTTCTTATCACCCTAATGTACCATTTCATGGGTGTTACTTTATGCCAATTCACTTAAAGAACACAACACTTTTTATTCGAGACAAAGAACTCGATGTCTCATATTGTAAGATCCAACTAAAAAACTTCGAATTATAGCCTAAAATATAAAACGGTGGTAAATTTGTATTTTTTTTTTCGAAATTGAATTTTAGATCCATCGTTTTTTAGATTTGCTCAAATATAAATGATGTATACAACAAAAGCAAATTCATTCTTCTCACTTTGTTGCCCCAAGCCACTTGAGCTGGCTGCATAAACCCTAATATATGTACACATATATGTATGTACAAATTAGGGATATTAATTTTTGACATTTTATCGCTCCCGAGATTTTCGAGATTTAAAAAACGAAATTCCGGGACAATGACGGGATCCCGAATTTCAGGAAGTTTGATTTGTAATTTTTAATTTGTCAAAAAAAAATGATACACTTCTGTAATCGTCCAATTATAGTAGTATTCAAAATAACATTATAAGAAATCCCAAAAAAATAAACGTAAAATTTGGCCAACATATTCGGACTTAGTAATTTATCCTTTAAGTAAAATTATACGAGTACATATTTCGTACAGCAGCAAATCGTATACAGTAAAATTATTTGTAATCACTGTTTAAGATCAATATTAACAGCCCGATTCTGGTTCTTGATAAATCATCATTTATTTACACATATTCAAAATTGAAAATTTACCAAGTTTTATGTATTCTAATCAAAAATAGTTATTTATATAAAAAATGTTATTGATAAATAATAAACTTTTGAATATTTGTATACGTTTGATAATCTAAGAATAACTCAGAATTGGACAGTAAATATAATATAAAAATCAAGTAAAAATTTAATGGATTTTTTGTTTGGAACCCGCGCTATCAAGTTCATTCTGACCGGTTAGAGTCAATTCAAAAACAATTCTTGCTTTTTGCTAAAGAAATTTTCGCTGGGACTATCAGTATGTATACAACCTGCCGCCATATTTAAGTCGTTTAAAACTCATTAATCTTCCTACACTTGCTAGTCGCAGAGAAATGCTAGGCATAGTGTTTTTGGGCAAGTTACTGACTGGCTTGATCTATAGCCGATATCTTCATGGCGAAATAAAGCTAAATATTCCCACCCGAGTTTCAAGATATTTCCAGCCTCTTTTCCTGAAGCCATGTTAAAGTAATTTTGAAATAAACAAGCCACTCCGTAGTTTGTGTCAGGATTTTAACACTCACTCCGGTTCTTTTGATATTTCGGACTCCCTTTTTTCAATAAAGAAAACTATACTCAATTCTCTCAATAATTGATACATACATACATATATATTACTATTCGATCAGCTGATGAGCATTTGCTCTGTAGCTGAACAATTTTAGATTTCGACTCTTAACAAACTTCTGTCTTTGATGACTCGGCGCAACATGCGGATGCGGCCCTCGCGTCAGTCGGAAGGGTATGAAGGAATAAAACCGTTGGGATTAATATTATTATTATAAATACACCACCCATTCCATTTTGAGTGAAGTAGAATGATTAATTTTTTTTGATCAAAATGCGACCTTAAAGAAATTAAAGCAATTATTGTGTTATCCTCCAACCTTAAATTTGGACTTAAATTTGTTGCATATAAAACCTGTATCGCCTCCATTATAATAATTTCTTTTATCAAACCTTCTAATAAATTGTATGCCATTCTTTCTTGAACACTCGCTTGTCAAAACTTGATGAAATTTATCTTTGAGACTCACTGCCTTATCCACCTCAACCACCTCCTCGTTAGTGTTTTTAACATCGCTTTCATAGTAAGGCTTATTTTCTACATCCAGCAGGATATTCGCCTGCTCCTTTATAATGGCAGTGAAGTTAAAAGCTTTAAAAAGTCATATTTAAAAATATATAAAATATTTAGATTAATTAAACAGTGAACTCATCGGACAGGATTGTCCTCCGTTGTTTGATTCTTGACACGAGTTTATTAAAAATTTTAATACTCAAAGTAGATTTCTTAACTTTTATTTCCTTAGCATAAAATTGAAAGCGACGCCAAACTTAAATAAATCCATGTTGCGAGCATATTAAGCTTCAAGAGTAACTTTGACTGGACGAATGTGTTTTATCAATTAGTGTTATAAACAATTGTTTTGGTTCGCCATTGAAAGGAAGATACTTATGATGAAAATTTTATAAATTGAAATTTCCCGAAATATTTGTGAAATAAAAAAGGGATTGGCATTCCTAGTACGTACATATGTATGTATTTACTTACATTCAAATACGTAAGCGTTTTTTTTTTTTTAGTTTTAGTTGCGAGCGTGCGTTGATATGCCACTTGGCACGGCTATAAATCGTGTGCGCGCATTCATAAAATCGAAATTATTGCGCTCTTCAACAACAATAAGCATATCAAGTGTTGCAGCATCAGCAACCAAACGAATACTACCACTCTATTTATCATCAGCAGCAACAACAACAACAGTTTTCAACTCAGCCAACAAAGCCAACCAATCGCTCTTGACAATTCAATCGCTCAGAAAGCGCATATCGTCTTTTCATTTGCATTTAATTGTGCATGTGTATGTAAGTACTCGTATGTATGCATGTATGTGTGTGCCAATTTTGGTATTTTCATTTTGTTTTTGTTTTTTGTGTTTATTTGTGTGTGTGTGTGTGTGCGTTTGCAAATATACCTTTTATTCGCAATTAAATTAGTTTACTTGCTTATTGCAAGCAAAACGTTTTTACGCGCGCTCACTTCTATCTGCAGATATGAATACATACGTGTATACTGTGTACTCTCTCTTAAGCGGACTCCTAAAGGATTGATAAATTTGTCCGTTTCTGAGAGATGTCCGCTAATGAGAAAAGTATAAAAAGTGTTTCAAAAAAATTAGTTTTTTATTTCCAAAACAAGCACGTATACGTAAATATTCAAGAATTTAAAAATGAAAATATTGAATACAATTTATACTTCTTCTTCTTCAATATTTTGAAGATATATTTCAAGATCGGTAAGCAGTTCAACACTCGTAAAGTTGGTGTGTTTCAAAAAAAAATGTATATCTACGTTTTCTTATAGCTAAATAAGCCTCATCTTCGATATTAATGCAGATGACATTATCCAAATTAATGTGAAATTCCACGTCAACTTGAATTTCGCACTGCGTTCGATTAATAAATTTGGAGAACTTAGCAAGTGCTGATAGAGAGAGCACATCTTCTGCACTCTAAACGCTATCGTCATTGCGCATATCCATTTTTGCAACACCAGCTTTAATAAAGCACTTTTGTATTATCTGGGTCCCATGCTTTATGTATGAAAAAAAAACAATATTTAACAAATTTATTGATTTCTACAATTTTTGTATTCCATCCGCAACAAAATATGTTTTAAGAACTAGTATAGTAGGTAAAAAAGGGCTGCCTTCGGTTATACCTTTCATGAATGTAAGAATTGTATAGGAGATGTATGTTATATTTCACTGTTCTTTAAAAATTGTTACTGCTAATAAATTGCTAACAATAGCTGATATTTGTGCAAAATTTCGAGCCTGTTGGATCTATCTTTTCTCTGACTGGTACTTCCAAACATCGGACCAAACCAAATTTCCATGAAAGGTATAATAACCGATTTTTACATGAACGTAAAGTCAAATGGCTGACAAAATGCTGACACAGCACGACTTCCTCTTCTTAAAGTTGCATTTTTCTATCCATCTCTTAGAGAAAATCCATCATCAAATTAGACGTCTTCCAATCATATTCGTAAGTGTGCCGGACAGAGGAATAACCTTATGTCGATCCTTCATACCCCATTCGTAGCACAATTTATCTATGTATTTTAAGTCATTTGGGCTTCAGCAGACACCTTTTTCTTTCCGGATCGACATCAGTGCTTCAAAAATTTTTAATTTCGGCTTTGTTTTGTTGATCTGTCTGGTTATGGGAAAGAAAAATACATTTTCGTGTGAAAAACAAGTGTCCGCTTTCTGTTATAAGAGGGCTGTCTGCTCAAGAGGGAAATATTTTATAAATTCCTAAGTTTTTTTGTAGTACTGAAAAAAAAGCTCACTTAATAGAGGTGTCCGCTTAAGAGAGCTGTCGGTTAGGAGAGAGTGCACTGTAATTATACTTGCTTATCCATATGTGTACATACATACTTACATATATGCGATTATGTAAGCTTACTGGCTTTGGTAGTAAATTTGCTGAAACTCATAGCATTTCATAAGGAAAATTTATCGTGCACGAAATTAGTAATACGTTTTCGTTGCTCGCCTCAATGCTGCGCGTATAGTAAATGATTCCAATTATTGTCTGCCGTTGAGTGCACCTTCAGTTGCTTATTATTCACCTCTTTAATATGTGCAATGAAAAAGGCGATTTGAAATGTTAATAAATGGTTTATACAGAGAACTAACATCGAGCAACTAAAATCGATTGTTTCTTTAAACTTCTCAATTCTTATTTCCATTCAGAAATGAACTTAAATATTTAAACCAACTAAATAATTTCCTACATTCATGAAGATATGCATACATAGATACATACATACTTATTTTAAAAAAGGGAGGAAAATTTGCTAATTCTCTTCAACACTATTTTATGAAATAAGATAGGTTTCATCTATTTAAATAACGTTGGCGAACATGATTTTCACACTTTTAAAATTGCTAACCTTTAACTTAAGTATCCACTCGTAAAGTTTTAAAGAATTTTAAAAAAGTTTTCTTAACATTTAAGAAAAGAGGTAAAAAAATACATTCTATACTAAATTTTGCAATTTCGACAAACGAAAACAAAAAATAGAAAAGCCAATATATGTAACTACAGATATTTTTTTTTATCTTAATAGAGAATATTTTGAAGGTTATTCTATACATATCAAATATACAGGCTTTGAAGCCTGTTCTCTCAATATTTTAAAATGTTCGTAGTCTCTTCTCTTGACAGCAATTTCATTAACTTTTCCGGATTTTTTTTATTTTTATTTTTAAATACAACCACTTGGTTCGTTTTTTTATTGTTATGGTTTCTGTTATTTTATTTTATAATCAAATTTAATATAAATAAGTTACCAAAAATATATGAAATATCAGAAAAATCGCTTTACACAATTTTTATTTATTATTTAACTTATACAATTTGTGAAAATCAATTTTTATACCCGAGCGTACTTGTACACAAGGGTATTATAACTTTGTTCGCATAACGGTTGTTTGTAAGAGCATAAAATAATCGTAATAGATATAGACATCCATATATATACTAAAATGATCAGAATGAAAAGAGGAATCGATTTAGTCAGTCAGGGAGACTGTCTGTCCGTCCGTCCGTCTGTCCGTGGTTATCTCAATGAAATTTGGTACATAGATTGCCCTATGGACAGGGTAGGTTGGTATTGAAAATAGTCAAGATCGGTCAATAACCACGCCCACCTCCCATATAACGGAAGTTTTTGGAAAATGCAAAACTTCATCTTTCGGTATCTATTAAAACCAATTAAGTGAAATTTGGTATTTGGAGCGATTTTGAACTAAGAACTTTGGGATTTATGAAATTTTGAAAAATGGGCGTTGCCACGCCCACTTATGAAACATTTTCTGAATCTAAATAACAGTATTAGGTATCGTCACAAAATTTGGTGAACATATTGTCCTTGATATCGCTATCATCACTGTCAATAATTTTTGAAATCGGACCATAACCACGCCCAATTTCCATATAACGGAAATTTTTAAAATGCAAAAAACTGCGTTTTTCAGTATTTATTGGAAGAAATTGTGTAAAGTTTAGTACTATGTAGCTGCGATTTGAAACAAAGAAGCGGGAATTTTTTGGACTCATAGTCACCGACCTTACAAAAATATATCGCGAGGGTATATAAAAATCGGTTTCGCCCGAATTTAGCTTTTCTTACTTGTTTTTTTTTTAATTATTATAAAAAGGTTTTTTTTTCCTGAAAACTTTTCTTTTCTAACCTCAAAAGCATTTAAATCTTTAAATTTCATTTCCATTAGATTAAAATTTTTTTTATGGTTCAATTCGCATTAATACCGCAGATGTGCTTTTCGTACGTTTATATAAATATTTATGAAATACTAGATGACCCGATGAACTTCATATCACCTATCCTTACCTAAAATGATTGAAAATTTTGATCGATAATGTACCTACATTTTTAGTTTTTGGTTTGTACCGATTACGCCACATTACAATTTTTTAGAACTAAAAAACAGGCAACAAAAATGTCATCAAATGTCTTTGAAAAGATAAAGTAATTCTAATAGTTAATTTAAAAAGAAAATCAAAATAGTTTTAAGATTATTAAATAGCTATATGTTGTCTCTATCTGTTACGTTGTGCTGAATGTGAAACAAAAACCGCAGATTGTTTAAATTTGTGTGTAAAATTTGGTCAACTACAGAAAAATAAATTCAAACACAAATTAATATCAAACCAAAATTTGTCACTTCATTAATGCCATCAATCTCGGATGGAAAAAGTTTTCCAGATTTAAATATAACTCCCGAAGAGTTTAAACAATTCGAAATGATCTAAAGAAGCCAGGAGAATAACATGACCGGTGTTCTGGTACACCCAGACTTATCGGAGTCGCCGGGGCCTACCGGCATGCCGCCGTCGCATCCTGTCGAGCAGAGTTGCTTTCGCCGTCAAAGTGATCGATAAGTCGCCAACCGATCAAAATTTTAAGAATTCTCGGAACTGCCAAAATCAAGTTTACCTGCAATAAAATTATTTAAATTGTTTTGAGTTGAATTTTATATCGGACGGATATGTTTTAGTTACAACATATGTATATAATTCGCATAAACCCCCACGCACACACACACACATTTAGCATACTTATCTCACACCGTTTTAATTTCGTTCGTTTATTAAACGAAACTTACTAACAATTCAAATGAAAACACAATTTTTATTTACATTAAATAAAAACAGAGTAATACACTTAATCAATTTAAAGCTTTCTAATAAAGTAAATTTTTGGTTTTTTTGCGGAGCGTAAATATATACAGACAATGGTTTTCCAATGCGTGAACACGCGACGTATGGGTGCTACAGGAAAACTCCAAGTTGATTCCGCAAAAATTGCAACGAATGACCTTGCGATTTACTTATGTTTATCGGGAAATTGTAGCCGCTTAAAATCGAAGAGGCTGACGAAAATCACCTCATAACCGAATAATAGCTCCAACAAAGATCTTTTAACGTTCTGTCCAGTGAACTCTTGTGGGCCATCGCACAGTCATCCCAAACGATCAATTTGCATATTTGTTTTTGGCGATGTTCCAAACTGGTGCTTCGTTGATTTGCATATTTAGTGGTAATTTCAAGGCATAATGTGCAGTTCGTATACCTACTAATTATCTTGAAGCTATTCCAGATCAAGCCAACGTTAGGGCTACTTCATATTGTGATCTGAGCTTTGCCAATAGTAATGAAATATGGAACATTTTTCCTGTCCCTCCGGGAGCATAAAATGTTTGACACGAAGTGGGTAGAACAGTTTATATGGGAAAGTTAAATTGTGGTGTTTACTATGTTCCTCGCAATTTTCTCACCGTTTAAACCTTCCCGGGGCTACGACAAACATTTGAAAACCAAAATCAGCTTGACCGATTTAGCCTTTCTCGAGTTTTAGCGAGACAAATGAACAGCAATTGATTTATATAAATATGTATATAGATTTCGCTGCTATTTTAAGAATATAACAAAACTAATTTATGATCATTTCGGTGCGTTTTCGAAATCTTTTTAGCACTATTTCTGAAAAATTTCAGGACTAGTTTGAGATCATTTTGAGAGTTTTTATTTCGTGACAAATGTTTACAACTTTTTCATGGTGCCTTTTTGATGAATGAAATCGAAGTTCAGTATTTAGAGGGAGTACTCAGCATTGCTTACTGCTACTTCTTTTAAGGATAATGAATGGTTTATCTTCTATTATATAAAAATGAATCGCAAAATGTGTTGGTAAGTGCATAACTTCAGAACGGCTGACCCGATTTCGTTGAATTTTTGGCGTAGAATACGTCTTACCTTACGGTATGGGCACCCATGTCAGATTGTTATTGTTGTAATCTCTATTTCTTTAATTATAAGGAAACGGCGAGATAAATTTTTTAAAAAAATTTTTTGTAGTCAAATGAAGATGTTAGCTTTCGTTTGACATACATTTCATATTGGTTGATATCTTCCTAATATTTAAATTTCTCAAATGAAAATTTTATAAACACATCCAAACAAAGATGTGTGTGGTGTTTGGTTGAGTGTGTAGTGCTGCACTGTGTTACCCACCACTAGTTTGTAGCGTGAATAGACGTTCATTTTATTGCATAATTTTAGGAGGGAAAATTTAAGTAGAGTAAAGGCAGAGAAAGCGCTGCCAACTACTGCTTATTGGTGGTGATTTTAACACAGAAATCACTTCAAATACTAGATTGGCGAAATTTATGAGTTTAATTTGGATTATATTCGAAATGATGCTCCCACAACTATTGATAACACAACCATTGACTTAGTTTTTGCGAGAAATTTAAATGTTAATTTAAAAACATATTTATCCTATTTTTCCTATCATAAGCCTATATTCTCAAAAAGAAATTTTCAAATAAACAAATAGATTTGGGTCTGTTATTTATCATTTATCTTTACTATTGATAACTACCATTGACTTCGTTTTTGCGAGAAATTTAATTGATAATTTAAAAACATTTTTATCCTATTTTCCTATCATAAGCTTATGTATATCATCAAAAGTAACTATCAAATAAAGAAATTCATTTGCTTGCATTATTTATCATTATAAATTATCATTATACATATGTTTTCTGTCTTATCGGATGGCGTATTCTACGTTAAACGTAATGGCCGTGTCTCTGACACAGCCTCCTTCTTTTTTTTTTAATTTTAAAACTCGCTGGATTTCCAGGATTGCCACCTCACAATCTTAAATTAAAGGTTTGATCGGTAGTTATAATGTTGCGAAATATTTTTTGCAACGGCACACGGTTAGCGATAAAATAATTACTAAACAACGTGATAGAAGCAACTATACTGAAAGGAAAGTATAAAGGAGAAGATGTTCTCATACCGCGCATCCCAATGATTCCGACTGATGTTCCATTCGAGTTTAAACGACTACAGTTTCCAGTGCGGCTTGCTTTTGCTATGACCATAAACAAGTCCCAGGGGCAATCATTAAGTGTTTATGTTAATTATCTGAAAACCCCATGTTTCTCACATTGTCAATTGTATGTTGCCTGTTCACGTGTTGAAAAACCATCAGATTTGTTTGTCTATGCGCCAGGTAACCAAACAAAAACATCGTATATCACAAAGCACTACAATGAAAATAAAACTGATTTTTGTTAATAATTATGATTCACATGATTAACAATAAAGCGATTACTTACTTATAAATGTTTATATCTGTTTATTTAATTATTTTTTATTCACAACGCATTATAACCAGGGTGACGGTATGTTCAGGAGAATTTTTTGGACCGACTATTAAATAGGTAAGAACAAAAAACTGCCACATTACAAATCTTTTTGACAGGACGAAGTATGTCGGGTCGGCTAGTCTCAAATAAAATTACGACAGTATAAAAATGCTATTAATGGCAATGAAATATGTACATATATGTAATACAAGTGGTAAATTATCGGAAACTTCAGGATGGTGTGTTTTTTGACTGGAATGTGTAAACGACGAATAAATATACGTTATAACATTTAAGTATAAGCATCACCTTATACCGGCACAATAAAGCAACCAACACGAAGAGGCAGCCATTGTCATCGTTCCCGACAATTGTTGAGCAACGTCGGTTGAGTAAGTTAGATCGTCGAGTCCGTCGGAATTAAATAAACGTTTAAGCTTAAAATATATTAATTGAATTATTATTTTTTACTTAATTTGTTATTTCTTAAATATTATCAAACCAATACACCAAAATAAACAATGAAAGGGATTATTCATCCTGACTAAAGTGTTTTCATTAAAACGGAATAACGACCACCCGAATATCCCCCTTTCAAATGTAATGTGGGTATGCTAAACACTATTTTTATCTTTACCTTTCGGATAGTAGGAATGATGCTGCTCACTACCGTCAAAAACATTGGCCGGTACGTACCGATTACTAAGTGGGAAAATGCAATATTAAATGGGAAGCAATTGTCGATCCAAAGACTATATTATAATCCTAAGACTATATTACTACTATTATTATTACTATATTAATTATTAAACAATTTGTAAAGTCTCTTAATCATGAGTCCGAAGCTTTCAAATATTTGAAGAATTTTTTTCCAAAGCATTCAGAGGCGAAAATAAAAGCTGACCCTCAAATAAAAAAAAAAAAATTGTGATATTTTTCCGAAGTAACTTAGCAATGAGTAGAAAAAAGCCTGGAACATTTTTAAGGCAGCACTGGATGGTTTTCTTGAGAAACATTGAGCAGACGATTATGACGAGCTAATCACTAAGTTTAGGTTAGGTTGTAGCCCAAAGATGGGGCTCACTTAGACTAGATTTAAAGTCCATTGTAGTACCACTGATATATTTATACCCTTTTTTTCCTGAACAGAGACGACACCCACCGTAAGATACATATATATATTAGAAGAAGCGCCGGGAACTCGTAATCAAGGTCCCCAACTGACCTATGTCTACCCCAGGGAACCTCTCTGGTGCATCAAAGAAGGGCGTGCCAAGGGCAGCTGAGAAGGTAGGGTTGAGAAGATTCCACCTCATCATCCTCCATACAGCACACGCACCTTGGGTACGAGGCAATACCCAGACCTACAGCGTGGATCCCCATCGGACAGTGCCGAGAGCAGTGATTTGGTTGTACTGAGTAATTCCCCAGACCGCCTGCGGTCCAGCAAAGGACCTTGCAACTACTTACTAACATGCTTATGAATTTACCCATCATCGGATGTAGAATGTCTCTAAAGATGCACATTTAGAAAAATTTAAAGATAATATGGAAAATTATTCGGAATAACAAGGAAAACGCTTCCATCAAGAAATAATGGAATTTGAGATACGTACGGAAGTCTATCATAATCATAAATAGAAGATCGGTATACAATTTTTGTGTGCTTTTATTAAGTTGAATTTTTCCGTGCGCAAAAATTCTGCAATTTATCTTTAAAACTTTCTGCCTTGAGGTGGATAAGCACCTTGTCGTTATATCTATTAACATCGCTTTCATAGCTTTATAATTCCAAGTGCAAAACAAAGCCTTTCGGGAGTTAACAACTCGTGTTATTTGTCGTATTTCTATAGTCCGTTTTTAAAATAATAGTGAAACGTATGAGTACACTGTGCAATTTCGTTTATTATTGTATGTGATATTCAGGCAATTTTACCCTTAAAAAGGAAATTTTTATGAATGATACAAAATTTAAAAAACAAATGGCTATTAAATTCACTGTTTTCTGCCATTCCGGGATTTGAATAGACTTACCCCGGGATATTCGAGAGTTAAAAGAGGCCGGGAACCCGCGATCCGGGATCGACATGCCTAATTTTTACATATTAAAACTACCAAGCAAAAAGTTCTTTCGATTCATCAGGCGCACTTCTGCCGTAATAATGATTTTTGCTGGTCACCGGGCATCCATTTTCCATAAACGGCCTTTGCAGTCAGCTGCGAATGAAATAATTTCAGCGCTTATACAGATTTTTATAAATTTAGATAAATATAAGTTTGACTAAAACTTAAAAAAAAAACTTTTATATAAAAACAGTCAAATGTTTTTATTAATCCAATTTCTAATTGTTTTATATGTTTTATTCTAATTACTTAGCTTTAAATCACTTCGCTTAGCGGAATATTGATTTTATAAGATAGCCGGCGGGCGTACGATTAGCCACTTGGCATGAAATGTGTTAGCTTACGAGTGAAAAGAAATCCAAAAAATAGCTTTTAAAACAAAAAGTATATTTATTATTATAATTTTTCGAAATTTCATAGTACAAATGAAATGAATGGTTTGAAAGGAGTTTCGTTTTAACACGAAAATTAAGTTTTTTATGTAATTTTTATTATGTGTCGCCGAAATGTTAGAGGTTTTACTTACGGCTGTGTGTGTGTAAGTTAATATGACAATTTACACTTCATTTATTAAAAAAAGAAAAAGATTTAAACTTCGTGAAAATTACAATATAAGTAACCTAAAAGAACAATATGGCCAACGAGACGGGAGTTGTGGGACTGGAAATTGTGCCTAATGGAAGCAAAGTTCGTAAATTGACCACACCGAAACTTAACCCACCACACATCACAGCAAATTAAGTTAAATTATGCTATGTTATGTTTTGTTAAGTTAATTTGCGTTAAGTTAAGTTATGTTAAATAAGATTAAGTTGTGTTAGGTTAACTTATTTTTTGTGAAGTAATGTTACATGATATGATGTAACATGATTATTTGATGTGATGTGATTTTTAATTGGTTCAAAGTTTTTTCATTGACACTACAACTTTTAAATATCCTCTGTCCTATTATGTCCAAAAGTTTGTACCAATGTTACCGATATCGATAAGTTTAATTAATATTTTTTCCTTGTAAATAAATGATTAAACAGTAAATATAATGGGCCAATTGCCAGATCACCTGTTGAATGGGGTATACGAAAGCGGTGAGAGACGAAAACAAATAATTTTTCTTGTAAACATACCTTAATTCACCACACCAAAATTGAGCATACCTAGAGACATACCACATCTCATCTTATGTTACATAAATTCACCAATACTAAACGGGCAATACTTTAATTCTGTGCGCGTAAACACTCTTCGTCTAACCTCAAATGTTAACTATTTAAGCTACTCTCAATTCACTACACCTCTCTTTCTAGCAGTAATAAATTGTCAAAAACGAACTATAAATTAGCTATAAGAAAAATAAACAATCGAAATTATTAAAAATTGTCAAATTTCTAATATATTTGCCGCGCGATTTATGTGTATGTACAAATTTTAATATTTTTTCAACAATTATTAACCACATTAATTTGCCAACAACTGTAGATACGCATTGCTGTGACAATATACAAGTACTAGGTATTTATGGTGATACAAGTAGCTGTTGCCACTTAGCGGCAAAAGCGTCGCTGATAATTGCCATAAATCATTGCGAATTGGGCCAATGAGAGCGACACAAACACGAAGTGTGTGTACGCAAATGCTCAATTGAAGAAGGAGTGCAGTAGTGAAGGTGATGGGAACCAGAAAATAAGATACCTATAGGATAAGGCGACAGACAGATGCTGACTCTGAATGCCGCCTGGCGGAGAAATGTACTTCCGTGTGCAGAGCAGAGCAATGCGCATGATATGATTAACGCTTATGCGTACAGGCGAATTGGTGCAGAACGCGCGCAGACAGAAGGTTGCGGTAGCCAGTGCCAACCCGTAAGCAATTGAAAATTCAATTTTGTCTCGATTCAATGAAGCATATAGTTCATATGTATGTACGTATGTATTTATGTATGTATGCATGTAGGTATGAATGTATGTATGCATGCATGCTGCGGCAGGCATCAGACGGTTAGTCCACAAGCGAAGGTGTGAGAATATGTCGCTGGCAGGCATGTGGGACAATGCAATTCACACACGTGCACACATATAAATAGGCACTTCGACCCCCTGCCATCTAATAATTCCTCCATTGCGGTGTACAGCGGGCCAAAAGCTCCTTTAAAGTTGCAAAAAGTGGCTGATATAAAGTTGTAAAATCGTCGGAATTGACTAGACTGTGTACGTTATATTGTGTTTATTTAAAAATAAAATCACACATAGCCTAAGTTTAATATAAGTGTATTATTATTTTATTCCTTTTGTACAAATATCGTATCTTATGCGTAGTTTGGACAAAACAACTTATTTGTTTTTAGCAGATTTTACTGTGGGAGCTATCATTTAGATCATTAATAGGTAAATGAAATATTTTCTTGATAGGAAAAAGAAGTCTAAGTCGAGATAAATGTTGTGGTTTTACTTTCGAGACAAACTGGGAATTTATTCGCAGGAACGTTGCAGATTATGCAGGGAAGAGAAAGAAATTTCTAAACACGTCCTAGAGAAGTGCCCCGCATTGATGCACAAACGTCAAAAATGTCTAGTCGAATATCTGTTAACGGACGATGGGATAACTTTCAGAGACTTAGGTTCAATACTAAGATTTATCTGGGAGGTTGGACTAAGGGAAATTCTTTAATCCAAGTAGAGGGCACAATAGACCTTAAGGTCGCAGTGCTATCTCCCCAACAACAACAATAACAATACTTTCGAGACGATTATTGTTTGGTCGAATGTATACAGATAGATATTTTTTGAATCGTGAAGGAGTTATGAACCTTTATTCATATGATTTCCTCAAAATAATGTACATTTTTGAAATTCAAGATGTTTTAAATTTAAGCTAGTTCAAGAGTGTACTAAAGTTTATAGGGAACTTTTAAATGCGCAAGATTTTTTTTTAAACAGCCATACAATGATTTTTTGTTATTTTGTTTATTTTGTTCTATGACACTTTTTTATATTTTGGCGTAGAATACGTCTTACCTTACGGTATGGGCACCCATGTCAGGTTTTTATTGTTGTAATCTCTATTTCTTTAATTATAAGGAAACGGCACGGTAACTTTTTTTAAAAATTTTTTTGTACACATCATGTTGGTTGATATCTTCCTAATATTTAAATTTCTCAAATGAAAATTGTATAAACACATGCACACAAATATGTGTGTGGTGTTTGGTTGAGTGTGTAGTAGTAGTTTGTAGCGTGAATAGACGTTTATTTTATTGCATAATTTTAGGCGGGAAAATTTAAGTAGAGTAAAGGCAGAGAAAGCGCTGCCAACTACTGCTTATTGGTGGTGATTTTAACACAGAAATCACTTCAAATACTAGATTGGCGAAATTTATGAGCGATACGTTTAATTTGGATTATATTCCACAACTATTGATAACACAACCATTGACTTAGTTTTTGCGAGAAATTTAAATGTTAATTTAAAAACATATTTATCCTATTTTCCCATCATAAGCCTATATTCTCAAAAGTAACTTTCAAATAATCAAATAGATTTGGGTCTGTTATTTATCATTTATCTTTACTATTGATAACTACCATTGACTTCGTTTTTGCGAGAAATTTAATTGATAATTTAAAAACATTTTTATCCTATTTTCCTATCATAAGCTTATGTATATCATCAAAAGTAACTATCAAATAAAGAAACTCATTTGCTTGCATTATTTATCATTATAAATTATCATTATACATATGTTTTCTGTCTTATCGGATGGCGTATTCTACGTTAAACTTAATGGCCGTGTCTCTGACACAGCCTCCTTCTTTTTTCGATTATATTTTTAAGTCATTCAGACATATTTCTTCTTCTTTGTCTATTATTTCCGTCTCTAGTCAGTTCCAAAAAAATTTCGTCCGGCACATAAAAACCGAAATTTGAATGTTCCAAAACTTACTGCATATTTGCCAGTAGCTACTTTAAAAACTCAACCGATCAATTTTATAAAAATTCCAATATTGTCGGTTTTTCATTTCGAATTTTTCAAATATAACTTTAGAATCGCAATTAGAGAACCCAATGACTTCACATTTTCACCACTTTTGAGGAGCTTCTGGCCCACTGTGTGACGGCTAAAAACTCAAATTTCGCCATAAATTAAATGCAATTGCCAGTGTATCAAATGCAGCTCATGCACACTTATGCTCATGTTCGCTTTACACCGCAAACGCATTTAACGCGTTTATTGTCATCGTAAATTCATGTGCGCTCTACATGGCGTATGAGTAACGTGCGAAATGTCACACAAACAGACACAAGCAATTTGCATACGGCAGCAAAATAGGGCGGTGCAGGGCATAGCGAAAAATTCAAATGCGTTTACCCTGATCGATTACTAAACAGATACTGTATGTATGTATGTACATATTGCATGGCACTTTCAAGTTAATATCGTTGATTTGGTGATTCATTGGCTGCTGCAAGTGATGAGAGTAATGCTGCGTAGGCGAATTTCCAATTGAAATACACACCTACAGACTCGTACACGGAAAGGGCGCTGCTGAGCATACAGCCAATTAATCGTAATCACTGCCATTAGTAAAACAAATCTGTGTAAAAATCACGCTGTCTGCAAGGGGTTTGCACTGCAACACTGCGCCGCTATGACACTTGGCTTCCGGTGCGTCGCCGTTGGGCCAGTCGCCGACACCAACTAGCCCCACACCAACACAAATGCTTCACACGCTGGCCATTATGGGCACATGGGCTTGCGGCTCAAGTACTTTCGATGTTGTGTGAAATTTACATTTTTCGCATAAATTTTGTCAATGGCAGCAACGAACATTATTGCAATGCCACTCAAAGCCAATGCAACTTTTTTCCCACATGCTTGCACATACTCTCACATAACGACCGCTCAAGTGATGCTCACACTCACAGCTTTCTGCGTGCCTGTGCATATGTGTATAACATCAGATTGCCTGCCGTGTACTTACATTGGCATTCATTTTGCCAAGATGCGCTGAAAAGCCCCTGCAAAGCCATATTAAATCCCTTGTTGTCTGGCCGATTTCATGGATGCGATGTTGCGTCCAAAGCAAATTTGTTTGTTTCCCCCGCCTTTCTGCACTTCGCCCCCGTATCATTTATGCATTTTAATTATGCAAAATGACATTAGTCAATGCCATTTGTGCTCGAGGTTAGAGAAATTAGCACTGTTGGACACTTTGCTGCAGAGAAATTAGTCGATTATTTCGATGTACTTCACTTAGGTAACTCATAATCGTACACCAGATGAGAGGGGAATGCGAGAGGTTTTCGTAGAATCTTCCTTGTTCCTCGAAGCTGGTGTTTTTTTTTCGAACTAAAAATCACGAACTAAAAATCAAGCACAACTTCAAACTCGATTTGTTTCCTAACCAAAGTGTTCAAAGAGTATCGAAAAATCAGTTCAATTTAATGACATTAAACTCTGTCAAAAAGAGGACTTTCGGTTCCTAGTCAAACATTTGTTGTGCGCTACAAAAACTAATAAAACGAAATAAAATTTATGATTATGCAGTTTTGAAGCCTATTTAATTTTTTTATCATAAAATGCAAGGTCTAAAAATTATCATTGATTTTTAACAATTCTTAAACTAATGGTAAACAGCGAAATTTTGAGATAAAAAATCAATTTCAAATTTTCAAAAATTAAATATTGGAGTTTTAAGAAGGAATTTCTAATTAAGAGACGACGAAAATTTCTTTCCCCCATTTTAATTGCTTTCCTCAAAAAAATTTGTGTTAAGTTACTAAAAGATTGTACAACGAAAATAGAAAGGAGAAAAAACCGAAAGAGAAATAACAACAGCTCACACAGCGTAAACTTAGCACAGCGCGTTAAGTTGCCGACTGAAGTCTTACATTTAATGTCGTGGGTTTAATCAACAAATCAGGATTTAAAAAATGTACGTCGTGAAAAATATAATATTCGACCGCTAGCGGCAGCGACCAAATATGAACCATATGTGACCATATGTTGAGTAATCTTAGGTTTTAAAATCGAAATTAAAAAATATTAATTTATTTTTTTTTGTAAAAAAGTATTAATTGCGTTAATTGAAATTCTTTTTTCAACATTTATAGTTTGGTGTAACTGCATTTTTCGACTATATTTCTTTAATGTTCGAAAAGTTTTATTTATTCAATGTGGCCACTCTATCACCTGACATTCAAGGTGTAATTGTGTTTTAGTAAGCAAAATTTCAGAGCGAGCGAACATTCAGCTTTCGCTGGAATCATGTTTAAACTATTAAGTAAAAAAATATCGTGTTGAAACATGACTCAAAATATACGAGTATGTACATACATATGTATGTACACTCTGTTCACATATTATAGCACATACACATATTGACACATTTGGACAATTGAAGATGTTTATTTGTTGTGTGTTGTATGGAAGAAACCGCCAGTAAAAAAAGAAGGAGGCTGTGTCAGAGACACGGCCATTAAGTTTAACGTAGAATACGCCATCCGATAAGACAGAAAACATATGTATAATGATAATTTATAATGATAAATAATGCAAGCAAATGAATTTCTTTATTTGATAGTTACTTTTGATGATATACATAAGCTTATGATAGGAAAATAGGATAAAAATGTTTTTAAATTATCAATTAAATTTCTCGCAAAAACGAAGTCAATGGTAGTTATCAATAGTAAAGATAAATGATAAATAACAGACCCAAATCTATTTGATTATTTGAAAGTTACTTTTGAGAATATAGGCTTATGATGGGAAAAATAGGATAAATATGTTTTTAAATTAACATTTAAATTTCTCGCAAAAACTAAGTCAATGGTTGTGTTATCAATAGTTGTGGGAGCATCATTTCGAATATAATCAAAATTAAACGTATCGCTCATAAATTTCGCCAATCTAGTATTTGAAATGATTTCTGTGTTAAAATCACCACCAATAAGCAGTAGTTGGCAGCGCTTTCTCTGCCTTTACTCTACTTAAATTTTCCCGCCTAAAATTATGCAATAAAATAAACGTCTATTCACGCTACAAACTACTACTACACACTCAACCAAACACCACACACATATTTGTGTGCATGTGTTTATACAATTTTCATTTGAGAAATTTAAATATTAGGAAGAATCAACCAACATGAAATGTATGTCAAACGAAAGCTAACATCTTCATTTGACTACAAAAAAATTTTTAAAAAAAGTTACCGTGCCGTTTCCTTATAATTAAAGAAATAGAGATTACAACAATAAAAACCTGACATGGGTGCCCATACCGTAAGGTAAGACGTATTCTACGCCAAAAATTGTCAAAAACCAGTGATAACTTGTAAACCCTTGAAGCCTGCATTTTTTGGGATTAAATGCATACTCAAAAAAAACTCTAAAAACGTTTTTAAAAACTTCGAAATTTCGATAAAATTTTCCTAAATCATTGTACATTTAAAAAAAATATTAAAATTTGTTTTAATGGTTTTTCTTAGAGAATGGACCATATTTAATTAAATAGAAGAAAAATAAAGTGCCCAAATCTGTCAATATGTGGTTATTCTTTCATTTTCTGAACAGCGTATATGTATGTATGTAAGTTTTATGATGTGCAAGATTCCAGAAAAACGGTTTACCAATCTCCATACACCCTTATAGAGCATGATCCGAGTGCCGCCAGACACTACTTATTTTTAAATGAGTTGTGTCCCATGTACTTAAAACTTATTTAGCATTTACATAGTTGGATCTGTGAAAGGCTTATGGTTCACTTATGCATACTTAGTATTACTTATACTTAAACTTACAACAAAACGACAACACAGAGCTGATTATACTCCACATAGCGCATATCATCTGGCATCTTCATCAGGTGTCTTTGAGCTGTCATTTATTCCTCTGATTTTGTTTGAGTTTCTTTATAAGTATGGTATGCATAGCTATTTGTACGATTTTTTGACAAATATGTAATTTAATAAAAGAAATATAGCATTTATTTAATAAATAATAGTATATGTAGCTATACAGTAGTATTTACGATGGCCCGTCACATTTCGCTGGCAATAATTTCTAACAGACGCTTTTAAGCTGCGAACAATATTTTTCGAACTTTCCTCAGTTTACTAGTTATTACAAAGTTATATTTCAACACACCCCCTGACCCAAAAAAATAGTTAGCCGGAAGTATGAGCGCAAAAGCTTGATTTATAAATTTAAGAAGAAAATATATATTTGTAACTTTTAATCAAGGCAAATCTAACAGGTAACCGCAGTAGGCAGTAGAGAAATTACAACCTTGCCATGTTTTTTTTGTTGCTTGAGATACCTTAATTGTCAAACAAGAATTATCAAAACACTGAAGTGTAAACAAAAGTTGGCATTTTACAAATTCAATTCACATGATTCAATCATACAAGGTTGGATAATTACATGATTCAATTATAAAAGGTTGGATACTTATTGACGTTTAAGTTTTCCGACTGCCTTGTAAGGTTGCATTTAGGAAGGTCTGATAAAGGGGAAAATATTGTATCCCTTTTCGCGCAAAGGTAGTAGAAAAGTAGGTAACTAGTAGCGAAATTCGGTTTGTACATATAATGAAACATATTTGCAGAAATTTGATATTTCAATTTAATATAATATAACCGAATATTCAACCACACATGTATGTACATAGCACCTTAATATAACGAACTATATAAACAAAAACCGCAAGTGTGATTTCGAACTTTTTTGAAGTTTTTACATGCAGAAAATAGAACTATCATATTTGGAAAAATTTATATAATAAACTTTTCGTTAATTCAATATCAATTTTAGCAACCAAAATAAGAGGTATCTATTAAAAGCGCAGTAACCAGGATTGTATACACATTTCATTACAATTTCAAACTTTTTTAAAAATATTATTACTATTTTTGTAGATCATAAAATTGTAAGATTCAAGTCACTGAAAATGTAATATTAGTTGTTCGAAAATATTTTTGTTTTACGAGTATATGGAAAACATCACACAATACCTCAAAAAATTAACGGCATTTTTAGTGATATACATCTGTTAGAAATCAAGTAAAGACGTTACTCAAAACTGGTCAAAATACCAAACCAAACTTGACAAGGGATGACGGAAATTCGTTCCAAAATACAGCGAATAAATGTACTTCTATTCGATATTTTAACTGTAAAATTTTATGGTTGTTAATATTTATGTATATAAATTCTTTTTTTTTTAATTTTATGTTATTTTATATAAAATATATACAGTAAAAAATTTAAGAACATAAAATAAAAATGAAAAGATATCAAACAAAATGATCTGACCTGGCCGGGAATCGAACCAACGACCCATCAATTTCATATGTACATGCAAAGAAAAAAATTTCAATTCCTGTTCGCAAGGCTACTGAGAAACATACGAGAATCCCGTCAATTCGACTATTTAATGTAGGGCATGCTGAAATAATTTAAAACTACAAAAAGGCAACAGTGTTGTCTACCAGGCCATTTCACAAGAAAAGTACTAATTTCCATGTATTTGATAAAATTTTTTTTCTTGAATCATGATTCAATCATACAAGGTTGGATAATTAGGCAGTTGTCTCACTCTTGTACGCTGCCTTAAGGTCGCCTGTGTTGCTCTCTTTTAATTTAAGGAAAAAACAAGTTTTCAAACACGTGGAAATTAGTACTTTTCTTGTGAAATGGCTTGGCAGGCAACACTGGTGCCTTTTTGTAATTTTCAAATTATTTCAGCATGCCGTACATTAAATAATCGAATTGACGGCATTCTCGTATGTTTTCCAGTAGCCTTGCTTATCTAGCAGCGCACAGAAATTGAAATTTTTTTCTTTGCATGTATGAAATTGATTGGTCGTTGGTTTTTACTGTATATATTTTATATAAAATAACATAAAATTAAAAAAAAATTAATTTATATAAATATTAACAACCATAAAATTATACAGTTAAAATATCGAATAGAAGAACATTTATTAGTATTTTGACCAGTTTTGACTAACGTCTTAACATGATTTCTAACAGATGTACATACATACATACATATATCAATAAAAATTCCGCTAATTTTTTTACGAAGGTATTGTGTGGTGTTTTCCATATAAAACAAAAATTTTTTCGATCAACTAATGTTACATTTTTAGTGACTTGAATCTTATAATTTTATGGTCTACATAAATGGTAATTATATTAAAAAAAAAACAGTTTGAAATTGTAAGGAAATATGTATATAATCCTAGTTACTGGGCTTTTAATAGATACCTCTTATTTTGGTTGCTAAAATTGGTATTGAATTAAAGAAAAATGTATTATCAAAATTTTTCCAAACGTGATAGTTCTATTTTCTGCATGTAAAAACTTTAAAAAGGTTGAAATCACATAGTTTTTGTTAATAAAATGTGTAAAAAATATTTGCTTCTAAATCACACTTGCGTATTTTGTTTATATAGTTTGTTGTATTAAGGTGCTATGTATATATGTACACACATGTGTGGTTGAATATTCGGTTATATTATATTACATAAATTGAAACATCAAATTTCTGCAAATATGTTTCGTTCTATGTACAAACCGCATTTCGCTACTACATAGTTACCTACTTTTCTACTACCTTTGCGCGAAAAGGGATAAAATATTTTCCCCTTTATCAGACCTTCCTAAATGCAACCTTACAAGGCAGTCGGAAAACTTAAACGTCAATAGGTATCCAACCTTTTATAATTGAATCATGTTCAATTCATATAAAATATTAAAATACAAAATGTAATTTTTTATTTCAAAACACATTGTCAGCTTAGCGTTCTTTCAAAACGAGGATGAACGCCTTATCTAAAATCGGCTGCTTTTTAAGAGCCTTCAAACGGTTTGAATAATCGCGCTCAAATTCCCTTTGTCTGAACGATATGTTTAAATTAAATATACTCGTATATATGTACATATGTACATACCTATGCTTTAGACAAAATCATACTTATTGCAGGTTTTCATTAAAAAAATTCCAATGCTCATGTTTCTTTATTTGCAAAATATTTCTGTGCTTGAGAAAGTTTTTCGAGCTCCTTCCAGATAAATCCGTGTATCTCGGAACAAAACGCTATGCCAAATACATATAAACTAGTATGTTACCCTTGAAAATAGAACGTGCTGGTCTCAAGGATTTTTACGTAGTTCTTAAACTTAAAACCGTCCTTACCATTTTCAGCGCATTCTTATATGTATTATATGTTTGCACTGATAGTGTATATTTTAAATACATTTCCTTGCTAGTAATTGAAAGTGGCGCATCATAGAAGAGCTTGCATTTCATCTTATCATTTTGTGGGTGAATTAAACTTTATATGGAAGTTATTATCGATGGCGAAATTGAGTAATTGCCAAAGGGCGCGCCACTCTATATTCTATTGAATTGGAATGAGTTTTGTAGAACCACTGCTAATTGAAAACAAAATTATGTATACCAAAGTGTTGATTTAGTCATATAAGCTTATTTTCATCACACTTGAAGAAGTAGTATTCAATGTATAAACAACAATGAAGGCAACATTTTGTCTGTCACTTCATTATTCTGCCATAGGCATCTACTTAGCACAAGCTATGTATTTGCTATCTATCAAACACTGCGCCATATTTTGAAGTGAATAATTATCTAAGTGATATGCGAGCTCACTAGCATAATACATACACACAAGTATATGTACATACTTACATACATGTTTCCATATATCTTTACGCACTTTCTTAGGCGAAACTCACTGCTCGTTTGCATAACAAACATTTTGGATGCCATGCCTGGCAGGTTTTTTACATCAGCAACTGCAAATACAGCACGATCCGTGCAACAGTTACAAACTAGAATGTTAACGCCAAGCTAAATGTCACATGAAACGGCAAATTGGCAAGTCACTTTCGACTTTTACACACAATTAATGTGCGAAGCCTTTGCGGCATTTTACACGCTGCAGCCTTTGATGACATTAATATGTACTGGTATGCTGTTTTCGGTTGCCTCAGTTGGGGTATGAGCCGAAGGAGCGCTAGATGGGTAAAGAGCAAGTATGAAAGCTAGTGGTGAAAATTAGGAACTAACCAAAAAAAAAAAACACACACCAAATGCAATGTAAAACAAACCATTGTGCGTGCGAAAAGCAACAGTAGCAAACAGCTGCAATAACAAACCGACTTCAAATTTACAGCTAACACAATACGAAAAGTGCGAAATTTATGATCCCAATGGTGGCCTCACAATATTTATATGTACTCGTATTCCTGATTTCACTCCATTTATTTACCATCGATGCCAACACACAACTGCCAGTTGCTGTCGCCGCCATTGCCATTGCCATTGCCATTGCCGATGGGCGCGCTGTCTCAGTTCCTGTCGCTCCATTTCCGTCCGCAGTGTCGTTTCCGTGCGCCATGCAGCCATGATTCCGCTGTACATAGTACATACATACATTTATGTATATGCTATTTATTGTCTGCTTTTAAGCGATGAGTATGCCATTGTGGTTTGACTTTTTTTTTTTGGCTTGATGTTTTTTTATTTTTCTTTTTATCCCGTTTAGAATTTATCTTCTGTACGTCACTGGCGGATTTGCCGGATGCTTGCTGGCATGATGAAGGCCAGGCACGTGTGTGATTTACAAGTACCCGACCGAGCACACACACTCATACATATGTACATACATACATACATAAATGTGTATGCAAATAAGTTTGCGTAACTAAACACATCGCTAAAGTGTGTTGATTTTTTTTTTGTTTTTATTATTTTATCTGTGGTATTGTCGCAAAACTGCTCTAAGCTGTTTATATTACACATCATGTGTACATACAAATGTACATATGTATTATTTCATTTTTTGTATATCTCAATTTTGGCTGCTTATTCAATTTTCGTATCATAATAAGTCTCTAATCAGAATTGTCAACTAAGTCCCGAGGGAATTTCACAACAAGTTTTTTTTAAGCAAAGTGCATTTTATTGGCGGTTTACATATGTACGTGCGCACATATTTTCAACTAAATATCAAGATCACGTATGTACGTGTATATATAGATTCATACGAGCGGGAACAGCCTGTCCCCCTAGAATTATGGCGCTCTCATAAAAAATAATTGGACATACATATATCCGTAAATTAATTTTTATTGAAAGAGACGCCTTTGAACGTTAGTTTACTAACACATGACGTTGCCTTGACCCCTTGGCCGTTGTTGTCGAGTGGGTAGTGATGCGTCCTATAACTCGATATGCCGCTGAGTTCGAGGTTAGAATCTCCGACAGGGAAAATCTTAATTATAGAAAAAAAAATGTCTAATAGGCAATGGCAAACCTCCGTTGGTATTTCTGCCATGAAAAGTTTCTCATTAAATACATCTGCCATCGGGCATAAAACAGTAGGTCTCTACATTTGTGGTCCAACATAAGAGAAGCAAAATGAATTTCGAAAAAAGGTAAAAAAATACATTTTTTTTAATTTTGTTAATTACATACGTTTTTGTGCAAAGTGCATGCCCTATTAAATATATTATCGAGTAATAGCCTCAAGCGATTATCGCGAAGCAGTGATTTGAATAAACTAAAGCTTCTCTCAACATTTAGAGAGACTTATGGTGCCAAATTCAAAAACTCCACTTTTTTTTTATAATTTGCAGACCTTGATTCGCTTGGAATACCACATTGAATTTTTCTAATATAATTTTAGTCTGAACATAAGCCAACTGCTCTCGAATTCTTTCATATAAATTTGTGAACAATTTCTTCGCAGAAATAATGCAAGCCGCATCATCATTGAGACCGTCAACAATTTCTTTAATAGTGGGAAAATTTTTTGCATAACATAATGTTGCCTCCAGCCATGTTACCCAGCGTGTCGAAACCTTCGAAAATTACAAATTTTTAAACCATAAATACGTGTATTTATGTATATGTGGTTTAAAGCTTAACTTACTGGTTGAGATGGTAGAGGGAGAACTGGTTGGTTTTCTTTTAAAACATTTCTTAATGAGCCTTTTGAAAATATTTTCTTCATATTAACAACTAAGGAATCAACTTCTGCAAATTGGTTTCCAAGTTTTTCACATACCATGTGAACTTCATGAGCAATACATGTTAAATAAATCATTCGAGGATAAAATAATTGAATTTCTACTGCGTTTTTTTCATATATGGTGCAGCCTCTGTAACAAATATCACTACTTAATTTTTTTTACTTATTTTTATAATCAAATATTTTAGTAATTTCCGAAGCAATTACTTTTTGAAATAGGTACTTCTGATGTCAGAAGATAGCATCGGCCGCATTGGGACAAGGGACAAACAATAACATTGCAGACAAATCGGCCTGCTTTATTCGAAGTCACATCCATCGATACAAAAATGCTGCAGTTTGCAATATACAATCATATTTCTCCCAAAATATTTTCATAAATTTCCTTAAATAATATTTGCGCATATTCGAGTGATCAGGAACCTTTTTGTGCGCATATATTGCTATAAACGATCTGAATTCCTTATGATTGCCTTGGATTAAAGGTATATCGCAAGCTACACATTTTGAAAACTTTACCGCGCAAGTGAAAAAAAAAATAAAAATTTATATTTTCAATCAAAGAAGACACGAAATGCAAGATACTTTAAAAAAATCCCAACCCTAGTTATAACACGCTATCAGCAGAGCCTACGGTTTATGAAGCATTTTTTGCATAAACCAAAAAAAAAAACAACATTTGAAAGTGATTTATGATGTTTTTTACTTTAATGAATTATAGATAGACAAGTGAGATAATTGAAAACTATTTAATGTCTAGAAACAAAATTTAACAAAGTCGTCCGGCTGCGAAAAAAAAGAGTGATCGATTTATGTTTCGCAATTTTTAACTTATAGGTTTTATGTGTTAAATATGCCGATGTCACTGTATGTACATACATACACTGTTTACCAATTATAGCAGAACCACATATTGATACATTTCAAGAACTGGTAGCTCAAAAAATTTAAGTACAATAAAATGCAATCTTCAAGTAGCCGGTGATTTTTGAAAATTTTGTTTACTGATGCCTTTTCGCGGTTTCAACCATATACATATAAAAAAAATCGCGGTTTTGCGTTATGTGCAAGACATTGTAAAAGATCGACAGAAAAACAAAAAATTTAAAAATCATTGCTAATTTTTAGCTACTTTAAATCTTCACTTTATGCTATTGAACTACAAATGAAAAGCTTCAAAACTGAATAGTCAAAAAAAATTCGAAATTTTATTTTTTTTTTAATCAAATGCATTTGCATCATAACAGCTGGGAAACAAGTCTGCATTATGCCATTCCATATCAGGACGAATCACAACATAGTAACTTCTTCAAAAACAGCTTGTATGTATGTTAGTACATTGCTAAACTTTTCAGGACGTCTCATTTTCAACACGTAAATTAGAAAAATTAGGTATTTCTTTTTGTTTTTCTTTTTAAATTAATTCAATTTGGTTCGTTGTAGTAAGATTTTTTTTTAAATTTTTCAATTTATGTTACATAGGGTGAATGCATCAGTCCCGGAACATTTAAGCGCGGCGAAATGTTTGATTTATTGTTATTTACGGCTGACACGAGTTACTTTTGCCAATAATACTGATTTGATAGTAAATTTACTTCTATTGAAAAACAGTGTGAAAATCATTATCAACGAATATGTTCGGAACACTCGGTTTCGTCGGTGTCGGTACGAATGATTTAGTGTCGGAACGGACGCGCGTCAGTGGCGGAATCGTCACTGAAGTATCATGCATTATAATACTAATTTATGAACATCTATTATTATCACTTGAGCCAATAAATATTTATCGTGTTCTTGGAAACTGTTTTGAATGTTAAGAGAGATGAATTTTTATTGCGCAAACAATTAATATTTTTAGAATTTCATTCAAGAAACCGCTTTTTCATTAACCAATTTTGACTGATATAATGCAATGAAATAACAATCAATATACTCGTACCTAAATATTAAGTCAAATACCACCAGAAATATAGGAAAATTATAATTAAATTAGAATTTTGAAAAACATAGTAAAAATCATGAAAAATAGTAGAAGTGAATGAAAATATTTCGAGTCAATATATTTGATAAAATAATATGCTATAAATTATTATAATAAAAAGCTACAAAAATTAAGTGTAAGAAAAGGAAACATGCGGGAATGGAATAAATTTCCAGATAAAATATTCTTATTATGTTCATACAAATATATAAATATAGTTAAACTATAAATATGTTATATGAAAAATATTCATAGCAATTAAAAAATAAAATCCAACCATAAAAAAAATATGGAAACAGCTTTATATTTTTCACGTTCATTAACGTTTTTTAACGTATTTTCTTTTAATAGAATTGTCTTCGGAACGGAAATTTAATAAATACTTTATTATATAATATTTGTATAACTTTATTTTGCCTTTGCAACGTGGAAAAAAACTAAAATCCGCAGTTATCTAAAGTTTTTGATGTTCATAGACTCAGAAAAAGTATAAAAAAAGAAGAAACCTTGTGTCAACATATGTTTCAGACAAGACTTATGAACGCTATCCCGCCCGCAAACTGACAACTTTTGCAAGTAAATAATTTACGGCACCATAGATAACTATGCAATTTTTTTAAAATTTGGAGCCAAAAAATTACATTATATAGATTGTTTAAATAAACCTCAAAGCTTGGTTAATTGTACTTTTTTTCATTGCGACAAAAAAAGATTTATCAAAAGCTCCTTTTATATGCTCTCTAGATGGCTCCCTTAATAATCAAACGTCTACTCTTGACATCAGCAACAGCATGCTGCATTTGCTCCTCAGCGTAAATGTGGCGCTTCTTCACTCCATTTTTATTATTTTGCTTAGACATCTGTAAAAATTATTATTAGGAGTATCCATTTTACCATTTGGGTGTTCGAAAAAAGTTTCGCCGAAGTTGGCAAGCTGTAAGCGAGCATTTAATAGTGTTTGATTAAAAAACGTGTTTTTTGTCGATGTAGAATAATTTGAGGTGGTGAGAGCATTGCTATTACATTTTTTTTTGTACCGCTCTAATGTTAAAACGAAAAATAGTTAAGCCTTCTTAAGAGAAGCAGAGATTGTGATTAAAAGGTTTGAAGGCTTCTGTACCCTTTCTACGGTGAATAGTTTTTTACCTATTTAATAAAAATAAATGTTATACAAAAAATTTAACTGGTGTAAAAATAAAACTAAATGGTTTTTTACACACTTATTAAATATAAATGAGTATCTTTAAGCGCTTTGAGCTGCAAACTCTACGAATTTTTGGAAAAAATTTGCGTATTTTTTTTGCCTTTTCGGTTGTTTTTTTTCTTGCCACGCTAATGTATGCACATCAAAAGGTGCAGTAACGATTTAAGCAATAAAATAATTATTTTTTTAATTGCCTTATGTGATTGCCGCCCTCAAGAAATAGTGTATATTTTTAAATAGCTAACTTTTGTATGTGCCCACGTATATAGTGCGTAACAGAATTATACGGCATCTACATGTTAAGCACTTACTGTGCGTTAAATAAATTTATTTATTTTTCAATTAAAATACAAAGCATTATCTAACAAAAATCATAAAAACCCAACTGCAAACTTTGTAGAAAATTAAAAAAAAAAATAATCAACAAACATTTTTTAAAAGAACACATATTTTTCAAGAAATTTATTTATTTATTGCACATTCAGTTTTTGTATACTAATGGGAAAGTGTCAAGTAGTAAGCAAGTACGACCGTTGATTTTTGACACATTTTCTCGCTGATGCTCTTGTTCAATATCTTCCATATGACGCATGTTCGAGATTTTTTTAAATGATTAAAATTACGTAAGAATGTTAGTCAAAAAAAAACTTGTCAACAATCAACGCTACCTGACACTTGCGCATTATTTTACTTAAATTAAATGGGCTACAAAATTGCATACTTAAAATAAATCTAATTTCATATCAATTTTCCAAAAGGTTCGGTTATTGCATTAATATGATAAGCAGTATATGTACGGCTTTGGAAAAAGAAAGATTTAATAAGCTTTAAGCTCTTTAATAAACCTGTTAACTCAATTGTGTACAAGTATTTAAAATTCTTAATAAGCAAAAATGATAATTAATAGCTTTGCGTACTGCGAACCTGCATACTCTGCTTTTACTGTTTAACATGAATAAGTAATAACCACAAATGGCAAAGGTAAAATTACTAAATTTTCAACCGCGACACAGCGCATTTCTAACCCCTTTTGACGCATACATATGTATGTATATAATACATACATTCATACATACATAGATATGTGAGTACATATGCAAGTGTGTAATTATTGTACGAGTATATAATTGTTAGCAGCTGCGACGCCACTTTTTACAATTCGCCAAGGACCTTTGTGACACTTAAAGGCGCTTTTGACGTGTAAATTGATTTCCGTCCTTTAATACGTACGCCTACGAACCAACACACACACACACGCATACACTTTACACTTTCTTAAACTTTAATGGTGACGAGAAATATCCATTTGTAAGAACACAAAAGTGGTGTACGTAGTAGGGGGATTGAATCGATTTTTTCAAACCGGTTTTCTTAGGTTTTTTTTGCCATAAATTATTGTACGAGTTTTTTAAAGTCTTGATTTTTCGAATATCGAATAAATCGGCTTATTTTTAAACTCCAAAACCGGTTTATTAACTAGTTTTAGAGATATAGCCTTTGATAAATAATAGAAATACAGCAGCACATCGACTAATTTTTATCCATTACATTTTTATTAAAACAACAACAACAATGTGCTTATCAAATGGATAAGACCATTATATCTAATCGAAATCCAAATAAATTGCAGAAAAAACGCAACAAATGTATTTTAGAAGATTTTATATATTTAGACATATGTATGTCACAAGAGGACGGGAAAACCTTGAAAAATTGTATAACGCCTTACTGACAAGAATACCCGAATTCAATAACTTGGTATAAACTAAAGTCTCAAATGAGCTGAAGATTATTGTTCTTTCTCGCTTTCAGATTTTTTTTTTTGTTTTAATTTTAATTATTTGTGACCAGCTCATCACCAGGTCACAATTTAGAGACTTTATTTTGAAACTAATAAATGCCAACTGGTCTGAAATTGTGACTTTTGCCTCTATTAGATACTCATATTGCTAAGTGAATTCGGAGGTAAGTCCTACCAGCTCGCTTAATGAGGAATACAGTAATTTGGTGTAATCTCAAGTTTTAAAATTTAAATAAAAATATAAGTTGAAGATTTTAGGCTTTCCTCGCTTTTTCGTTTTTATTTCTTTGTTTTTGTCTTAATTTTTGCGACTTGCTTATTACATAGTCACAATTGAAAGACTAATTAGTTCCAACTGGTTTAAAATTGTGACTTTTGTATATTTTCGACTGAGTCGGCTTACTGAATTGGGGCATTAAACTGCATTTTATTTTTAAAAGATTTCTTTCATAGAAATTATTGCATTTAGTTACATGTACTCGTAGTTTGATGTTGCCTTTTTCTCACGCGGAACTGTTTTTTTTTTTTCAAATTGTCATTTTTCAAATAATTCGAAAACTGGTTTCAAAAAAAAAAGGTGAATAATCGAACACCCTATTACGTAGCTGTAAGTAGAAATGCACATACATATGTATGTATATTTGTATGTAAGTAATTAAGTGGGTTCATATGTATGTTTTTTTAAGGTGGCAAAACATTACTCACATAAATGCACATATACATACATACATATATGGGTAAGTAACCCCTCGTGTTATTGCAGGCTAAATGTCTGCTTGGAAATACATTGCACGACAGCACAAATCGGCACTTCATTCTTCCATGCACATTCCTGCAAGTGTTGCTTAAGATCAAATGTTCTAACTGACTAGAGATTTTCGCTACCCACTCGTTACACTCACGGGACAATATATTTTAAATTATTTTTTAATTTGATTTAAGTAGAGCGAATTGTCAAACAACATTTAAACCCAAGTAATAATATGTTATTAAAGTGGAAGTACTCTTTTTTTAAAATTTTACAAATTTGTTTTGAGAATGCAGTTTTGTAGCCCAATTGATTTTAGTAATTAAGGTATAAGTTTCAAGTCGCTAAAAATTTTCATTGATTTTTGAAAAAAGCAAACAAAGTTACTCAAAGGATTTGTCCAGAAATCCGCAAGTTCTTGAAATGTTTTTTTATCAAATTATTATTATTATTATCAGACACGGTCTTATTTCCAATCAAAGCAACAAATTTAGATTTTTAATTAATAGTTTTTTTTTTTTTGATTAACTTAAACTATAACACCTTTAGTAACTTTATTTAAATTAATATTATGTCTATTGTTTGTAATTGATTCATTTATATTTTTTTCCTGTCGGTGTTTTGCAGTATAGTTTTACATAAAAAAATGTTTAGCGTGCGGTAGAGAAAGAAATTGCGAAAACGTCATTTCAAATTTTTATTTCAAAAATCGACAGTAATTTGTAGTAACTTCCAATTTGGACTTAAGACCGTGTGCGCCATCTACGCTTAAAAAAATACTATTCAGCGCATACTTAATTAATGTCTGACGGATGGTCTTAACTGGCGCTTTTAGCCTTTAATCGTGGTTTTTACTTGAGGACAGTCATAAAGAAAATTGATTTATGTATGTAAAAAAAAAATCATCATAAGTGGTGTCACTGTCGCTAAAGCAATTTAAATGAAAAACTAGCAGAAATTTAAAATTTATGTTTATTTAAATTGTTGATAAAACTGATTGTAATTATCGTTTATAAAACTATTAATCATACTTAAATATTTTAAATAAAGTCGGCTTGCGAAATATATCGTAAACTATACCAAACTGCGACTGGCCAGGACGTAGTCGTTTTGTGATCCTCTGTTGAAAATTAAGACAGGAGATTAACATGTTGAGCAGTAGCATTTTCCAAAAGTCTTTCGAATCTGTAGTTCAGAAGTAGCTACAGCAAACTTCAGGGATACAAAAAGAATATCATGCACAAAATATATGAAAAAAGGGGTACAGTTTTGTAGCTTTTTCAATTTTAGTGCCACGCAATGCAAGTTTCAAGTAATTTAACCACTGATAGTTGCTTTTTAAAAAAAAATTTTTTTGGCATAAGGTTTTGAGTACGAGTATCTTCACCCATTTAGAAGTATAATTCGATTTTTGTTCGTGAGCTCATTGGGTTTAAATATAATTTATCGAGTATGCAGAAATAGCAGAAGAGTGGCACTTAAAAATGATCGACGGTAAATTAGTATAATTTCTTTCCAACGCTTTGTTACAACTCTTTTATATGCATTCATTATAATTTTTTTTTTTTTAACAAACCTTTTATCCATATTTTTTTAAATAAAATTTTGACGCATGAAAAAATTATTCTGTAATCAAGTATACGATAATAATGATAAAAAGTATATCTAGAACTCTGTAAAACTTTTTTAATGAGATAGCCTAATAGTGGCAACATTGTTTTTCTTACAATTACGGGAACGAATTGTTTTGAGGATTCAGCGGCTATTGAAGATACCTACATATATATGTAACCCTAGAATTAACCAGTCGTAAATTTTAAATTTACATCTGGCAACACCGGAAACTCCTCATCTTATTAAAATCTCGTTTAGCTACATTTCGCAGTGACGAGTTGTTTCGTTTGAAAGTCGGGTTGCTTAGTTGGAGTGCTTAAATTCGAAATAACGATAATTTTATAAATTTTACGAGTGGTAAGTGTGACGAGTTTATTTTAATTTCGATAAAGGATTTATTTTTATTGAATCTCTAATAAATAGAATTAAGCGTAAAAATAACTTTGATTTCTGATTTAAAATGTCTATTTATACTGTACAGATTTTTCTGCAAGTGTGGTTTACAGGGACAGTATATTCGTTCTCTAGGCGATTAAATTTTTCCACAAACACTAACCTACCATAAAAGCTAGGGAAAAGCCACAAGATTTACGACCACCAACTAACTTGCGAAACTTCATTCACTTGAATGCACAAATAGGCTTATTTGGGTGCGGGTGTATTACTAAAGTTGCTTTAACTCGAGCGTCCACTCGACAATATTGCCATTGAAACGCATAAAGAGGACACTAGTTGCAATAACAAAAAACACAAGCAATCATGCAGTAAATAGTGTAAAGTTTGTCTCGTAGACAGACGAAAAACATCACCATCAACCGCAACAGGAAAATAAATTTTACTGGAAATATTTTCACGGATACTCGTACTGACAGCGAATGTTGACACGCGCGCCACAACACACAATGTGAACAACAACACATTGTAATAGTAAGCGGCAACAGTAAATAGACAGTGCGATGAAAAAATTGCGAAAAATTTGGGTTGTTTTTGAGGCAAAACGCTGTTGTTGTTACTATTACTCTTCGCGTCGTCCCTTGCGGATTAGCCACACTAACGCATATTTTGATTGCAGAGCTCAGTGTGTGGATGTTTGTATGCACCATATGTGTGCAAGTTGGTATTCAAATTCAAGTTAGCTATCTATCGCTGCGTGCTCTCAACTCGTTTTATTTTTTTTTTTTTTTTTAAGCTATCGAAAATCTAAGCCTTTTCGCTGACACATTTGCAGGGAATGAATCCACTGTTGTCTCTTTGGATGGCATTAACTGGTGTTAGCAATTTTTATACGAATGACAGAAAATCGTTTGATGTTTAAACGCTTTTGTCGCTTTATTAATTCTCCGATTATCGTCCCAAAGGTGTATAGATCTATAAATCTTACGATAAATATTTTACTCAAAACTCTAAGGATATTCTCTACTTCATCTTGCACTCGTTTACTTCCTGACTCTTTCCAGTTTTAAAAAAGTAGAGCTAACAGTTTGCATAAGAGTCCAATTACACGATCTTATAAAAGATGCTACTTTATCTTCTCCAACATCAGTTTAAAGAAAACACACGACAAAAAATCAACTCGCCTGTAATTTTGTTTGTCAACAAACGACTTGGCGACGTCCCCCAATTCTGACGGTGATATGGTGGTGTTACTCAACGTCATACCAAATGCAGACAATGCGACATATTAGTAAACTTATTTTCGTGCTATTGAAAGTAAATTTATATTATACACAAAAGGATGGTGGATGTTGCTTCTTCGTTCCTGATGTATTTTTCAAGACTTGGCGTATTGTGAATATTTGACTAATGGCAGATTTAAACTCCAGCCAGTTCAGTGCAAATGTATTTCGGTTTTTCATATAATGCGCTCGATAGAACATTGTACGCGGTGCTTAGATGACTGACTTCCCTTTCTGTGCAAGTCATTCCATCTTCTTCGGTACGGGTCGCCCAAGCGGATAGGTTCATATATCTTGCGTATAACATTTCTCTCGTAGCACGGCTGAGGAGACGGAACTTTAGTGGGGACATTTCAACATATTCGGTTTAAGAGACCACCAAAGTCAGTAGCATCCGAAGAATATTTTTCATAGCAAAAATATGATTAAATTAGGTCATTAAAATTGGCGTAACTTCTTGCTAAAACACTTTTGAATTATTTTAAAACAAGAGCTAATGGATCTTCAATATACACATTTATGTACGAGTATGTAGATATGTAGGGAGCTTATTTTTGTTACATACATATGTACATATGTATGCATTTTGTGATTTATTATTCTTCTTTTATTGGCTCTATAACCGCCTATACGATTTTGGCCGAGCTTAGCATAGCACGCCAATTATTTCTCTCTTTCGCTAACTGGCGCCAGTTGGAAATACCAAGGGTACCCAATTCCCTTACCGCCTGGTCTTTCCAACGCAGTGGAGGCCTCCCATTTCCTCTGCTACCACCGGCGGGTACCGCATCGAATACTTGCAGAGCTCTAGCGTTTTCCTCCATTCGAACGACATGGCCTAGCCAGCGGAGCCGCTGGTTCTTAATCCGCTGCACTATATCTACGTCATTGCACAGCTCGTACAGCTCATCGATCCACCTTCTACGCTATTCGCCATCGAAATGGCGTAAAGGCCCATAAATCGTTCGGAGAATCTTTCTCTCGAACACTCCTAGAACCGTCTTATAAGATTTCTTCATCGTCCATATCTCGTCGCCATGCATTAGGAAGGGCATAATGAGAGACTTATAGAGCGTGATTTTTGTCCGTCGAGAGAGGACTTTACTGCTCAGTTGCCTACGCAGTCCGAAGTAGCACTTGTTGGCAAGAGTGATCCTCCTTTGGATTTCGAGGCTGACATTATTATTTATGGTTCCTAAATAAACGAAGTCCTCTACTTTGTCAAAGTTATAACTGTCTACAGTGATGTTTGATGCCAGTCGTGAATGTGCCGACTGTATATTTGATGACGGAGAGGTCCTCCCCATTCTTGACGGAGCTGGTAGGGTTGCTCAACGTCATTTTACATCGCCGTATAAGTTTTGCGCGGATACAAAAGTCAGTGATTTATTCACTACATTATAATGTCGAGAAAGTTTATTAAGGATCCCAATCAAAAATATTTAAAAATGTTATTGCAAACTCTAACTTCATACTTTTATTTTTTTACATTTTTGGTTGAGAATACAAAAAAATTATTTACTTAATATTCATGGCTGAGCTATTTTTTTGAATACGTTTTTTTTTATCAACAAGCACCTTATACAATAAAAAATATAACAGAAAAGTTCCTGTGGCATGACAAACTTCACATTTTTTTTACGAGTGTTATTGTAAAAGTATTTCGGTATATAAATTGTATATTATTATTCCCACCAAGGCCGTATTTAGAGGGGGTTAGGGGAGTTCACTTTTGAAATCTACAACCAGCTAATAATTAGTTTTGAGCATATTTATGAGATTGTTAGTGTTCTCGTTTACCTGTCCATAAGTGAGCATATCGAAAGCGAGTTACGAGTTATTACGATTTTCTCAGCAACATTAATGAAAAGTTCAGCGAAGTATTCCAAGAAGTATGTACATTTTAAACATCGGATATTAGTGAAAACAAAAAAACTACCACGTATCGCCTATATCCAAAAATAAAGTACAGGCATTAATACAAGAGATCCAGAATCATACTTTTAGATGACACATTTTGTCGATTATATTTCTACATATACAATTGCTAGACAAATTCGTTCAACACAAATCAATTATGTAAACAAAAATTTAGTGTCTTTATTCTTTCGATTTGCTCTTTAAAAGAAATGGATTTTACTGCATGCAAAATAATTTAAAACTTACAAAGGTATTATTGACACGGCAACACCTGCGCCTGAATTTGCTTTGTGGAAGAAATAACTGCAATTGAAGGTTTAGAACAATCAAATAAGACATTTTTTGCAGCAATTTTTTCTTTGTTAAAAGTGATGCGCCAATGGCGGTCACTAAATGAATGTTTTCAACACTAAAAAGATTTAAAAAAAATGTTGCGAAATTCGACGAGAGAGTAACGACTTAAAGGATTAGCCATAATGAGTACTCATCGTCGATTTGATATTGAAACAGATGATATAGCAGATGACTTCGCACCTAAAAAGTCCCGACGACTTAATTTTATAATAAATTAAATTTTAAATAAAGATACCTGCCTTTAGGTAATTAGTCTAAGAAATATCTGAAATGTGTCATGTCAGCATGTTTTCGCTTCTTAAAGGCTCGCTTTACTTGCCCTCACTGTAGTCGTTAGTCTAGAAGCAAACCATTGCCGTGCGCACTTCGACAGGGCCTGGATGACTGCAGTGTCTTTCAAACTGTACGGCTGCAAAAATTAACATTTAGGAGAAAGTATTAAAAAGACCGTTACAATTGAGTATGTATTTAAAATTGTTTGAAATATGAAAAATGTTTTTAGTATTTATATGTGTATACTTTTGTATATGCAAGCATACACAAATATAGAATTATACTCGTACAAACATAAACAAGCAAAGCATGTATGTACATATGTATACATGTAAGTACATACCAGGCCATACAATGCCGAATCATTTAAGTAATGCAAAAACCTCCTTACCTGAAACACGGCATTTTTCGTAGTTTTCGGGTTTTTGGTAATGAATGAAAATGAATTCAAATTTATTTTTAAATAAGTAAGATCAAACGGCATATTTTATAATGCATAACATTTAACATAAAAAATACTGGAAAAAAAAGAGATATTTAATCTTTCAAAAATGTATTTACATATTGTCACCGCTGTGGAAAAGCTGCTTACTGCTAAATGTATTTTTGAGGCTGATGAAAAGGAGGAAATATACATATCTTATTTTAGAAGTTGCTAAAAGGGTTTGAAAATACAATTTGCTAGCTAATTCCAAATTATATTTTTATAACTGCTTTTTTCATTTATCACTCAAAACTTAAAGGTAGAGTAATTCGTCAAAAAGTAAAATTCGCCGATGAAGAACAATTCCGGGGCACTGTAAGTGTTCTTCTTGTGTATTCAAATGCTACCAGATTTTTTGTTTTTACACAGTTATTCTCAATATGAAGAAGGATTATTTATAAGAGTCACTGTGCCATTGTGCAAACATAAAAATGTATGCGCACCAGTTGTGGGGTAGAATAAAAATAACACACATGCGCATAAATAAATGTATGCGTGTGTGCGTGTGAGTATGTGTTTGTGTATGTGGCGATAGCGGTGCGATATGGATTTACTGGTGAGCACAGAGAATTACCGCGCCACGATAGCCCACCCGGCTAAGGGACGGACAAACAAAGAGCAGCAACTTTACTTATGCAAGGCAATAAGCAACACAGCTGGCGCAAGTAAAATTTCGTCCGATTCCCGCAGATACGCTCACAAAATAGTGTTCAATTAAACAAAAGCGACAAATGTCTGCGCCTATTGAGTACATCGTCAGCGCGTATGGGGCGTGCATGGAATTTTAATCGACAATCAGCAGAAGAACTTTTTGTGTATAAACATAAACACTAATGTACATACACGTATTTAGCGAAAAAAAAATCAAAAAAAATAAAAAATTGTTAAACATTGATTTGCATATACATATATGTATGTTCTTTGTAAGGTGACAAACGAACTTTGTGCTCATAATTTTTTACTATTCATTATCATCGATTTTTTCCGAGTTGCACAAGCGGGAGCGAAACGCTCGGCATTAAAGTATCGCACATTGGCCAGCGCACACGCAGAAAAGTGTTACGAGTGTTGAAAAGTGATATTTTTTAGCGATTTGACATAGCTGCAGCTAAAATAAATTATACACTTGGGGGAAATAGCAATAAAATCGATTCCCAAATCGTATAGAATTGATTGAAGTAACCATTGGGTCGTACAAAATTCCGACGCATCAGCGAAAAATGGCTCTTACTGCATTTCAATTATTTGGCAGTTTGGCCCTTGTGACTGTGGCCTATAAATTCGTGCACACCGTCCTGCCATGGTTGTATGTGAATATAATTGGACCGAAATTCCTTGGACCCAAACTGGATATACGCCGCATTGGCGGCTGGGCCGGTTAGTTTCATGAATCAAGTGTTTAAATTTCAGTATTTCGAGATATGCTGATAAGAAACGTAGAATGTATGTAGTATCAACTGATTATTGTTTATTCTACGTAAAGCATTTAAATGCGGTACATATGTACATATCGCACCCTAAACCAAAAACAGTCACAACTCAAAAAATCTCAAATGTTCAGAAGAGGCAAAAGAAACAGTCTCTACAATAATGATGATAATTTTATAATCATACTTTTCCAGTAAAAGAAGATAGTAACTACGATAAAATTTATGGAGCAGTTGAGGAAGTTTTCCGTGAATTAGTTTATGTGGAAAAAGGATTTAAATTTTTTTTTTTTAATATCCAAGAGAAGTAAAAAATTATATGTAAATTTGGTTGTAATATTTTAAACGTACTTTTCCAGTAAATAAGAAAGTTACGATGAAAAAAATTTTGGAGCATGTTGGGAAGTATTCTGGGAATAGGTTTATGAGATAAAAGCGATTTTAAAAAATTTTGAGTTGTGACGGTTTTTGGTTTAGGGTAGTAAACTATGTACAATTCATTCTTTAGCAAAACGCATATAAAGTTTCAAACTTTCTAAGAAAAAACTTCTAATAGTGATTTATGTATCTTTTATGAATATTATGAAAATTACAAATTCTTTTCTCAGAAATTTGCGAAACATTGTTTGAGTATGCAGTTTTTTAATAACATAATGTGCAAGTTTCAAGTGGCTTTTGTCAGCGGTGTTGAGATTTTATTTCTTTTAAAAAAACAATTTGGTTCATGAAGTTTTTTTTAACTACCGAAAAGCAGTATGAAGTTTTTTTTTTTTAAATTATTGTAAATTATGTATACAATTTGAGACTTGAGTTTATATGGTTTTGGTTATAAAAAGAAAGTATATTTCCAAAATGTGTGCTAATGAACTATTAATATTTAATTGAACATAGGTTTGTGTGTGTGTGTGTTGCACATCTGTGGAAATTTTATTTAAAAACTTGACCTTGATGTATTACTTTTTTCCTATCACGCTCTAAATGAATTGGTGTTTATACAAATTTCAAACGATTAGTTATATAAATCAGTCGCTTAAAAAGCCATCTATCCCCTAATCGCTTTAAAATTAAAATATTCACCCGTCAAATTTGGAACCTGCCAAAGCCAATTACGTTGGTTTCTTTAAAGTCCACTGAAGTCTACCGTTTCTGTGAACATTCGTTTTTTGATGATTATTTTTTAAGGAAATTTTATACATAAAAAATATGAATATTTGTACTTTTGTCATCAAGATATTTAGTGCTTTATAAAAATAAACTGCTGTTTTTAAAATGATAACATATGTGTGTATCAGCATGCTTCTTATCAAATTTGCTTTCATTAACGTGCAAATGCTTTTTTCCCTTACAGTTATCACCGGTGCTACTGATGGTATTGGCAAAGCATATGCGAAGGCGGTATGTCATACGATTTACAAAAAAAAACATTAAACATTTTTGCCTAAAGTGGTTTTACACGATACGTTTTTGCATTTGTAGATGTTACTTCTTTGATACAGATTTATTTGCATCTGCCCAGCAATTGCACAGCATTTATTCAGCTATTTCATTTTAGTTTTTTTCAAAAATGAAATAAGCCCATAGATGATTATATATGTATGCCAGATGAGAAAAGAAACATTTACAATTATATTTATGCGGTATATTTACCTTCTTAAATGTAAAAAGTTCCATATACAGGTGCAAAAGCATACCGTGTAAAATCACATTAAGATGTGATAGTTACTAAGCTAAGGACTAATTTTTGATAGTTTAAAGTACTCGTATAATCGTAATCCATACATAGAACCACAATGATGATTTAATAGACTTTAAGGTGGGTGAATTTATACCCCTATTATGTATGGAGACTAGCAGGCAACTATACTAGAATTTCCATTACGCAAGGCAACCCGCTACTGGCTATTGGCTACTGAAAGTATGTAAATGTTTTGCTTTTAAAAATAACGTATATTTTTTTCACAGTTACCGCGTAATATATGTATGGAATCGACTTTAACATTTACGTATTGAAACTGCAAGAAGACATGAGGTGCTCATTTCATTAAGTGACTTTAACAAATTTTATACTTCAGAATATTACTTCTTTGTGAAAGTTATTATTTTTACGAATTCCTTGTTATCATATTTATGCACTACTTTTAAGACTTCGATTGCTATACAGTTCTGAACTATCTGCCCTATAGATGAGACATTTGGATCAACGCAAAAAATACAATAAGAATTCAACTGGTGGCTTAAGATTTTTTCAAAATCTTTCTACTAATTTATTACATTCGTTTTGCATATTTAAAAATTCTCAAACATACCCCCAAACTCAGTAAGCAGTCTCAGGGCCAGTTTTTCAGTGCAAGTTGAACTCTGTTTGTCGTTTGAACTAAGTTTAAACTCAGTATGCAGTTTTTCAGTCAACTTTAAACGGAGTTTAAACTGAGTTTAAACGGCCGATTGCGCACAGTTAAACTTAGTTTAACTTATCAGCTGCGTGCTGACTATTTCGTTTTGGTTGCAACAAATTTAATTGAGCGCAAGAAAACTAAGTTTAAATTTAAACTGAGTTTAACTAAACTTAGTTTAAACTGAGTTTAAACCAGCACTGAAAAACTGGCCCTCAGTCTCTAATAGAGACAAAATTCACAATTTTAGACCAGTTGGCATTCATTAGATTCAAAATAAAGTCTCTAAATTGTGACTTGGTGATGGACAGGTCACAAAAAATTAAATTAAAAACAAAAGAAATGAACGTGAAAGCGAGGAAAAGCAATTATCTCTAGCACATTTTGAGACTTGAGATGAGACTGAGTAACAGAATTCGGGCAATAATTTCGCGATATGCTTAAAGTGCGATCAGCTATTTACTGTGGTCATCATATGATTTTGTCTTGCAGACAAATTGCTAAATTTTGGTTAGAAGACGCTTCTATGCATTTTATATTAAATTAACTTTTCCATCATTAGTTACTTTCGTGTACTTCACAATTATTGATTGTTATCAAAAACTATCAGCTATCAGGAAAGCTGGTAGTTTCTGCTGGAAAAAAGAAAACAGCTGATCAAAAACAGCTGATTGCAAATTGGATAAATAGCGAATTTTTGTTTAAGAACAAAATTCTATTAGCTGTTCGTTAAATGTATAAGTTTCTGCAAGTTTTGTTTTTCTCTTATGAGAAAACAGATATTATTTCGCCGGCATTTTGCTGGAGATTTCAAGCAAACTTACCGATTTTTATTATTATTATTAATACTTTATAAACTTCTTTACAGCAATTTAAATTTTTATTTTCTGTCAGTTTTCATATATGATTCTAAAAATAGTAATAAGTTGACTTTATTGAACAAATTTTTCAGCATTTCATTTTTAAAACTCTTTGCACTAAGTAGAAAATTAAAAAATTATTGGAGTTAGGTTGTAAAGAAAATCGAAAAGAACGACTTAATATGCGACTTAAACTTTAGGTACTAAGCGTTTGGTTTGGGATTTGCATCGCAGAGACTTCGTGTTCGATTACCGGTCATTATAATCGAATGAAAACGTATGTTACCCACATAGAAATATGCTGGAAAACACAAAATAAATCAAGACGGAAATTGTTGATATTTATCTAGCAATCATATCTATGTACTTCTGTTCCTTTTGCTAATATTTTCATCTCAATATCTGAAGATATGGTTAATAGTTTTATTATTTAGAAGTTGAATACAAGAATGTCTTAAGAAGAATGAATTGCTCATGTGAGAATCGTTTTTTTTTTATAAGTGTTCTCGATCAATATAATTTTTTTTTTCGATTCAAATCGAAAATAAATGTTATTTTCCATCTGAATTTTTGAAAGATAAACTTTATTCCGTACTTAAAGCTGTGAAAATGGCTATATTAAGTTCAGCGCAACAAGTTAAACTTAACAAAAGTCTACTTTTTGCTATTATCATTTTATAAAAATCCACTTTACTTTGGATCACACCTTCAACTTGTAAAATAGTAAACAAATTATACTAAAAAAATCGTTTAGAACGCTATTGAAACGTTTTTCACAAGTACTAACAATTTATTTGCCACCATCGAGATGTATATATGTTTATGTAAATACATATGTATGTACGCATGTGCCATATGAAAACATGAAAACAGCACCTATGGGACGTTCATAAAATTAAAATGAAGACCTCGAAGTTCAACGAATACTAAAATCTGGATAATAAATGAAAAATGGGCACTCATGAATATTAAATATTTTTATTGACAGAACGATTGCAGAATTAGCAAAAATGTCAGTCCATAAAGCGGACTATGAATGTACATAATATGTACAAGTATGTACGAGTATATGTAAATGCATTTATTGCAAGAGAAATGTAAATCATTAATTTAAATTTTCGACTGCATGTCATAGTCATAGTTTTCATAAAGACTGTACGATTCAAGTAAGCTGAAAGTAAAGAAGCGTACAAAGAAAAGCATTTAAAGTAAACGAAAAAATATTTATAAAATATTTTATAATTTAAGGATACAACAATGAGATGTTTTATAATAAATTTATAATAATTCTATGCATTCCGGTTACTATTTTTTTTTTTTAATTCCGTGTAGTCATAGTTTTCATAAAGACTGTACGATTCAAGTAAGCTGAAAGTAAAGAAGCGTACAAAGAAAAGCATTTAAAGTAAACGAAAAAATATTTATAAAATATTTTATAATTTAAGGATACTACAATGAGATGTTTTATAATAAATTTATAATAATTCTATGCATTCCGGTTACTATTTTTTTTTTTAATTCTGTGTAGTACGACTTTTTTCAATTTTCATTTAATGCTAATAATTATACAAAATTTCAAAGTGTTTGCAGAACTCTACAATAAAAAAATTCAATGTCAATTGACCATGAGCGTTGACGAGAAATGTATTAGGTAGTAAGAAAAACTGCAGTTACTTAAACAAATATAAACAAAGCGAAAAAGTTTACGTAAATGCGCTGACAATGCAAAAATTGCAACAATTGGATGATAGATGCATTTCGCGCAAGCGCGAACCCCACACATTTTCACAGAAGAGTAATGCAATTAAGTCAGACAACAAAATCAGTTGAAATCAAATATTTGCACTATTTGCTGATTTAACTAATATACTCGTTACATGCTCGCGCTTTTTCTAAGATCTATCGAATATCATTAAAGCTGAAAGTCATTAGGAAATTTTTTTATTTGTGTACAGCATACACTTATCATAATATGTACGCTTAATTATTGTGTACATTAGTTTCTACATTAGTAGTTTTTTTTTCTTTGTTCGATTAATTTGCCCAGACATGGTACTTACATATAACAAAATAAAACTTTTATTTTAATTTTAGCTCGCTAAGAAGGGATTTAGCTTGGTGCTGATCAGTCGTTCGCTGACAAAATTAGAAGACGTCGCCAAGGAAATCGGTAAGCAATATACCAAAATTTGTTTATATGCATACCGACATATTTATGTATACATATAAACATATCTACATATATGTGCATATTTACATATATGCTTATGCATTTATGTCTGTTGCAAATAGCAATACATACTGCATAGCTAAACAATTTGATTAAAATTTAAATACAAATTATTTTAGACTTTATTTGCTCTACTTACATATATAATACATTCGTCGTTATTTTCTAGTAACACAAGTTATACAACAAGTATACAATCAATTGACTACTAATAATTTCGTTTTGTAGACTGCGTTATTTACTAAGTTAACTTTTTTAGTGGCGCCCCTAGGTTTCGTTCTATGGCAATTAATTTAATAAGTGTCAAAAATTAGTTACATTTTCTATCGAAATTGTATGTGATTTTATTGCAACTCAATATACTGCATAACGGAACAATAGCCATAAATATTGTCAGTGTCAGTGCGCCTGAAACTATGCATTAATTGATTTATTATAAATTTATGAAATGCACAAAACTATGTACTTACATACATGAGTATTTAAAAAAATTGCACTATGGACATTTTTAAACTATCCTTTGATATGTTTTTATATCGAACCATAACCGCCAAAATGGCGTAACCGACAATTGAAAAATTTTAGAGAAGAAGGCTGATTCTCTTTAATTTCTCGGCAGAAGCAGAAGCACATTTTAATAAATTGTCCTGTTTTGTAAATAAAACCACGTTCATCTTGTATACAAAGCTGCATTCAAATATAAAGCTTAACTGCGGAGAAAATAAGCTAAAAAGCACATTCTGATTAAAAAAATGTATTTGTTGCTTACGTTCTTTTGGCGGTTATGGCGCGATATGTATTGCTTACCCTAGCCAATTACTTACTATTAAAACTTAAATGACATTTATTGACTTATGGTACCAAATGAATCACTTGACTTTGAAAAGAAAACGATTCACCGGTCACTGTATGGTAGAAAATTTGAAAATTCGTTAAGTTCTGGATGGCGTCCAACTGAGTTCATTGCTTCCTAAGGATGAGAATATCATGACATCGAACGAAATTACAGATCTAGTCGACTGTTTGATGCTTCGATTTGGCAATCTTTTGAAGAACTCAAAGAATCTTCTGCTTATACTCAAGGGAGAAATAACCCATTGGCAACTGCGTTGGAAACGCAAGGCAACCCAGATTACTCCGGAAAAATCTTCATTTCCAGCTATTGCATTGGAAACCTTGGGAAGTTGTGACAAAGATTTTTATCCAGCCAAGATTTTTTTGTACAATTTGTGTCACCAATGCTAGCGCCGAGCTGCGTTGTTTGAAAACGTGGCTCAGAATGACCATGCAACAAAAAAGACTGGTCGGCATAGCCCTACTCCATATTCGTCATGATATTGTAGTGAAATCAGAAGATATCGTCGAATGGTTTGCAAACCTTGGAGCACACCGAATGATTTTGTAATTCGTGTTTCAATAGTCAGCTAATTTTCATAGTTAATTAATACGAGTATAGTTTTTACAAGATGGTGAGGTGCTGTCATCCATGCAATAAGATTTACCAAAAATAAAGTTCGAAAAATTTGATCTTATAACTTCAAAGATGATTTTCAAATATTAAAAATATCTGTAAAAGGTGTTTGAACTAAAATAAAATATGATAACTATCATAACTAGACCCGAAAATTTTTTGGTACAGAGATTTTTTCCCCAAAAATTAAAGCTCAAGATCCGCCACTGAGTATGTCAGTAATATCGTTGGTGATACTCAAAATGGAATTAGTTAACCATGCAGCAGACAGAAAAATGCTATTATGCCATTGTTACTGCGGCAAGATTGGCCAATGACGAAGAACGATTTAAATGTGCGTTTGGCAACCGGCAAGAATGTATTTTTAAACAAAAAAATTCCATGCTAATATTTGTAATTTAATTCGATTTAAACTTTGGACAAATGTTGTTTTCTTGCATTCCAAATTATCAAAATTTATTATAACTACCATAGAATTTCAATTCCCGTAATGACTATAATTATATAATTATTTTACAAAAAATAAATTATAAAAAATATATCTAAAATTTAAACATGTATGAGACAGAACTAAAGATTAGATTTACATAATTTTTTTTTTTTTTTTTTTCAGGAGAGAGTTGTAAAGTTGATATCAAAGTCATCGACGTCGATTTCACAGGCGGCGTGGAGATTTACGACAAGATCAGAGCTGGCGTTGAAGGACTCGACATTGGTGTACTTGTCAATAATGTTGGCGTATCGTATCCTTACCCAGAATATTTTATAGACAGCTACCAACAAGACCCTGCATTCTTGCGAAACATTGTTTCGGTCAACATACATTCGGTGACCCACATGTGTGCCTTAATTTTGCCCGGCATGGTGAACAGAAAGAAAGGAGTTATAATTAATGTCTCTTCAACAGCGGCAGTTATACCAAATCCTTTACTAAGCCTCTACAGTGGCACTAAGGTGAAGAAAGTATTTCTTGATATGCACTTAACGTTAAAATTTCATTTGTTAATTTGAATTTTTTTCAGGCTTTCGTTGACAAATTTAGTGTTGATTTACAAACGGAATACCGATGCAAAGGTATCACAGTGCAATGCGTCCAACCGGGATTTGTTGCCACCAATATGAGTAAAATGAAGAAAACGAACCTTATGACACCATCGCCAGACAACTATGTCGCCGCAGCTCTTAACATTTTGGGATATACCACCAAAACTGCTGCCTATTTGCCACATATCTTTCTGCAGTTATCTTTGAAGCTCATGAACGATATTGTCTGTGAACCGTTCACTACGAACTATGTCTTCAATCAATTGTTGAGTATACGCAAACGCGCCTTGCGTAATCTGCAAAAGAAGTAGAAGGATGTGCTTAGGAAGTTTTAGTTGAAATATTATTACAATTTCTCGTGTTCCAAATATGAGCAATAAAGCCAAATATAGATTAATATATTATTATTAGTGTGGTCGAGTCTTTATTTTCAAATATTAAAATAACTACAAATTACGAACGGACGTATGGTTTTAGAAATACATAGTAGGTGCCTACATGCAACTCCATTTTTTTAATGTTCCGAATACCAAAACCACTCAAGAATGATAAATTAGAAGATTGCGACATTTCTACGTCATAGCGTGCAGAATAACAGTATGAAGCGAAATGAAAGTACCAACATGGCGGCGAAATCGTAAACAAACGCGCTCACACCAGTGTGCATTTATGAAGCATTTATACAAGTTTTGTGTTTTATGCATGCCAACAACTAAACATTAAAATCCTTTTGTTTAAGCACTTCAATATCAAATTAAAGTGAAAATGCAAAGGTTTCATGTTGTTGTTACTACAATTTGCCACTGTACACTTCGTTTATTAAAAAACCCTAAATTAATTGTTTCATTGTTTTGCACGCGAATGCAAATTTTCTGTTCCTTTTTTTTCTTTTGACTCGATATTCTGGTATGATATGACGTCACACAGCTGTCAAGCCGAAACAAAAAAGATAACGGGACGAAAGTGTCGCAATCTTCTAATTTATCATTCTTGAAAATCACTGATCTTTAAAAATGCATGCAGTGACTGAATATGTTCAAGCCGGCCGGAGTCTACATTGTTGTATCTGCAGGTCTGTCCCTCTGTAGTACAGCACAATTGCCGTCATTGTCTGGTCGGTTGCGAGTTTATTTAGTTTGTTCTTTTTTGCCATTCGTCACAAAAAAGGTTGCTTTTATGGCCAAAGAGATACAGGTATGTTTTGAATAAGCCGAGTTTACTTAGTATTTGTGTAAGGTAGTAGGTAAGGTGGTCCGCACACCTGCCAGCCTCTGCATTATCCTATCGAGCTTGCAATCGTCTCCCTTATGTGTTTTTTAAGCTTCCACTCACGCAACGCTTTGCTTTTCTGGTTTCATACATACTGAAATACTGCCCTGGATACATAAAGAATTATACACTTTATAGTACGGAACATCAATGCCACATTACTATGAATATAGAGATTAATGTTAATATATGCATTGATTGGACCTTATCAATGTGACTACATACATGGATAATCAACCAGATATTTACAGTATGCCAAGTCTTAGAAAATACCTGAAAAAGAGAAATATTGACATAATCGGCGCTAACAACTGAGCTGTAAGTTCTGGCTTTTCCAAACCGGATTGATAAGCTCAGCAAATTGGCCTGAATGTAAACGAGGGCAGGACGAATATCTCCTGTAATCAAATATACAGTTAGCGAAAATAACGCCGGGCACTCAAATCACTGTTGACAGTTACAATTTAAAAAAAAAAGGACTTCCCGATCGCCAGTTAGACTGGGTTCACACGCGGAAACTTTTGTTGCGGCAACTCGAAGTTTGTAAAATAGAGAGCGATGAGGAAAGGGGAATGCCACCGTGTGGCTCGTGCTCGGTCTCAGTTAGCTGTTTAGAAATTTGACATTCCTTTTCATTTACAACTTCTTTCAGTGGTTGCAAGTTATGTTTGAATTCACAGTAAATGGGTAAATTGCAATTAGAATTTGAATTTTTTGAACTTAAATATGACATATACATGCATACATCAATATAAATGTTTATTATTATAAGTATTTTATATTATATATCACAAGTTTATCAGAATTTTTAAGTGCCGCTTAAGCGAAGCTTACAAAAATTTGCGAAAATAATATAAAATGGTATGTCAGAAAATAGCCTAGAAAACTTATGTATATTGTTGGTATAAACTAATTAATTTAAAAATATCTGTAACGTGAAACCCGATTTTATCATTATAACTTATCAAAAGGCTTTCTTTTGCGCTAGAAGAGCCCATTATTGAAATATCTAAGGTTACGCATTCAGCTATGTGAATTGGTGTGACGTTAGCTGTCTCCAGCCGCCATTACTTGCTGTCTTCACCTGCTCTTCCAGTCTTCAATGCTCGCTTGCTTTCAACCGTCATTTTTGTAGTTTGACTACGAAAATGGCAGTTGAAAGCAAGCGAGCGCTCGCTTACCGATCGGTTTGCGAGACGAAGCATACTTTCTACTTTTTGCGGTCTTCACGTGCGATATTGATACCGGTTTTTGACAGAATCAAACGATGTGAGTCCTGGTAAAAGTGTTTATTGGTGCATCGGTTTACACCAATAATGATAAACAACATGATTGTACCTTGTCTGGCAGCTTGTAGACAAACAGAAATATCAATTTCTGCGGGAATGTGTGATCTTGTAATCTATCGTTCTTGTGAAAACGGAGAATGGCGCAACAATAAGGTTAGGCCCGATCACATTGTGTTCCGGTTGTTGTTTTTAATACTTATTTCCTTTAATTTTTCTCTTAGTTTTCGATGTGAGAATGGAAATAACCAAATTTTGAATTCAATAAGAATTAGAGAATTTAAAAGAAGTACAAATTACAAGGAATTAAAAAAGTGTAAACTGTTATATCAATGACCAGAAAAGTGTGAATCAGGTATACAAATGGATTGTTTATAATCTTCTACAACGTCGCTTAACTGACAAATCCGTACAATTTTATTGTTTTCTCACAATATATGTATGTATATGAGAAAATAAGAAAATATGTAGTATGTTTTACAAAATCAGTCAAAAGAAACTTGAAACGACTTGACGAATGTAGAATCGCCCAAGTTCATTATTTCGCCATTATCCACTGGTTATTTTCCTCAATTTGGCATTAGCCACTACTTCCGTTATTCCTACTTTTCTTTTCTTTTCTCTTATTTACATTTAATCCCTTCCTTTAATTTGATATAATTGTTGAACCAGCTTCTTGTACTTAAAAAAATGTACGAAAACTAGTGGCAGCAACTGTACGCACAGCTGATTTTTTTGACAGCGGACAGCACTGACATTTACACTTGTGTTTTTCTGATTTTGTGCAGCGCATTTCGCAGCGAATAAAGTGTAAGCAAATAATTTAATTTTGTGTTAATATATAAAAAAGTTCTTTAAATATTGTTCCTTGCTGGTAGCACATAAAAATAGTATTGAGATTGTTTTGGCACACACGCCGTACAAGAGCGTAGAAGATCAATCTTACCTTCTACGGGCTTACGTAATTTCATTTTATTACTGAACTTTCGATTATTTCCAGGTGTTATGACTGTTGCCCAACTGGCAAGAAAATACGGTGCAGTTATTTTCTTCCCTACATTTGCTGCGACATCTATTTTGGCCGACTGGACACATACACAGGCTTGGAAAAAAAAACAACGCGAAATTGCGAAGAATAGAGAGGTGTTAAAAGATTAACAAGTTCATAACAAACAGCGACATGATTGGCTTGGATAAACGCTACGTATGGGGTGTACTACCCCTTATTGGCTTTGCCATTGGACATTTCCTCGATAAGAAAGAAACCGAACGGATGACGTTGTTCCGTGATAAGAGCGCGCTCTACGGCCGGCCACAAGGTGCTGAAAACAAGACACCCTCTTGGTAAGGGATTTCTTTGGTCGTATGCATAAATGAAAATTGTCTACTTTAATGAAATGTGAAAGGAGCGAAGTTGTGCTTTAAATAAAAACAAATGCTAAAGTGAAGCTAGTCGTCTGTTCTCAATTAAAGACTTTGGTGAGGGCTTTCAGGAAATACTTCACGTAATACCAATTGCAACTTACTTGACTTCTGAGCGCAAAAGTCCAATTGATTGATTGTAGCACCTTTTAGCAAAATAGCGGCTATGTGTACCAAATATGTCTATCAGAGATGAGTTGGAACACAGTGACCCCCAACATGGCATACTTGGGAGATCTGCCTGCCTTCAGAAGCTTAGCACTATTCTACCCATACAATTTTTGATTAAATATTACTGAATGTCCCATTTCTACAAACTTGCCTTTGTACATAATAAATAATTTGATAAAGAAGAGTTAAAATAAATGGAGCTTGAATAGATGAGGTGAAATGTCCCTAAATTAAAACTTTGGGATAACTCCATTGATATCCTCTCGAAACTAATTATTCAGACATTTGGTATTTCAACTTAATAACAAGATCAAACAGCAGCAGTTTATTCATGTCATATGAATTAAACAATCGTCTTCGACGACATCTGGCTTTGTGTTGACCTTTCGGCTACAGGCCAACAAATCAAACCCCCAAAATAAATTTAAAACTTCGAAATAATTAAGTTTAAACTTCGGATATACATTTTAAGGTGTCCAAAGCGAATTCAATTCATGGTGGTATACTCCACATATGTATGTACATATATGTAAGTAAAAAATTGTGCGTAGTTCTATCAATTCGCCTTTGAGGTGTCGCAAAGCATGTAGAGTACTTATTTACAAAGGGTGTGAAGAAGCGTAAGAAGGGAATCTTGATGTATGTAGTACATGCATACATACACTTGTATATATTTACAGACATGCTTGTATGTACATTGGAATGTATGTTTGTACACATACATATTTAAACGATTTTCTGTAATTCCTTATCAAAATTGGTTTAGAGCCAAACCGACTCGGCGTTTAACCTTCTTCAGGACCAGTTTTTCAGTGCTGGTTTAAACTAAGCTTAGTTAAACTTAGTTTCCTTGCGCTCAATTAAATTTTTTGCAACCGAAACGAAGTAGTCAGCAAAGAGCTGATAAGTTAAACTAAGTTTAACCGTGCGCGCACGGCCGTTTAAAGATGACTGATAAACTGCATATTGAGTTTAAACGACAAACAGAGTTCATTTTGCACTGAAAAAGTGGCCTTCTTACGAATTTGGTTTCATGGTTTAATGCTCACCCTGAAAAGAAAAAGAACATAAACAATAGAGATTTCATGAGTTCGCATAATTTGGTTTGTAATTTTAGTATGTATGTAATACATATGTACATACATACATATGTTCTTACCCAAAGGAAGCGAGCAAAACCATAACAACAATGCAATTCAGAGCATTAAATTATTTTTTTCTTGCAAATGTATGTATGTATGTATGTATGTACATACATATGTAAAAATTCTGTCAGTTCTTGTTCACACATTTCCATTTTGTGTCTCGGCATTCTACAAGTGCCTCCTGATTTATGACCCACTACCTGGAAACAAGCCGTTGCATTATACATACATACATATACATACGTATACGTTCCATTCGTTGGTTGCGTGTATGTTCGTATGAGTGTGTATGTACATATGACGATGAAAAATAAAACAAGAAACTACTTCAGTTTTGCTACTATTTTAATAAACACGACTGTGTATTCATTTAACGATCCTCGTCTCTGTGAAAAATAACGTCTGCTTCCCTCGTGTTGGAACGTGTGCGCAGGTATGTACATATGTATGTATGCATGTAGGTTTGGAAGAATAGTCAGAAAGTTCAGCAACAATAACAATGCCGAAGAATTGCAAAGACTTGTTAACGAGTTCGTGAGGATAGTACAAAGAATAAGAGATGAGCACACATATACACGCTTTCAAACATACATAAGTATGTACCTACCCAGCAAGAACTACGATTCAGCAAACTCTTGTTGTCTATATGTTAGCATGATAAGCTCTATCAACGATTTCGGGTAAAATTTCTATAAGTTTTCTAAAAGAGAGTTGACAATTCTAACCGAAACTCTTACTTTCCATATTTTACTAGCTATAAAATTCAGTGTTTATGTGAAATATATAATTGAGATCCCATTACTCATTGTAGTACCAACAGTGATATCGCGATATATGTATGTATGTACGAGTAAATACACGAAACAACTGCGAGAATTGCAGTTTCGATTAGTCGTGTCTTGTAGGGTACACATGCAGATATACCTATGCTTACATACAAACATATTTGTGCACGTTCATGCATATCTAAGCAAATCGCGCCTATAGCTGTTAAGTCGCTCTAAAGTAAAGATAAACATTTGATATTATGATACCAAATTACTTTGAATCTTCCCAAATAATGTTTTATATACATATATATATTTTTTTTTTGCTTTTGTTTACTTTCGCAAGGTTTTACAAAATTATCTAACCAAAATAAAATATGTACATATGTATGTATCTTAAATATAAAATATAGATAAAATTGTAAAAGACAAAACTTTTTTTTTGCAGATTAACTTAAGAATATATTTTTGTAAAAATGCGAAATTACTAAAAATATTGCAAAATTATAAGTCAAGTTAATATGTATGTATGTGTGTACATACATATGTATGTATGTACATTTAAACCGTTAAAAACAAACATAAAATTACAAATAATTAGAAATAAATTATAGATCTCAAAGACAAAGGGAACTTATTCCGCATCACAACTACTATATTAATCTTACTTTCATACATATATTTAATTCCAATGAGGCTGAAAAGAGTCTCACCTAAACAAGCATTTTATCACGACTGCCGCTATTGCGCATGTCGGACACCACACCAGCGCTAGCAGCGGCAACATGCACCAGTGACGACTGTGGCGGCATCATTAACGATCGCCGCATGTGGTGATGGCGCCGCAAAGTTGCGCTGTTGCGCTCACGTGTCGATTGCCTGAATTTTTGACGTCCAATTAATGTATTAGCGTTGTTAGTGTTTGTTAAGGATGGGGCAGTGGACTGCGCGTCACATTGGCCGGAGTTCATAGCCGCCAATAAATCGAAAGCCGCCCGTTTATGCTCCTTCGTCCAGATGTTACTAAGATCGGAAGTTTCACACTTGGCCAGTATTTGATTAGAGCGAGTTATAAAGGGTATGCGGGCTTTGGCGGCTGGCAAACTAGAAGGTGGTAGTTGGATATTTTTGTCACGGCTACCATTTTCCGACTTTATTGCAGTCTTGCTACTGCGAGGTAGGCCGAATAGTGAAGATATTATTGAGCGCCGTCGAGTAGTTGTCGTTGACATTGTAGTTGTTTGAGAGCTAGCAACGATACCGCTATCACTTGAATCCCTGCTATCTTTACTTGAAACGCTGCCTTGAAGTGGTATAGACTGTCGCTTTGTGCTCTCATTGTCCAAAGTTACATTTTTCATCTGCACAGTACCGTTAGAAATGTTCTCAATGTTGAATTTTGTAAATATTTGTGGTGATTGGAAGGTAACTCGACGCAACGTAGAAATCGACCTGGTGAACGGCAAATTGAGCTTAGCAATTGTTGGCGATTCTAGCTGCGAGTCTTCTATACTACAGTAGGATTCATCATGTTTGTAGGTACTTGACTTTCGCGGCGGTATTGGAGGAGGCGCTGGTGATGGCGTTGCAGTCAACTGCACCCTACAGCTTTCCGTTCCATTGTTTGATTTAGATAACAAAGCTTTCTCCTTCTCGACTAATTCGAGCTCTCGTTTATGTAGCGCCGCTTCTAGTAGCTGCAAACGTTTTTCTCTTTCATTCAATTCTAGCATGCGCGCATCTAAATTAAGTTCCTTTTGTTTCAACAGCGATTCGTGAGCGCGTATGGCATGTAGGCGTTCCTGCAGTGCCTCATTAAAAACGTTCTCTGTGATCAAAGCAGGACTTTTAACTTCTTCAACAGTTGAATGTGCTGCGGCGTGCGTATATGAAGGCGGCTTCGGTGGTGGTATTGGCGGTCTCAATGGTATCTGATCATTCACGCTCACATAATGCTCATGTTGTATAGTTTCATAAAGCTCGGGGTCTGATCGTTGTAGTATACTTTTGGTGCTACTGCGACGCTTCACAGAAGAGAAGAGTTCAGCGCGTAAGTCCGGCGTAAAACCACAGCTTAGACGACGTTGCCCGTACTCCTCATTAAAGCTGTTTTGTTCGCTGTACATAGTACTGGAAAGGTTTATTACAGGGCTGTATTGCAATTTACAACGTACATCCGACTTATCTTCTACGGCAAAGAAGTCAAGCTCAGCTTTTATTAGCGTGGGAAACTCGTTGCCCAATTCGGTTATGTTGCGTACAACGATTGGATGACGCGTTATTACTTCAATACTGGGACGTTGCTCACTATCCACCGACAGCATGTAAGCAATAATCTCGTGCAAGTCGCTAGAGTATACGGCCGGTATGTGACTGAACTTGCCATTCGAAATATTTGATGAAAGATCTTCGAATTTCCGTGCTTGAAATGGGGTACGTAAGGCGCACATTTCATAGGCCAGACAGCCCACCGCCCACACGTCCGATTTACGATCATATTTCGAACCTTTCACAATCTCTGGACTCATGTAGTACGGCGTACCGACGAAGGTGGCGGCGAAATCTTGATTTTTACGGAGCATACGTGCCAAACCGAAATCTCCTAGTTTAGCATTGCCCAACACATCTAGAAATATGTTCGCTGGCTTAATATCGCGATGTAATATAGTACCTTTTCTTATCTTGTTGTGGCATACCTGTAGCGCTTTGCACACCTGAAAGAGCACACGCCATATATAACGTTCTTCGAACCGATTAAGCTCCGTGCGCGCACGTTTAATTAGTTGCGCCAAATCGCCGCCCTCACAGCACTCCATTACAATAAATATTGACTTGGCCTCATGGTTGACCAAATGATGATAGTATTGAACGATATTTGGGTGTTGCAGCTGACGCAGCACACGTATCTCCGAAACCAATGATGCTTTCTTGGACTCACTCAGCTCATCGTAGTCGATGCCCTTCCATGCAAACAATTCGCCGGTCTGCTTGTCGCGCACCTTGAAGCACGTACCAAAGGTGCCATTGCCAATGACTGATATAACTTCATAGTCTTGTAGTGTTTTATTTGCGAATTTAAAACTAGCATCTCCGTCGGTTATAGAATTATCACTTGAACTGCTTGCACCACTACTTGTTGTGGTAGACATAGCGCTGCTGATGTTACGGGTGTTTGAAAGCGTCCAAATTTTCGTTGTTTATTTTCATATATATTTATATATTTTTTTGAATATTGCACCGGTGCGCGCACAAGTTGCATTCGAATGTGAAACTCTTTGAATACTACTGGCATTGGCAAATGATCAGCTTCCATAAACCTGCACATGGGCGCTCTTGCTCGAAAATTCCAAGGGCACGTTTATGAAACAGGTTAAGAAATCTCAGTTTCAATGGCTCTCCCAAGCAAATGCATACTATTCGCTCAACGTGATCGTATATACATAAGTATGTATGTATGTAAGTGTGAATGAATGTATGCACATACATGCACCATCACTGATGGTGCGTTAATGCCTACCTATTTTTGCGAGTATGACTTTGTGGGTGTATTTTTGTGCGCTCAGTCAGCAGGTATACAGATTTTATGTTTTAAGTATAGACTCTATACTATAGAGCGTTAGCACGTTCATCCATTGATGCAGTTCAATTCTCGCGTTCTTTTTCCATTGTATACTCCTGGTTTTTGTGTACAAACAGAAACCGTTGGATATAATCTTTTAGCACTTTGGCACAGCACGGTTGTCAATACAATTGCGCTATTTTTATGCTGGTATTTCTATACATGTGTACATACATTTGTATGTATGTACATTCATATCAATTTTAGATAATTATATTTTGCTTGTTTTTCAGGACCTTCGTGCCTTCTATAATTCGTGTTTACATTCTGGGTTCAATAAGGTTGATTTTTTTATGCGGACAATAGTTTACACATGCGTGCATACCCAGATAAACATACATACATATATATGTATATGTAAAGGGATAGCGTACTGTGGCTTGCCATAATCTTCATTCCCTCTTTTGGTAACCAACTTGACAAAGGCTATCATTTTCCATTATAAAACTTATAAATATTCATATGAATTCGTAGATGGACACATTTAAATACCAGTAAAAATACTGTAAAATGTTACTGATAATGAAATTTAATGCATATGTATGCCTACGGAAGTGCGTGCGCAGACCTGCTATAGAAATATTTTTATTTTTTTCAAAGTCCACTGATATGTACAGGCATGATATATGTATGTATGTACATACTTACATACATGTACATATGTACTTTGGATTTTCAAATAAATAAAAAACTATTTGAGTGTCAATTTTCGTTCTCAACTCCGAAACCGGTTTGTCTCCAAACCAAACTTGACAAGGGATGACGGAAAATCGTTCCAACAAATATCAACGTTCCACCTTGTCGACCAAGAGCGAGAAGAAAAAAATAATATTTCTTTAGGATGTGCGAGTATATTTACATATATGAGGTTTTGAAAAGACTATATAACTCCTGAAGCGTAAGCTAATTTGATGTTTTTGTTTTGATAATTGAATGTTTGATCACAGCCTTTAGATTAACAATATTATGAAGAACTGCTATTGAAGATCTCGCCTTAAATAACGTCGAAAATTTTAATTAATTAATTAAAATAAAAAAAAATTCGGTATTATTGTATATACTGGTTACATATTATGCAGGATATGGCCATGTCAAGCGCACGTCGATCTTCGTTTCTTAGTTTTTTCGTGAATAATGTTGTTGTTGTTGTTTATTTAAAGCAAATAAAGTTTTGATTACAAATTTTTTTTTGCGTATACATACATGGTCAGGTCCTATGACATCGCAATGTTAATGTAACCATTTTTTTTTATACGTTTGGACCATTTTGGTTACCAGTCTTGATTACAGCGTAGCATAGTCCTGTACCAGGATTTAGTATGGTCCCACTTTTTGCAGGGTGATTACCAATAGTTCACTACAACGAAAAATGCATTCACATTTACCAAGGGAGTAAATGTACATATGTATGTAAGTACATATGTATATGTATACGCAAAGTCAAAGCTTTAAAGCTGTTTTCCGTTTGAGTTATGACACTATTAAAGTAAATGATTGCTATGTACATGCATGCATACACATGTGTATTATAGCGAGATATGTGGTTGTTGAAACGACAAATTTGGATCTACCTTAGGAAAAAGTACTAAATCGAGATAAAAGTAATCCTCAAATTGCGAGATGTAAATTTCATCTTAATAACCATTATGCATACTATGTACCTACATATGTATGTACATATCGAGCCTTTACCGCCATTTTAGCGTAAGCGACAAAAACCAAATTTTACAGGAGGTTTTTTTTAAATATTTTTTTTTTTTTAAGAGTGAATGTCGCTTACGATAAAATGTAAAGTCGTACATCTCCATAACTATAACGATTAGCGAAACAATATTTAGCCAGATGACGTATTATCAGTTTTAGAACAGTTCTGCATCAAAAAGTTAATTTTGGAAAAAATGTCGCTTACGTTATTTTCGCGGTTAGAGCTCGATATGTGCTATAAAAGAACCTTTAACGTTATTAAAAAAGGAACATGCAGAAAATTTTGAAGCTACACTATTCAAATTCATCTAATTTTTTTTTTAAATTTATGATGGAACTTGATTTGCCTACGATTAAATTAATTGTGAATGTGCTGGAAAATTAATATCATTTAGGCATATTTTGAAAATCGTGCGATTTAAATTCGGTACGATTTACTAAGTACTTTCGAAAAATCTGCATTTAAAAATTCAGTTATGATATTAGAATGATTTACATTACACATTTATGCATCTTTACAGCTAAAATTATTAGTCTCTTTATAAGAAATAATCCAAAATATTTAGCAAATCGTAGCAAATTTAAATCGTACGTTTTTGAAAACACGTCTGATAGTTTAAGCTTACATATGTTCGTAAGTACACTTGTATGTATGGACATATGTAAATAATTCTATTTAAAATAATTATTTTGCGACTTTCTTTAAATAATAGATGTTTTAGCCAACAATGCTGGTTGCCCCGCGCAATGCCAAGTAGCCAGCAACAATATCTGACGGTAGTGTCTTAACAACAGCATATTCTTCCGAGTTGGCGTAGCGCAGTTTGGAGTGCGGGTCAGTGTACGGAGCAATCAGCCCGGAAATGTCAGAGTACTTTTTAGGTGGTCGCAAAGAGGGCGGAGCGTTAAAAGATGAATCTGAACGAAATAAAACAACCAAATGATTATTAAAACACGGATTTATAAGGAGAATGTATGTATGTAACACAAGTACTTACATGTCATTAAACTTTCTGGCCACTGTTGTGTCTTTTCTACAGCGAGTATTTGTTTAAGTGATTTGAATACGTGTTTTTTGCCACCGGACGCAATGTAGCTGTTTTGTGGTTTTTTAAAACGTAAGATTGGTGGTTCTTCAGCCATTAATATTTTGTTTTAAATATTATCTACATATGTTCTAAATATGCAAATTTATACACTCAAAACAGAGAATAGTGATGGGCGAGTCTAAGATGTTTAAGTCGATTGTCTGGATTGTTAAAACATCTCGATGCCTTTCTCTCGCAGCCTTTGGCAACGAATTGCCAGTCGCGATTAACATTAGATAACAATCGGCCGAAATATCTCGCACCAGCTTGTGGCCCATGGCAACACTATTTGTACAATAACTTTTTATAAAGAAAAAAAAAGAGTCATTGCCATTAACAAATATAAAATTAAGAAGAAACAAAAAAGTATATCCTTGTTGGTCGGGGTTGGCTTTCCAATAAGGAACCATTCGCGTTTTAGCGAAAGTATGAGGAATTTGGGAACAAGTAAAGAATACAGACCATTGAGCTAGAAAAAAGAAAAAAAGTGGGCGTAGTCGGCTCCTTTTTACTGATTTAAGTGATATAATTTTTTTTTTATGCAAACTAAAAGGGGGGTGTTAGGGAGGGGTAAAGGGGAAAATTTCAATATTTTGAAAAGCTGATATTTTAAGAACTATTTATTCGATCTTCATAATATTGGTATCGTTAATAAGGTAATTAAAAAAACTTTTATTTAATATGCATATGTGTAAATAAATAATATATGTATGTATACAGCGGTGTGACGTCATAGCATACCATAATATCGAGTAAAAAGGAAATAGAAACAGAAAATTCACATTCTCGTGCAAAACAATGAAACAATTAGTTAAAAATTTTTTATAAACGAAGTGTACCTTTTAATTTACACTATATTTTGATATTAAAGTGCTTAAACAAAATGATTTTATAATTAAATGTTCCTTATCAACTTTTTGAAAATAGTACAAAATTGGCAGTATCAATAAGTGCAGTCAGCAAACATTACAGTACAGATATATAAAATTAGAAAAGGAAAACCGAGTAAACGTTAGTCAAAAATGACACTTGAATTCAAAAGAAAATACAGTGGCGGTACGTTTAGAAAGTTTTTGAATTTTCCCTTATTTTGTGAAATTTTTTAATACAATAAAACGCAGAAATGTCAAGAAAGATAGATTTCGCAGCATCGTGACAAAATGTAAACAAACTTTTGAAAATTACCCCTTACTTGCGGTCTTCACCTGCTTTCAATGCTCGCTTACTTCTGAAAGCAAGCGACATGTCGCACATGAAGACCGCTGGTGCTTATGCTTTAATTTATTTATACCAACAATATGAGTGGGTTTGGAGTTTGAATAGCACGCAGGACACGAACCTTCTTGCTCTACGACATGTTGCAAATGAAAAAGTATGCTTTCAAAATGCCCAGTGAACAAATCTCTCTCTCGCTTGCGACGACAAGAAGCAGGTAGCAAGAGACAATTGGAAGCAGGTGAAGACCGCCCGTTATAGAAATTTTGATATACCAGGCGAATCAGCTGTTATAGAGCCTGTATGTTATATTTACTCTTCGTAAATCAACCAGTTTATAAAACGAATTCATAGAATTGATAATGAATTCGGCTTGCCGGCTTATCAGGTGCAGCAGTTATCGTTTTAATAACAACAAAAGAACATAGCTTAATCAAAACAAGTGAGTAAATTCAGAATGCCTCGTCAAGCCCAGCTACTCAAGAATTTGAAACGTTTTCGGCTGGTTACTTTCGATATCACAGATACCTTACTAAGGTTTAAGAAGCCTCCAGGGGAGCAATATGCAGAGACAGCGGCGCTAATGGGCGTAAATAATATTGACCCAGTAAGGATACAAAATGTATTTCGGGACGAATTTAAAACGATGGCAGAGGCACACCCTAACTTCGGCAGTAACTCTAAGGAGTTAACTTGGCAGGAATGGTGGATACAATTGGTTTGTAATGTTTTTAACCGCGTGGACGATAAATTGCCGCCTTCTCAAATACGGCGTATAAGCGAAAAGCTTTTTACACAATATCGTTCTAATGAGTGTTATGCGCATATTGATGGTAATATTGAATTATTGGAAGCAATACGCAACAATTGTAAATATGTTGGTGTCATATCAAACACTGATCCAGGATTGGAGCTTATATTACGAGATATGAACATGAGACAAAATTTTGACTTTGTATACACCTCGTACGATTTGGGTGTTGAAAAACCCCATCATAAAGCATTTCAGAAGCCGCTGGATGAATTGCATGTATACCCGCGGGAAGCGCTGCATATTGGCAATCTCTATGATAAGGATTATTTGGGAGCCCTTAATGCTGGCTGGAGTAGCTTACTCATAACACAATCGCCCATTGATACAAAAAAAGCAAATCCTACTCATGTTTATGGCAACCTTAAGGAGTTGCTTAATGCTCTAGAAACGACAGATATCGATTGGTAGCCCTAATCAGAAGGAAGTATATACATATGTATGTATATTTAAATTTTGAGATTGATTAAGTTCATTACTTGTTGATATGAAAATGCAATTGTTGATATTTTTAGATCATGTTTTAACAACCCAGCTAGTATAAATTTAAAAAATATTGTAGGTTATATATGTAGATATGGTCGTTTTATTTGTATAATATAATACAAGTATTGAAATCATAAAATAAATGTGTATAACAAATTTTACCACTTGCGTGATAAAATACAACAGAAGACTAAAAATGTTCAAGAGTTAAGCTGTAAAAATTGTTGGCACTGTAATGTGTATTTCTAAACAGGCAAAAGAAAATTGAGCATCTATTAGTCATGTTGTTTTGCTATAATTTATGAAAGTGTTCTAACACGTTGCATACATTATTGAAATGATCATTTGTCTTTACTGTTGTCTTTTTTTTTCAAGACTCCTCTAGGCCTTTTGGCTATTACCGCTTTCAGCGGCGGAAGCTTTTCTTGTTCGCATTGCCTTTATTTGCTCTAAGTTCATGCGCTGCTGTACGTTCAGATTAGTCACTTGATTGAGCACGGACTCGCTAGTTAATTGCCAATCACGCTCCAAGGCTTCAGGATCTACATCCATGTCCTCTAAGCGCATTTGCATATCCGAATAAAAATCACAAAATAAAACTGGATCCTCAGCACTTGAAAACGTACGAGTACTGCAGTATTGTCCACGCCTAAGTAGATCCTCGTTATTAATATTATTATCTAATTGACGAGACGCAAGTGGCACCTGCAATGTAAGAAATCCAATCATGAAAAAAAAAGGTTAGAAGGTACCTATTAACCCTATTCTGCATTGCGACCCCACAATTTTGATACTCTGAGTTTCGATCAATCGTCTCAATTTACAATTTTATGTATTCGTTTAGGTTTTTGTAGGTTGCAAAGGTTTTTTTTCTTCCGCTTCAGTCGTAACTCAGAATACCAAATCTGTATTGCTGCAGAGCCGATTGCGGGAACGTAATAGAAATGCAGAATAGGGCTGATTATATTGTTGTTTAACCTGTTGTTGTATCAACTTTTCGTGGTGTTGCGTTATCTGAGTTTTCAACTTTCGAAATTCTTTCAATTCTTCTTTAACAAACTCCAAATAGCTAGTTTAGTTAAAAGATGGTAAAAACAAATATAAGTCAGTTATAATAAATTAAACCATTTCATATGTACATACCTATACATTTTCGCAGTTTGCTTAGTGAGTGCTTCCAAAGAATTAATTAAGTTTTGCATCGGCTGTACTTGTGGACCTAAATGTGGTTGCAATCGCTCCGCTTGCACAACCAAATCTTCACTGAACTGTTTGGAGTATCGCAAATGTTCTGCAATCAATTCGCGTTGACGTCGAAGTTTTATATAAGATTGCTCCACGTAATCGTTATGCTGTATTTGATCCAGAAATGCTACTAGATTATGTGGTTCACGCAATAGAAACGGTGAATCAATTTTTTGTGTAATGCGTCCATCGTTTTGCAAGATCCAATGGTTGATGCAATGAACTGGAATGTGTACTTGATACAGTAAGAGAACTAGTAAAATGATTCCCGTTTGCCGTTGCAGATAAATCAATTGGATTGTATCACAAAACTTGAAAACACCAGCAATCATCATATACTTGTTAGGGCGTGATACGGTGATACGGTGGAAAATTAATGCCAAAGTAATGGCAGCACATTTAGATGTTGCGTTTGTATATTTGCGGAGAAAAATGTTCACTGCATGTATCGGTGACAAACTAAATTATGAAGAAAATCAATCACACGAAATTTGATAACTTGATAACGCGCAATCGGTATGTTCCTCAAGATTAATTATCCACAATGTCTTGTATGTTCCTTGCCTTGTCCAGAGATATAAATATACGTTCTCTGGTCTACTTAGTCGGCGGTAGTTTTGTTTACATCTGGTTTTACCACAGGGTTGTTATCAAGAAGACTTAAAGGAAACGTATGGACGTTCTCTGGTTTGTCGTTCTTGTTAAAAAATATTTAAAAAAAAAAATTTTAAATAAATACTGAACGATATGGTTAAGATTATTTAATAACTTAATTATTTTTTGTACCTAAATATAATATGTATGTTAACTACTAAATAAATAAATAAAAACTAATCCAATCAGACGTTAGTTGTCATTGTAACATTTCTTTTTTGATCATTCGCCACGCGACAATGTGCGTTTGTGTGCATGTGGAAGAATGCGCTGGCATAAGAAAATTTGGATTGTGTTTTGCCATTCTCATCTTCCTTCTTTCGCTCCGCTCGTTTTTTGTGCTTTAACCAAAAAAATTTCTGATTATCGTCTGCGTTCGCGGTTTATTATTATTATTTTTTAACTGTGTGAACAAAATTAAATATTGCAAATTGTACTGCTTCTTGTATTTTACTTGCAAGTATTGGAGTTGGTATGTGAGGATTAAGATAGTGGAGCCACAAATGCAATAATCCGAATATTACTGCATACATAAGTAAAGTTGGGTTGAAAAGTGAATCGGAGTAAAAGGAGCAGCGTCAGCAGTTGGTGTCAATAAAAAGTATATTAAATTTATTATAAAAAGAAACCTTAAGTAAATTACCTCCTTACTTTATTTTTTCACACTTTTGTTGTGATTTAATGCTTAATTATTGAAATTTGTAGGTGTGCGATCGAAACAGCAGGTAGAAACAACAAAATAAATACTTCCGTGAAACCTATGTATGCAGCGCAGTACCATAAAGAAATACCTAGTATAACTGTACAAGAGATTTGTTTATAATTGCGGTAAATCGAGACGACAAATCAAGTCGCTGTTACCTTTTGATAAAAAAGCAATAAACAAAGTTTTTTACGTTATCGTTGCTACGTCGTGTTGAGACTTTGGTAAAAATGGCTGCGGTAAATGATTGCTTCACGATTGGATCATCTGTGCTTTGCACTACTTGCTTCAATGAGGAGGTGGAGGGCGAAGTGTTAGCTTTTGATCACAACACAAAGATGCTTATTTTAAGTATCCTTTTCAAGAAAATTTAAAAAGAAACCTTATTTTCAATCGCATACATATGTATGTACATACATATATACCACAGCTTAATTTATTAACCAAGTATGTATTGTTTAACCTCATTATTATTAATGAATGCTAGGATAAACACAAGTGTATATGTATGAAAGTACATTCAATACTACCGCAATCGTTAGCAAGGTGGTCCTCAAGTCATGAAGCTAGCGTGCTCGCAGTAAGAGAGCATAATCGTATGCTCTCAAATCAGTTTCTGCTGGCACCCCTATAGAAACCTGGTCACCAAGGCACATCAGAGGGCACCTACAACAAACGGATGAGGTCCAGACGTACATCGACAGCCACTGGCCCCGACGACATTCAGACGATGTAAGGCGAAAATTTCATGTAACGCCGGTCTGTGAATGCCGCCGTGGTAGTTCAATATCCACTTGTAACAGCGGAATAGCTCCAGTTGCCTCATGAGTCTCGCGTTACTCTGTCCCAATTAAGATCTGGATACTCTTGCATATATGGCATATTATCAACCAAATTAAAAATAACATATTGTAATTTTAGGAACTTATAAATATAAGAAAAAAAATTTTTTTACATATGTATATCGCAATAGCTTTCCTTAACCATCAACGCAATAAAAACATTCATTTAGAATGTGGTTCAAAAAATTCAGATCAGCTTAATGATGTTTATGTGCTGAACTTGTCTCTCTGCAGCAATGTCCAGGTGATCAAAGAGTGTAACGGTAACTTTGTGGAAGATCCACAAAAGCTAAATTTGGAGCAGGTATAAAAGCAAATCAATAAAGGGTTACTCAAAGAATTTTGTCCGACTAACATTAAAAATTTACACACATTCCAGATAAAAATCCGACTGCGCAAAACAGTGCAGCACCGACAAACGTATCTCAAGTCGAGAAATTCTGATGTTAGCCTAGAGGCGCAGGAGTTATACAGAACAATTGCTAAGCAATTTAAGGTATGTGGTGAAATTTGCAAGAGAAACATGAGATTCTTAAATGTTTCTTTCAATCTATATATTTCTCAGGCTAATGAAGTATCCTGGCAAGGTCCCAACATTCAAATATTCAATGAAGTCACTGTCTCACCACCTTACCGAGTGGAAAATGTTATTTCTACATCTAACAACAAGTCTTTATGCAATTACATCAAGAAAATGGTGAGCATTGCTTATATTAAAACAAAAACTAAAGTTTTGTCTAATTTTCGTTTATTGCATTTTTACATGCTTGGTAAGATTGAAAAATTCTTTGAGAGAGCATCACAGGAAAACAGTTCTGCAGCTGCGGGTACATCGTCAGCTTCTTCGTCCACATCGTCGTCGTTGTCATCGTCCGCTCCATCGGCTTCAGTAGGCACATCTTCGTCAAGTAATGTAGCTTCAGGTTCACCTGTGCCAGCAAATTAATAGAAAACACCACAAAAATATATATAATAAAAAAATACAAAATGATTTCGTTGTTTAAATGTAAAAGGATATCAACGGTTAAAAATTTAAACTAGAAGTGAACATTGGTTTTCTGAGCGAATATATCGCACCCTAAACCAAAAACCGTCAACTCAAAATTTTTTAAAATCGCTTTTATCTCATAAACCTATTCAAGGAATACTTCCCAACATGCTCCGAAAATTTCTTCATCCCAACTATCTTATTTACTGGAAAAGTTTTAAAATATTACAACCATTTTTTCAATAAAATTTTTTACTTCTCTTGGATATTAAAAAAAAAAAATTAAATCCTTTTTCCACATAAACTAATTCACGGAAAACTTCCTCAACTGCTCCAGAAATTTTTTTGTAGTTACTATCTTCTTTTACTGGAAAAGAATGATTATAAAATTATCATCATTATTGTAGAGACTGTTTGTTTTGCCTCTCCTGAACATTTGACATTTTTTGAGTTGTGACTGTTTTTGGTTTAGGAATACTATGTAAGTAAATGTTTTATAATTTAAATCATATTAATTCACTTAAACGGATTTTGATTATCTATATCAGTTATCGATTTTAATGATTACCTTAATATTGATCACCTAAGGGTTAAAGAAAGAAGTAGACAAAATGCAACACTGCATTATGTTATTTTGGGCCTTACCAGACATCTCTACAGAAAATAGCTGATGTCCTAAAATATATTGTCAATAGAGACCTCTTATATCTTCATGTCAACCATTTATGTCAGCGTCTAGGCATCTATTGTATGAAATAAGCTGTCACTTTGTTACTTTGACAGCTCATTTTTCATCGAAGATATTTTCATTCAGAAACAAAAACTGAGTTGTTTCTATTGCATTTATTAATGTTTACGCATATGGAAGGAAATAAAACATATTTCTTGTATTATTTTTAGCATATTTGCGCCTTATTAAACAAACTTACATGTTTGACGCCATCTTTCAAATGTTTATGTTCAGACATCAAACCGCCCACACATAACAATTGACAAAACATTTTTAATTTTTTCCTGCCAAAAAGACAGATGTTAGAACATAAGCTATTTTCTGTGGAGATGTCGGGTTAGATTTGTTTCTTTACTTTTATAGAAGATAATTATCGGGAAGAATTAGAAAATTTAGAGAATTACGCTCACAAAGAGCGGAATAAAGACAAATTTAAGAAACGCAACTGTGTTCACATATGTTAACATTTTGCAACACGTCACCCAATAATGATGGTTAAAAAGATTGCGCCCATCAGAGAGGATTTGCCTTTGCGTAACGTCACACTGGTTGAGCAGGGAGAGAGAGATAACAAAACAAAACAAAAATCCGAATGAAATATAAAGGGTAAATGCACCACCATCTAAGTATCCGGATATATGTCCTTTTTTCAGGGTAATAAATACATCATGATTAAGATTGATATAGAAGAGATTGCGCCGACAGCTAAATAATTTACGATCTGCGCATGTACGTCACACCTGCAATAACGTATTCTCATTTATTACGTAAACGCCATATTGTTAAAAAATATTTATACTCGTACAAACAACAGAATTATTCGGGATTTGGATAATAGCAGAAAAGAGAGTCAAAGTAAAGAAAATGTTGAGTGTCCATAAATGGGTGCGTTTACCCTATAAAAACACCAGTTTCACTAGTGTGACGCAGCAAAAACAGCTGATTCTGTCAAAATCACAAAGAGAGGAATAGCGGATGGGCGCAACCTTTCATTTTGACAGCTGCTAGTTTTACTCTTAAAAATTTGACTAGCAGGATAGGCGTCAACAAAAAGAAGAGCGTAGGGATTAGAGAGATCTGCTAGTTTATCAAAATTCAAGATTAATAAATAAGAGATTGCGCCTTGCGCAGCTCCGTAATTTTTTTGCTTTACGATATTGGCATTCAGCTGCTCAAAATGACGTCACGTCGGTAAAGTTTATTTAAAATTCCAACTCGAGTGAAGTGAATATTTGGTGTTCTATAATTTCAAAGGTTAAATTAAAGTTTTTTGTGAGTTGCAACGCGATTTTATTATATTATTCGAACTTATAAAGCAATTCTCCAATCAGAATGAGAATATGTTATTGATGGTGTGACGTACATGCGGAGATCGTAAACAATTTTTGTTAGCTGTCGGAGCAATCTCTTCTATATCAATCTTACTAGTTTATTGGGTTAAGAAACGCATTCCAGCGGAAACTAGTGGTAATTATCTGTAAAGAAACAAAGCTATTACTTTACGTAGCCGGCTACCGTATTTGTTGGGGCATACGTGAAATGTTACATATTTTCTCAAAAATAAGCTTATTTTTTATAATAAAAATCATCTTTTAACTAAACACATAGTAAGACTGCCATGGAAGAAGTACAGCGCCATAGTGTGCATACGCTTATATTTCGTTCATTGAAGCGTACACACGACATGTTTGTTTCAAATCAAAGCGCGTTGCCTGAAATTGACGACAAATTGTGAGAAATATTTAGTATCAACGTTTTAATTCAATTCTATCAAATTTATTTAAAATTCGCAGACTTAAAATACGTAAATCTATCAAAGCGAGAGACACGTATGGCCTAGTGTTTGACCGTGTTTTCAAAGCTGCCGAGATGAAGAAATATGCAGCGTCCGCTCCAGGTGGTACGCAGGAAGGACCGGAGCATCCACTTGCCTTAACAGATGGCGATGTAGTTGGAGAGCAAAACTCTTTAGTGACAGGAAATGATAAAAGTGCAGCGGTTGAACAGTTAAATGGTAATACATCGCTTGTGGCAGCTTCAGCTTCACGAATAGGCACATCAGGAAGCAATGTTCAGTTGATACCCAAAAAAGCACCTACAATACCCAAACCAACTTGGCATGCGCCGTGGAAGTTGTCGCGTGTTATATCCGGTGAGTCTCAAAATGCAATTACTGTCATTGAATGATTTACCTTATGTATCGATTTTAATTTTTAGGACATTTGGGTTGGGTTCGCTGTATAGCTGTAGAGCCTGGTAACGAGTGGTTTGCAACAGGTGCTGGAGATCGTGTTATTAAAATCTGGGATTTGGCTAGTGGTAAACTGAAACTCTCACTCACTGGCCACGTAAGTACTGTACGTGGATTGGCAGTGAGTGCTAAACATCCATACCTATTCAGTTGCGGCGAGGATCGTCAGGTAAAATGCTGGGATCTCGAATATAATAAGGTTATAAGACATTATCACGGTCACTTATCTGCTGTCTATTCTATGGCGCTACATCCGACAATCGATGTTCTTGCCACATGCGGACGTGACTCCACCGCTCGCATATGGGATATGCGTACCAAAGCAAACATACATACTCTAAGCGGCCACACAAATACCGTGGCTAGCATTGTTGCACAAGCGGTCAACCCGCAGATTATAACCGGCTCACATGATTCGACGGTGCGATTATGGGATTTGGCAGCGGGCAAAAGCGCCTGCACACTAACGAACCACAAAAAGTCGGTACGTAGCATTGTTCTACATCCAACACTCTATATGTTTGCATCTGCATCGCCAGATAATATTAAACAATGGCGTTGTCCGGAAGGCAATTTTGTTCAGAACATCTCAGGCCATAATGCTATCGTGAACTGTATGGCTGTGAATGCAGATGGAGTATTAGTATCAGGCGGCGACAACGGCACAATGTTCTTCTGGGACTGGCGTACTGGCTACAATTTCCAACGTTTTCAAGCTCCTGTTCAGCCAGGCTCAATGGATAGTGAGGCAGGTATTTTTGCGATGTGTTTTGATCAATCTGGTTCACGTCTGATCACCGCCGAAGCGGATAAGACAATTAAAATTTATAAGGAAGATGAGGAAGCAAGCGAAGATACACACCCTGTCAATTGGCGACCGGAGATATTAAAACGAAGAAAATTTTGAAGACAATCTTCTATTTTATACTTAAAATATATACTTACTTTTCAAATAAATTAATTTCCAACTACTCAATGTAAACTGGTCGAACTGAAGTAAGTCAAATCTACATTACTTGAAATTCGCCGTTGTCTAGATTCCACACATATTTTTATATGTTAAGACGGCCGATAGTTTTCACAAACAGTGCCAATGTTCTTCTAATACTTGATAACATTCTTATTGTTATGGTGATGTTGGCGAAAATATGTTTCATATCATAAATCCGTAGATGTGACAGCCTACTTATGGTATAATGGATGATAAATGCCTGAGTGCAAGTGAAAAAATATGTATGCATTATATCTCTGAAGCTACAAATAAACAGTTCACAACAGATTAACCATTTCATTATCTGGTATTCAGCTGATTTTTTTAATTAGTACGATTTTCTATTATTAATTTTTTTTTTTTTTTTTTTATAAGACCGTCTTACCCTCAACTCACTCGTTTATACTTCGGATACTAGATCCTCTGAGCTTAAACAATTTTGTTAAATAGTTTATTTTTGTCTAATTATAGTAAAACTTTAATTGCCATTTTCTTTAACAATTAATTTTTAATTTTCGGGGTTAATTTGTATATACCCATTTTTTATACAACAGGTACAATGATTTGCAAAACTTAATTAAAATCTCGAACTTCATTTTGAGTATAATAAAATGCAAGTTTCAGGTGTCTTAAAATTACCACTGATTTTTTGGCAATATTATATTGACGCTCTTTCGCTATTACTTCCCTACAAAAAACGATCGCGTTACATACTATATGGAAGAAATTGCAAGTTGAAAGTTATCAAAATGCAGTAGTAATTTTTAGGCACTTAAAACTTGTATTTTAGTATACTAAAACTAAATTAGCTACAAAACTGCATACTCAAATTAAAAAATTAAAATTTTTTTTGTTGAATCATTGTACATTTTGTATATACATATTCATATATTAGTTCAAATAAATTGGGTTTTATGATGTTCGTTAGAGAAGGAAAGGGAATTTTGATTATTTTCAATCATTTTAAATATTTAGAAGGAAAATAAAATAAATCCAAAAATTTTGAGCATGTAAGCCTTAACAAAAAAAAATTAAATTTAAAAGTGTTATCCATTTTTTAACGTTTTAATCAGAATTTTTAGAAAAGTCAAGGTGACTTAAATACATACATACACGCATATGTACATACATATGTATGTATAATATTCGCTTTTATAGATTTTAAGTTTTGCAAAAGGGTATATTCAAAATTTGAATTGTACATACATACATACATATGTATGTATGTATGACATATGTATATGTATGTATATGACAATTTTTAATTATTTTTCTTTAATTTCCAATATTTTTTAATAAAAATACAGTTTATTCTCTAACAAAACCATTTAAACCCCAATTTGAATTTTAATAATAATAGACAATAATTAAGCAAAATTTTAAACCTAAAATAAATATTATTTTTTGAGGATGTAGTATTGTAGCCAAGGCACATCAATTATGCAGCAGCAAGAAACTTTTTTTTTATTTTTTTTTTAATCATAATTGTCAAATTTTGTATTTCGTTATAATAAAATAATGTTGTTGATAAAATATTTTTGAAACTTTTGCTTTTTAAAGCAAAAACAAAATTCATAGAGCTCATAATTTCATCAATGTATGTAATTGCAAACTGATTCACAGTGACTTATTTTTTATTTCATAAGACAGATAATTTTAAGTTGAATTAGATACATATCTATGTACATATACATATGTATGTGTACACTAGGGATGTCAATTTTGGGCATTTTGTTGATCCCGGGATTTTCGAGATTTGAAAGCGAAATCCCGGGATCCCGAATTTTACGAAGTTTTGATTCGTAAATTTTTAAATTTGCCAAAAATGTAACACGTCTGTAATCATTGTATTATAGAAGTATACAAAATAGTATTAATATAACAAAGAAGAATGATTTGTTGTAAGTCATGTATGTATTTATTGGTATTTTCTAGAAAAAAAGGAAATAAACGTATAATTTGACACACTTACAAAATATTTTAAACTTCAAGTACAAATATACATATGTACATATTTGGTACAGAAGAAAAACTGCTGCGAATCAACACTTGTTGGTTGGATTGTTCTCTATAGGAAATAGCTTTTATCGACTCATTACAAAAACTATCAATTTCTTTTACCAAGCCTTCTGATAAACTTTATGCCTCTCGATTATTGGACAATTGCGAGCTGCTCGTTAGAACTTGATGCAATTTATCTTTCAGACCTTCTGCCTTATCTAACTTAAGCACCTCGTCGTTAGTTCTATTAACATCGTTTTCATAGTGAAGCTCCATTTCTACTCGAGGAGGATATTCTCCAGCTCATTTATAATGGCGAGGACAAAACAAAACCTTAAGGGAGTTAATAAACTGTGTTATTTGTCGATTGTGAACTCTCTAAAAGATTTGGTTTGCCCTTGAAGGGGGGATTTTAAAGAATGATACAAAATTTAAAAAATAAATGGCTATTATTCTTTGTTTTATACAATTTCGGGATTTGAATAAGCTTATCCCGGGATATTCGTGAGCTAAAAAAGGCAGGGATCCGGGGATTGACATGCCTAGCGTACACAATATAAAGAAAAAGCCGGTGGACATTGTACTGCCCATATTTATGTACATACATACATATCTATTAATCGCCCTTGCATATGTGTACAAAATAATGTATTTCCATTTTTTTAGGTCCGTTAAAGTAGTCACTGTCACAACGAAAGGCAAAGCCAAGCTCAAGCCATTGCATATTTATCCATTAACAGCACAAAACATTAGATAGTAATATTTTAATATTGTAACTATATGTAGCTCCTAACCTTTTCCTTGCCGCGACGAACCGTTTAAAACACGTTTATAAATGTTTCATAGAAATTAAGTATGATTTAATTTAATTCTACTTGTCGAACAACGCATTATAAATATTAAAAATATAAAGAATAATTTAACAAGAGACATTAAATTTTATGTATGTATGTATGTATATTTATTTTGTAATTTATAAAAAAATAATCATTAATGAAATAAAAAAAAATATTCCTTTTATAATACGTAGTTACATGTTTATTTTTATTGCGGTACTGTACTATGTACTACATACATACATACATATGTACATACGTATGTACGTTTGCATGTCATACACGTACTACGCTGGCCGGCATGGAAATACGCACTTATGTACAGTACGTACAGTTGTGGTCAAAAAAAGAGGATACAATTTCAGTATTTTTTGAAACATATATTTTTTTGGATGATTTTCGTTTAAAATTTAGTATGATCTATAACCCAAGCAGTATAAAAAAGGTTTCGCACATGTTTATTTAGAAATGGGACGGACATACATATAAGCGGAAAACCTCGATAAGAGAACCGGACATTCTGCGTCGAGCAGTTGCATCAATGAAATTGGGACTGCCGCTTCGCGCAGCTGCACTTGAATTCGCAATTCCTTGATCAACATTACTGCTGCATCGCAGTAAAAATAAAAATATAACACCAGAAGGAATTGAAACAGCTAAACCTCTGGAAGAAGTGAATGTCAACAAAATAAAAATTGTTACAAAGAGCCTCAAAACGGTGAGTATGAAATTATATTTTAATCGCCGTGCTTAAAAATTTCAGGTTGAAATTGTTCTTGGATTTTTTAAATGGACTTCCTTCTACGCATAATGCGTTCGTTGTTTTCTTATCTTTATAATCGATTTTATAGGGGGTTTAACGCAGAATAGAAAATTTCTCTTGAAGTTTCTGGAAAGAGCATTCAAAATGTTTCTTAAAATATGTCGAAATATTTTAATTTTATTATATGTTATTGAATTTTTTTTTGCACCTTACAACGAAAGTTTAAAATCATACTTTTGCATGCGAATAGGGGGTTGGTTTTGGACCACCACTTTTGACTACATCCAAAATGTGGACTTTCATATCTGCCTGAACATCTAACACTTTAAAACACCTACGAACCTTACTGATTGATAAGAAATGTAGTCAACTGAACCCTCTACAAAGTAAATTTTTTCACCTAAACGGAAACAATTTTTTCACCTTTATTGCCTTTGCCATTTAGGGAGTCAATATGTTTTAAAAAAAATATCATTTTGAAATTTGATCATATTTTTTTGACCACAATTGTATGTAGATATTGACCACCAGAGAAATAATTCTATCATTCTATTGGATACTTCTTGCTGGACTTTTAGACGAACGGACCTTTAACATGCATATGCATATCTACAAAATTTGAATTTACCTTCTTGCAACCCTTTGTATATTTGCTATTTAATAGTATAAAATAGTTATTTACTTTATTTAAAATATGCATATATGCTTTTAATCATTAAACTATTGCTTCTTTTTATTCACAACTCCTCCGCTCGCGGTGCTTGATTAGCGAAAAATTGGTATGGGATATAAATAATAAATTAGCGGGGATTTCTTCTACTTCCAAAACGTAAGGGTAGGGTGATTTTTGAAACTTAACGTATTTGATGTTTAGAAAAGCGGTAGTCATGGTCAGATTCATGAGCCCCCCTTTCTTTTTTTTTTTTTAATTGCAAAAATACGAGTTATTCGATAGTCTGAAACTGTAACATAATTGGTGGTGATAACACAAAACACAGGCCTTATTCGATTTCAAATAATTTTCCAAAAAGTTATAAACATGCGCATCCCTGCATAAGTGATAAGGAAGCACATATTTTTAAACTACTTTGAGTAATCGATATGAAGACCTTAGAATCAATAATAACTCAGTTGAAATATACTTGAAACTCATTACATGCTGCATCAATTTTTTGAGCACTTCTTAAGGAGCGATTATTTTCTCTTTATTCGTGGATTCTAAATCTTTCACAATTAGTTTACGGATAATGTAACCGGCTTTGAAAAATAACTCTTTCGCTTACATAACGAAACGAAATGCCTATAAACAACTTCTTCCCTCCACCTACTTCACTCATTTCCTGTACATTTATAATTAAATATCATCATTGCCGTTCCGTTTTGTTTTGTTAGATTAAATTTATATATGTAACTCAATTTTTTAATATATGTATGTATGTGTGTGTGTATGTATGTACATATATGCATGCATGTTTGAAATTGCACTACTTTCATTCTATGCGTATTCAACGTTTTTCCTGTTTCTGTGTTAGTGTTCTTCATATTTAAGCGAGAAGGCGTGAACTGCTGTTAAAAATTATGGATGCGGAAGAAAAATTTATTTTGAAATTATTAAGTAGAGGAATGCCAAGGGTCGAAAATTCATCCGACTCATTTATTGCGAATTATTTCCTGTACACGTGGATGTTAGCTAGTCAATCGCCTTCGTTTGACATAAGCAACATTTATGGATCACTGAGTTCTTCGTACATTTAATATTACGCAATTACTTTTCGATCGCACACCTAATTGCTTTTAAATGTATGTACATACGTATGTATATATTTTAAAGTAGTACATTTTATATTTCATAATTTTATTTTAGTTTAATTTTAAAGTTCGTTTTTCGTGTTTTGTTAAAGTGTGTTCTGTATTTCTATTTGTTTTATTACGCATATGTATGTATGTGTTGTGAGTGTACGTGTTTATGTAATTGTGAGCTGTGTGAAGGTTTTGCAGACGAAGCGCTTTTAACACATTCGAAACTTAAGAGCAAAGAGTTTACAAACATTATATTTTTGTTGTTGCACTTGATATTTTTTTTTGCTTTAATTTGATTTCCTTTGCTTGCATTTAAAGTTGTTGGTGGTTGGTTTAATAGTTGGCCAATTGACAAATTAGTTGATTGTTGGGTGTTTTTGGCTGTTCATATTTCTTTTTGCTTTTGCTTTTACGGCTTCTGTAATTGTATTAAGGATGATAAGTGTTTATGTTTCGGTGTGCCTGCAGCATATAAACATAAGAACAAGACGTTTGCAACTTTTTGTTTAACTGTTTTTTATAGTTTATCTTGCTATAATTTTAACTGGTTTCACCTTAGCCATTAAAGCCCGATTTAAAAATTTGACTGTCACATATCTTCTCTCTACCGCTAATCTTCATACCTTTCATTCATCTTAGCAGTTCTAATTTTGTCGGTTCTTTATTTTTGCACTCACACATTATCGATTCCACAATGAGTTTCATTATTTGTTATGGTTTTGAAGTTTACCCTCAATTACACTCTAATTTAATTGTAAATCTTAATCGCTTTCTCGGAGAAATTTATGGATGTTCGCTTTCTGGATTTATTTATGTGATCGAGTCCAAAGTAAGGCAAATGTGCATTGGTCCAAGTGCGATATATCTCCAAATCGACGGGTGTATTGTCGTTAACCTCGTTCGGGTGCCCCATCGAAATGACAGCAAACTTATAGTTCTCCCATTCCTTGTCGGGCACATTGAGACGTTTCTGTATGCGTTGCTTGAACGCTCCATACGGTTCGTTATGTTTCGCTTTGATCAAAAATGGCACACCAAATGAGTTATAGATCTCTTTGCTGTAATGTGCCACGGGAACGAGTATTTCATTCTCGGCCAGTTGCATGTCTTCGCCAGGCACCTCCTCTATGCGGAAAATCTTCTGCGCACTCTGTGTCGTCAACGTTTCATTGGACTTTTGTAACGATTCCAGCGGCGTGTCTTCTTTGTATATGGTTGCTATTTTGTGATTAGCGACCTTAAGTAATCGCAACTTCTTCCGGCTATTTTCGGCGAATTGTATCTTTTTGGCAGCCTCGTCCAATAGACCTTTGACATTTTCATTTTTATTTGGATAAAGCACGAGCTCTTTCTCTTCCTTAAGGTCATTAGAAACCCAAATGCATTTGAATTGTTTCTTATTGTCGAGTTCGTGGATGCTCAGAGACAGTCTTTGATAGAAGAGCTTCTTGGATGCGCTCTGCTTGCAGTATGCGACTAGATCCTTAACAGTTCCCTAAAATATGTTTAGAGACAAATAAACGTTAATTCGAAAAGCATTTGAAAAAATTTAAAGTTTCGTTAGATAAAAATTACTTTCTACTTAACTGATTTTTTTGTTTTATTTATTTTACTTTCGTTCTGAACGAATTAAGAGTATATCTACATGTGCATTTATGTAGTATACTCACTTTGTACGTATACGGAACGGCATTTCCAGGTGTCTCCTTGTAGCTGCTAACACACATAAAGAACTGTAATTTGTTTGGATCGGTATTGAGTCGCTCGGCGACCGCTTGTGCCATTTGGTCATAATTGTAGCGATTAGAGAGTTCCAGAACGATTTCCGGCTCATTCTGGTTACATTTATCACAGAAAGTGATCTCTACTCTGTAGACCAAATCTAGGAAATAATCTTCGACGGTCGGTAAATCCAATTTAACGTCCACGTGCTCTTTTTCAAAAATCAATATGTAGCCCTGCAGATTATCTGGATGTAAATAAAGCACATTCTCGAGCGGGTCATTGATGTTGGTAATCTTTTTCTCATTGCATTCATCGAATACCGTCAACTCGGTGTCTGGCTCAAAGCCCAGATGTGCATTCACCTCCGGCACAAGCTCGCTTAAACGCCGACTTAGTGGCTGTTGTGAACAACCTATATAATTCAACCGCTTATTGCAAGCATCGTAATACTTGAAGAACAGCAGCACTTCTTGTTTTGGTTCGAACGGTGGCAACGGACGACCAGGTACAAGGGGTGACGCCAACTCAAGAAAGATCACCCAAGGTTTCTGTGCGGTAGCAATTTGTTCAATTGGACGCAATGCCTCTCGTTGGAAATCAAAGTATAAAAACTTTTGCGATTGTGCCGCAAACATTATCCAAACGCGCATACGATCTTTCGGCACACCGAACGACTTTACGAAAGCGTCCATCATTTCTTCTACGGTTTGTGTTTGCTTCAGCTTGAAGAGTCTTTGGTGCACTTTGTCCAAATCGAACAGACGTCGCTTTTGCTGCGCTTCAAAGTATTCTTCCAGGATGACATGAATGGAGACATATAAATTTGCCTCGCTGCGCTCTTTACGACGAGCCATCTCAATTCGTTTTTCCAGCTCAAGACGCTCCACTAATTCACTGGGTATTTCATTTTCGGGAATATCGCTGAGAACACGCTCCAACTCCGATTTTCGTATGTAGACCAACATGTATGCGTTGCTACACTTTGCATGGAACGAGATTTCATCATCATTTCCGCCATAATTCTGTTCTATGGCTTCCACTCGACGACAACTGGAGACAACATCATCATCGAATTTGAACCATTTACCATCCGCTTTCGGATTAATGAAGACCACGTAGTGGCCGCCATGGTTGTCGCCCGAATGGACGAGCACTGCATGTAAAACATATTCGGCAGGTGATTTCTCTTTCTCGGCTAGATAATCGTCCAAGGTAATGCGATCGTAAAACTCGAAGCGGTCGTTATATTTAATGGAACTGTCTGTTATCGGATCATATTGGAATCGCATTAAATGCAAATGCAAAACTGGTGGAAAAGCTGTGAAGATAACACCCTTGCTTGCCTCCTGTATAGGAAAATAGAACAACCGGGAATATTAGATTGAATGATTTACAGATTTTAAACAAACACAACTGTTTGTATGTATGTACATATGTATGTATAAATACATAAGTATATACGAGTACATGTATGTATATTTAGAAACCTAATATAAATTTTGAAAATATAAGACTCGGGTCAATACTGGTACACCAATAAAAAAGTGCTACAAATGAATACGTATATGAAAATTTTTAAAAATAAATAAATATTGCTGAGATATGCCGAATTTAATATCAAAACAAATATATAAGTAGGAAATTCGGGAAATTAACACCGAAGGCTGTACAAAGCCGAAGCCAAGGCGAATTCATAAAAGGTGGTGTTAATCAATCAGCTGATTGGTGGATGGATGTCAAAATCAATTGTTTAGTTGCAAATAATCAATTATTCCGTTTAGCTACAAGAAATTTAAACATATAGTTTACTATAACTTTTTGCGGTGAATGTAATAGTGTAAAAATTATTTCGCGAAAGTTAAATACAAAGGAGATAAAGTTTGACAATAACCCACCAAAGCGTTGTATTTTTACATTGATTCGCCTTGGCCGAAGGTGGCCTGTCTATAGTTCAAATTTGACAAGAGATGACGAAAACTCGTTCTCGAATACATCGAAATTTGTTTAGTTCATTCATTAAACCCAATTTAAGTTTTTGTGGGTTTCGCATCGAATCCATGCGAAAATAATCTATCTGGGCACGACATGGAATCAAAACTTACTTATGCTTATTCTATTTCAAAGGAAATAAAATGTGATGATAGCTTACAAGAGCATTGTATTTGTAGATAGAATCGCTACCACTTACTACTTACTTTAGAAAATTTATATTTTTCTATCTCACAATTCTAGGCTACTTTTTTCAAAATCGTTAAGAGTATTTCTTATTATACATATGTATTACTTTTATATAACATATTAAACTGATTTTAATATGAAATGATATCAAAAGAAAGAATATGATCATATTAATAGCCTGATTCTCTAACTCGAAACGAGCGTTCGTCTCGTCCGAAAGGTCGTTTGTTCGTGTATTTGTATTCTCTAATGCGAATTCGGTTCTCTATCGTCAACTAGACGATAACAGCTGATTGTTGCGAACGAAAACGTAACCAATGTGAATTCTCTATCACGAACACGACTGAATATAAAGAAAAGAACTGTCAAAATCAAACGAAACATCTGTTCTTATCCTTAAAAGGCAAGAAATAATGGAAAAAACATTCATTATATTAAATTTAATTGTTTAATTTATTTTACAGTGATAATTTGTTGAATAATTGCTTCGTTTTATTTTTCCTCGGTCCTGCATATGCTTACACAAAAATGTTTAAGTATTCCGCTTAAACTTTTTCAACCGTCGACTGACCCACTGTTGATACTTTTGTTACCTGCTGACTTTTGGTAGCTTCTAGTCGCAAGAAAACGTAAAACCTTAAAAATTTGTCCGAATACTTCTTTGTTGACTGGAAAGTTTTTAAGAAACCTTAAACCTTTAAATGAAAACATAACACTACAACTATCTGTAAAGCCTTTAAATACACGTTTACTTACTCTGAGTCTGGGAATTCTAAAACATGAGTGCAATCTCGCAACCTCCTCCTTTGAATTCGCAATTCCTCTTCATCGGAACGTTCGCTTGCGAGAAATGCTATTGCTTTAAACATTTCTTTTAATGGTTTTTTAAGTTTCTTTCTTTTTTAAACTTTTATCCAGTCTAAACAAAACAATTTTGACAAGTTCGTTCGAGACGACAACGTAAAAACGTAAGAATGGACGATAATTTTCAATCGGAATTGAGACTTCAAAATTTAGACGATTTCGTTTGGGCACGAATCGTTCGTCAGGGCTTTCGTTCGAGTTAGAGAATCAGGCTGTAAATCAATAGTCAGCGTTTACCGACTTTGCGAGTTTCTTTCTAATTGGTTTGTTTGATACGAATTTTTTGAAGCATGTATTATAAGATACTATAAACCCAAAATAGACATGGTGATGAAATACAGAGCCTCATTTAATAAATTAAAGCAATTCCTTCAGCGGGTTGTATTAATATACATTACAAACCCTAACCGCAATTTTGAAGTAACCAAGACAATTTTCGATTTTAGTTTTTAATTTCAATCGATCATTTTTCATCATCATCTTTTAAACCATCAGCAAAGTAAGACATCCAAAATAAACACCTTTGCGAAAGCACAATATGGAACATATACCAAGTTTCAAGACAGTGACTCAAAATCGGATAAGGCGTGTAATCAATTGCGACTTTATTTTCAAAATATTCCAGGGCTAAGAACCAAATCTGATGCTGTTAAGCCAACTGGACTATGACATTTTTGTTATTATTGAAACATGGTTTACATCTTATTTCGTTGATGCAAAATTTTTTGTACCAAAGCTGTTTGTTGTCTTTCGAAAAGAGATGCCCACAAAACTGCCAGGTCGAGAGGCGGAAGAGTCCTGATTGCAGTAACTCGTAAATTCCGTGAATCGTTAATTTGATTTAAATAATCCGGATTCCCTACTGGATCAGTTATGTGTTTGTGTTGGTAGCTCGTCTCTGTCCGGCTCACTGTTTCTTTTTGCTTCTTACGTTCCACCAAACAGTGTGGGAAGCCTATATCGAGCACACACTGAAACAGTAGTTACACTACTGGTGGGCTAACGGCTATTAATGTTTTTTCTTTGCTCGAATCTTGTCTTATTGTTTACTTTTATAGTTTAAATTTATAGCCAATTAATAATTTTGTTAACGAGCTTAATAAGATTTTAGATTTAATTTTTATCGGCGATGATTTTAAATATAACCTTACCAAATGCCTTGATCCAATTTCTCCCGCAGGATTGCATTATGTTGCACTTGTTCTTAAGGTTGAATCTTATAATTTTGCAACGGTCGTTACAAATAATAATGATTCCTACAATTATTCGCGTTGTGACTTTGCTAGTATTAACAGTCTATTTCTAGGCCTGGACTGGCCCGCTTTGCTTGTCGACTTGGATGTTTCTAGCTGTTTTAACCCCTTTAAGTCAATTCTGTATGACATTTGCTCAGCAAATATTCCTATAGTCAATAGTAGACCATAAGAGCTGCCCTGCGAAATAAATTTTACTACAAATATAATCAACAAATAATCTTATTGATTTTTCGATTGAAGATTATCTTTCATAAGTCACTATCCGCTGGAATTTTCATTGTCTTGTCTTTGCCTTAATGTCAATAAGTATTTTTATGTGACCTTTACTAGCTAGGTCTACCAATTAACGACCTAGGTGTTATTTTTGATACCAAACTTTTCCTTTAATAGCCACGTTAATTATATAATTTCTATATGATTTAACAAGCTCGGCTTCGTAACGTGAAATAGTTCAGAGTTTACAAATCCCTACACTTTAAAATTGCTTTACACCTCGTTTGTGCGCTCTCATTTGGAGTATGCTGCATTTATATGGCGTCCGATTCATCAGTTCAAACTTGATAGAATTGTACGTTTTCAAACAAGTTTCCTTAAATATGCACTGCGTTCTCAATGTTTCACAGATCCGATTCCTTCATATACTGCTCGCTTACTGTTGATAGGTCTTAAGTCACTTGAAAAGAGAAAATTGGTACTTTCCCTAACTTTTGCAGCGGGTATTATTCAAGGAACAGTATATTGCCCTTAGCTCTTAGAGCGTGTATATTTTAATATTCCGCAAAAAACCCTTCGATTTTCATATACATTTTATAGCAGCAATTCTAAAACGCATTATGCACACAACGTTACCCTGGTTCGCACTTTAATTATATATAGCTCATCTTTTGTGAAAATTTTAAACGCAATTATATAACGTTTCTCGTTAATTAAATTAATTATTGTATTAATTGCTAAACTTAAACTTTCTCATAGTCTGTAAGAATTTATTGTTCATACGCTAATTAAATAAAAAAATAAATATGCCTTATTGATAAAAATTAAAAAAACATATTGTAAAATTGTCTCTGTTGGTTACACCTGAATTTGCGGTTTGAGCTCGATATGCATAACCAAGAATTTTCAAATTGTTCATAAAACATCTCTAAGTTTAATAAACAAAAATTCTTCCATAAACTTAAGTCCAGCTGAATACAATGTCAAAAAAAGTTCTAATTTTGCTATTAAGATCATTTTATGTACATACATACATACATACTGCACATACTTATGGCTTGGGGTCAGAATTTGTACATTTTAATTTTTATTCACTACTGCAAATAGTTTAACCGTAGTTTAAGTATCAGAATTTACATATACTTATTTTTTTTTAACTCACCTGGAGGCCATGCACGCCCGCATCGTACTTATTGTCACCTTCAAGAGTCTCCGAAGCAATGTAATCCTTGAACGAATCGTAAATATTCTTTTTGTCTTTAATATTCAATTGAATATCGTAGAAAGTCTCATAACGTGTACTATTGTAATCTACGTTCTTGCATTTGATGTAAGAAGACATTTTTCCCTCGAACAAACCTGGTATGGTGCCTTCCAAACAAGTCCCCTTCATCTTTGACTCTAATTTATCGAGCAACACTCGCAAAAATTCTTGCACATCATGCTGCATAAATGAGTCGAGTGTTTCCCAACCGAAGGACTTGGTAAGTTTTTTAGTACCCACAGGGCGATCGCCGAATTGTAGATCATGAAAGACGCGTTGTAGTGATAAGCCCACCGACTTGGTGCTATCATCTGCCTCTGTCGGTATTTTATAAACAGCACGCCGCAGTTGATTGGTAAAATAAAGTGTTTGAAGCAGGGAGTTCATATAGCAGGTGGCACCCTGGTTCTTAAGTCCCACATATCCAGTGTGTTTTTTAGAGTCCCACAGCACACCATGTGGTGCATCTGCGACAACATGCACCTCTAATGTAATAGCATCATTGTGTACATAACACTTATCAGGATCCTGTAATTCTGACCATGTAATGAAGTTTGAGTACCCATAATCATTCTCTTTGGAATAAAAAAGATGCTTTATACGCGCTCGTGTAAATGGTGGAGCGTCTGGTTTGTGGCATTTCAAACGCAACTCAGCGATGGCATTGCACGACCATGTAGGCGATTCGTTTTCGCCATTGCACTGAAGGAAGAAACCTAGGGCTCGATCATTTGGGATAACCATTATCTTCCATGGCAACATGCGTACATATACAGGAGGGGAGAGATGTTGCTGCTTAAGCTGTGCAATACTCTCCACTGTATACGAAAATGTCGCCTCGGAGCGAAACTGATCGTCCTTGGGATCGTCGACAGAAGTCATCTCCTGTTCGTTGGCGTATGGCGAAGTGGTATCGGCGAGAAGTTGCTGCGGGGGTACGTTGCCGTTTTCGTTTGGCAGCTGTGCTGTTGGCAAATGCAGCTTAGTCAGTTGTTGCTGTTGCTGATGTTGCAGGTCGCTTGTGATTATTTCGACCTCTTGTGTGTCCATTGCCTCTATCGATTGGTCGGGCTCGATTTCCATTTTTTCGTCACAATTACGCTTTAAATTCAATTTTACAGCGCCCCGCAACCGCACTTCTTTCTTTCATACACTTCGTTGCTTCGGTATGCTGTATCTTTGGCACCGCAACCAACCTTTTGCTAAATCCTCACTATGAACCAGAAATTAACAAAAAAAAAGAAACGTCAATACGTCAGACGTGAAAGTGAAGGTGAAAAAATATTATTTATTTTTCAATTTTCCAATCATTCTCCCAACGACCAGATGACAAAGGGAAATGAAAATTTGTAAAATGTGATTCTCTTATGTTCTTCATTTTCTTACCTGTCAAAATTCTTTCTGATATTCCCTTTTCCGTTCTGCTCTTGTATTCTGCTTTGATTTTCTCCACTCTAGCAGGCGGCCGCTTACACCCCGCACAAGCTGTTCTTTTATCTTTCCAATAAAACTTTTCCTCCTTCTATTTCAGTTGTTTTCACTATTCACTATTTTTTCCTCTTTTTATTTTTGCCAGCCCTTCTTCCGCTGTGGTATTTTGATTTTATTGTTTTTAATTGTGCACACTTTTTAGCGTTTTTAGCAGATGCCTTTTTATTTCCTTTCCCTTTATAATTGTAAATGCTGCGGTGATGAAGACACAATTCCGAACCAAAAGCAGAATCGGAGAAACATACAATACAATTGACGAAGATACGGCGAACGAGATATAGCTGAAGTAAATCAGAAAATGTAGACAATGCGAAATTCCTCTTTGAGGCCTTTTTAATTTCTTTACATATACTTTTCTTTATTTTTCGTGCAACAATTTCACAATTTTCTTTTCGAAAGTGCGAGGCACACTTTTTACTCGTTTTCACACTTATTTGCAGAGAATTTTCTTTAATTATCACCTTTAAGAATTTACATCTTTTCTAGTCGCATCACCGCTACTGCTGCTACTTTTTAATTGTCAGGTTGTTCAGTGTTGCCTTTCAACAACATAGTAGGAGTACTTTTTATAGATACAAGGATGTGTAGTTTTTTCCGAAAATGTATGGAATATTATGAAAAGTTCATACTCCTTTATTTTTATGGATAACATTTCTTTTTGCAAAATTACTTGTTCGTAAAAGTTCGTAAAAGGTTTTATTTTGTATTCTTAAAATTTGTTCTAATCTCCCATTTTCAACTGTACGTGCTGCCAAGTTACTTATGAAAAGGAAAAGAAAAAAGCGCCATATCATATGGAAAATAAGGTGTGATTTTAAGTCATATTCAAAATATAACAGTAAAATTTTACTGTGTAGTAAAAAAAACAATTTGGTAAATGTAGAATCAGTATTTAATACTTAGTGATCAGAAGTCATAGCATTGACAGACACATTCTTTTCGTCGATTTCAAAGACTTCTATTGTTCAATCTAGGTATCCCCGATACATTAATGTGGCTGTGTAAAATGCATTCACGCCTGGGCTGGGATACTCAAGGAATTGAAAGTTCCTCTCTGGGCGAACCAATTTAAATATAGAGTATGCAAGTTACGCCTTATTGTATGGCATAGAAGTATACCTTTAGATGATTTGGTTGAGAGGAAGATTATTCAACAAATTTATAAAACTTTAATCTTAATGGTGGCAAACACCGCAGACCATGGGGCGTATAGCCCGGGCTTCAAAAGGAAAGAACCTAAGTACACACTTTGAAGTCATATTTTCCAGAAATTTTCAGACCAAATTATTATACAAAGTAATAATAAACGATGCATTTCTTAAGTCTCATATAGTACATATGAAAAAATTAATACAATCTCTTGTCCCTAAAACTACCTACGAATTCCATTATTGTTTGATGGAACCTTTATAAGGTTTCATAACTTTCAGTTGATATTTGATTTTGAAAACCATTTCAATGACTATGCAACATATAGATGTATTTTGAGAGGCATATCGACTTACATACATGAACTTAAAAGTCAACCATACTCGTATTTAGTATTAACTTTGGATAGTTTTCAGATCGATTGTTGCGAAAAAACCATAAACGAATAGCAGCTTTATGATGGCAGAAAAACATTAGGAGGTTTGCCATTGCCTGCAGAGGGGCGATCGCTATTAGGGAAAACTTTTTAATGATCTAGATTTTACTTGCCATGGCTGTCAATAAAACTTTTAAATGATTTCGATTTTACACGCCTCGGCTAAAATTCTCATCCACAGCGACCGCTGGAACCTTGATCTCAGTAGCATACCGAGTTATTGCACATGGAATTTATTAGGAGAGAAAAATATTTTTTAAATTTGTTTCGCCAGCTCCGACTCTGTCTTTACGGAAATTAAAAGATTTGAAAATTCTTGGGCATATAGAATGGCTTTTTTTTATTGCGCCTTCAAGTTTTAAGGTAGTTAATATGATATGAAAAATGCTTATAAAATCATTAAATATGTATGTATTTATGTTTTCAACATTATATGTATTTTTTTTGAGACAATGATCATTTAAGCAACTTTAAATTTGAACTTTGTAGTACTGAAATTTCATATTCAATAATGTTATTAAAATTCTAAGAAAAAAGTTAAAAAATTTCATGAAAATTTGTTAAATAGTCCAATAGAAAGTTTATGAATCATGAGGTCCAAAAAAGATAAGATAAAAACGACTTTGAAGTTAAGATTTCGATGTGCCTGAGTACTTAATAGCTCGCAACTCTTTACGATTCTGGTATTATATTTTCAATAAGGCGCATTTTTTTTAATTGTTTGGATGTGCTTAAAACTCGTAATTTGGAAAAAACTTATTTCAAAAATATTTTTAAATGGGGCTGCCTACTGTTTAAAATTTGAAATTAAGGTAATGAAATTATAGATTTTGGAACGAATTTTCGTCATCAATTGTCAAGTTTGGTTTTAAGACAAACCGAACGAAAAATGACACTGAAGATCTCACAACGTCGAAACCAAACTTGACAAGGGGATAACGAAAATTCGTTCCAAAATTAATTAAAACAATAAGTTCAATAAAGCTTTGCAATATGGTGGTCGAATTGAAAATTTTATACAGCGTACAAATGAAAAATATTTCTGGAATTATTTGATGTAGAAAACTATTATCGCCGTATGGGAATGGGGCATACTGTAAAAATGAGAGTTTGATCCCTCGTACAAATGTAATGTTATACGATTATACTACATAGCATTTGTATACAAATGTATTTGTTGTAGACTACTGGGGCTTGGTTGTAGAATATATAAAATTAATCTCATACTCAGGGAAGAATTAATGGAAAAATTTACAGATATGTCCTTCAATAAAACATCAGCAGTTACCAATCAAATTGGCTTTCGCAATGCACACCAAAAAGACGCAAGGTCAGTTATTAGCCGTGGTCGTAGCAAATCTACCCAATTCATGTTTCTTCCTTGCAAAATTGTTTTAAACACTGCTCAGGAGTAGGTGCAGCAATATACCTTTTTTTCATACTCCGAACAAAATCAGAAAAAAGGGAGCATATCCCAAGGTGTTCAACAATTTTTAAGCTGCGTGCTTATATAATCTTTATAAAATCGTGGGGAGAGTACCGCGGATACAAGCTAGTTTTTTTTTAATGTCACGATTTTGATGAATTTTAATATAAAATAATTTTCGTAATTTACGGCCTTAATACGATTTTTATCGGTACTATTATCGAGCTCGAGTGACCGCTGTGGTCGAGTGGGTAGCGGTGCGTGCTATAACTCGACATGCCGCTGAGTTCGAGGTTCCAATCTCAGCCGTAAATTCTTAGTTATAAAAACGTTTTTTTTCTAATAGCGGCCACCCCTCGGCAGGCAATGGCAAACATCCGAGGGTATTTCTGCCATGGAAAAGCTTCTCAAAGAATACATCTGCCGTTCGGAAACGCCACCAAACTGTGGTATAATATAAAGACACACACCCCAAATGGTAGGAGAACTTCGGCCAAACACTGAGCTATATAGCGTAAGCACCAAATTATTATTATATTATTACACAGGTTTCATACAAAAATGCTGTCTGGATATTTCCAACTGATTTCTATGTATTTAGGTGTTCTGAAAACTAAAAAAATACTCAAAAAATTCCAGAACGTAAGGTTATTTTATACAAAACCCAAAATTTTATTATAAAAAGGGGTTTTTTTTTGGGCTAACTTGTAGGCATTAATAATAGGTATAATTATATTTTGATTACTGTTTTTAAATGTTTACCATAAGTCTTATTAATTTCTAAATAAGGAGCACCTTGTGTGAGCTGCATTTACAAACATAAACATGTTGTAACCTGAACGTGCGCGCTCCGATAGTGTAGAAGGTTTGATGGATACATTTAAGATCTCATACGACCCAGCAGAGTGGCGTATTTTCATAGATTCTCCAAAACGAAAGCCTTAAAGCAGTTCTGCTTCACAACGGCGGTTTCTGTACTTCCATTTCTGTCGGTCACTCGGTACACCTCAAGGAATCCTACAAGAACTTGGAATTGATCCTTTGCAAATTAAAATAAAAAGACCACGGTTGGCAAGTGTGCGGTGAATTCAAAATCTTGGGCATGGCGCTCGGACAACAATCTGGACCAAAAAGTGTTGACCTCCGAGGGAGCTTAAAGTTGGCGAAAAGAATGTCCTGTATGAAACTTTGGTGCCCCTTCATAAAGTTCTTCTAACACCGCGTCACATAAAGCTGGGATTGATGAACCAATTTGTAAAGTCACTTCTAAGCGATGGAAATTGCTTCAAATACTTAATATCAAAGTTTCCAGGCCTCTCGGAGGCAAAGTTGAAGGAAGTGTTTTCGTTGGACCAGATATTAGACGGCTTATGGCTGATCCACTATTCATCACAATCACATGATGGATCCTCAAAGAGAAGCGTGAATTGCCTTTAAAGAGGTCATAGGCAATAGCAAAGATCCTAACTACAAACAAATCGTCAAAAGAATGTTAAAAGCATTTCAAGCTTTAGGTTGCTTGATGAGTTTAAAAGTACATTTTCTTCATTCCCACCTCGACTACTTTTCAGAAAATTTAGAAGACGTGAGTGAATAGCAAGGTGAGCGATTTCACCAAGATATTAAAGAGACGAAAAAAAGATACCAGGGAAGATGGAGCGTTTCAATGAAGGCAGACTACTGTTGGACGCTTCAAAGAGACCTTCCCGATGCTTCCCACAAGCTAAAAAGGAACCAATGTTAAGATGATAACTTTTTTAACATAGACAGAAAACGTGACCAAAACAGCTCTAAATTTTTTTTTTTTGCAGACTTGTGTTATTATCGAGCTCGAGGGCACTTTTTATGGGTAGAAAATTTTATTTGGTAGAACTTTAGTTGAGTGGGAGAAGTTATGGCTGCTATTACGGAGATCAAACTTCGTATTAGTTCGTTTTAAAATATATACAAACATGTTAGTATTATTTCATGTAGCTTAAAAAATACATATGTATATGCATACATACAATTGGTATGAGTGATCCAAATGATTTTTTTCTAGTGTATTTATGTTGTCTTGTAAATAACACTTGTTTTTTTATTAATTATGTTTTTATTTTAATATATGTAAACTCTAAAGAAATTCTTTTGACCATTTATCCTGGTTTCTTTATTCATGTACAATATACTAACATATGTGTGTACATACATAATTAGATCGCAACACTGTTTCTTATTAAATATCATTAAAAGTATGCTGGTATGTAAGAACTATAATCACAAGAATTAAGGTTGAATGTTAACACTGAAAACCTTCGAAAATGGATTTCTCTTCATTTAAGTACTAATATATTTTGGTATAATCACTTATAAAGATTTAACTAATTCGGTTGAAGTTTTTAGTAAGTCAGTGCATTAAAGATTTACCTCCATATATATTATTATATAATTATTAAGTATGAAGTACGTTTTAAATTCAAAAAACCGTATGAGCAATGCAATAGAGACGAATAAAATATGTGCATATAGTATGTATTTATATATTGAAAAGCTGCATATGTACATATATAGGTACATACATTTAAGTACATATATGTTCGGCGATTTTCATTTATGCATGTATGTATGCATGTAAACATTTAGAACATGGTAAATCTTACAACATAGTTGAGTATTGTCATAAACTTTCAATGGCGTAAATATTTTTTAGTAAATGTTTAATGCCTGTATTTATACATCTGTTTGAGCAATGAAAAATAAATATTAGTAAAAAGAAAGTGGGTAAGTCTATGAAGGATGTGGATGCAATTTCTTTTCGATTTCATTTTCAACGCGTGCTTCATCCAACGATGCTACAGTTGGCAGGCCTCCAGGCCAGTGTAATAGCTCATTCTCGTGATCCAATATCATATTGGCTTCAGCTAAAAATAAATAACAATACAAATAATAAACAATAATGGTCGCTAATCGATTTTAGTACCTTGAATGCGATGCACTTTGCTGCCGTACGCTAAATCTGCATAATATGCCATCACAAATGTCAATGGAATCATTGGTAGCAAAGCCGCTTTTCGCCTTATCGACTGATAATATTGCCAACACCCAATGCTGGAGGTGATATAGAAGGCGCTTAACCAATAAAAAAGTTCACGCTTGCCAGCAAGATATGTGGCCATTTCGCGCTCTTTAATCTGATAATGTAATTGTATCCATCGTTCCATCTACAGAATCGATACGCAAAATTATATAATTAAAAGCGAGTAACTATTTTTTATATATGAAAGTATGTGTGTGTATAAATACGCACCTTTAGCTCTTGACATTTGCGGTATGACGGATCATCATGCGATGGAAAGCTGGACGTTGAGCTACGCGATGACGACGAGCCCATTGCGATGGGTTGACTTATTTATGCAAAACTACCAAGAAGAAACTATTTAGCTAGTGCGTGAATATGGAACAAGAAAATGACTACTACCAAAAAACCAAAACACAAAACTCCGAAAGCTGAAGTGTAATTATGCAGTTAAAGGTTTAAATCTTACTTTACTGCTTGGTATATACGTACGAGTATACAATGCATGTACATATACTATATTATGCACGAATAAGTGAATTTGATATTATTCAATTTTGTTTAGACTCATACAATTAGAATTACTAAAAACAAAATTTCACTAGCTCAAACAAAAGCATTCCAGTGGTTACGCCACCGCAAATCACTTCAATACTCGTACGCCACGAGTAAATTTTTCTACATTATACCTACTTCTTATATTCTGCCAAACTCTTTTAGTTTTTGACAGCGGAGAAGCACTCAGGCCTGCGCGTTTTTGTTTATTTCACTGTTTGTTGTTGGTAAGTATGTACATATGTACTATAATTGTGGCGCTTGGGGGCGATTGTGCTTGTTCTCTGAGAGCATTGTTGTCTCCATGTCAACAAATCACAACCTCCACCATCTGAACTTCAGAGCGTTTTCTGAAATGATAATCAAATATGGACGGTTCACTCAACTGCGATGGCAATTCCATATACCCTTCATACATAATGTGTATTAGTGCGTAATCGGCGTTAAAGAGTAAAAAAGGGAGTGTTTTTTTAAAACGGAAGCAGTGTGCCATAAAAACGACTTTAAAGTTTTCAGATTACTTACACTTGTACATAAAATACGAAAGCATGTATGTACATATGCACTTTAATAAAGCGCTCATTGTGCGTACTTAACTTTTTTTTTTTTAATGACAGTCTTCGCAAGAAGCTTTTGAAACAGCGTTGTAACAATGTATAAAGAATTAACCTGCATAAATATTTTAAAGGTTTGCAGTTAATCATTGAATTATTTTCTATAGTTTCAGAAGTGTTGTGCTTAACAAAAATTTTATAACTGGTAACGGTCATCGGATCGCTAGCTGATCACACCATTCGCTGGGTTCTCCAGAGGCTGTCGGAATGGACCAGATTCCGACCAACGTATGTATCAATAAATGATTTTATTTGCAAATAATTTTTACAAATTGATTTTATCAAGTATTCTAAGGAATAAGTTATTAGAATATAGCATTCAAGGAGCTTCATGTATACCATTTACTTAAGAAGTTTCAATTTGTGTCTCTTTCATTATTTTGCAAGTATTGGGTGCATTCCAATTTTAGTATATTTACATACATATGTACATATGTACATATATGTATACTCTTAAGAATCATGGACGATGACAACATCAGATGAGAGCGCTCTTGGAGTGTTCAAAAGAAAGATTCTTCGAAAGATTTATGGACCTTGGCGTCTTTGCGACGGCGAATACCGTGTACGATTGAAAGATGAGCTGTACGAGCTGAACAAGCACGTAGACATAGTGAAGCGGATTAAGAACCAGCAGCATCGCTGGCTAAATAGGTCACTTCATTTGAATGGATGAAATAGCTTTAGCCCTTAAGGTTTTTGACGCTGTACCCGCTGGTGGTAGCAGAGGAAAAGGAACACCTCTTCTGCGTTGGAAAGACCAAGTGGAAAAAGTCTTGGCTATACTTGGGACTTCCAATTGGCGCCAGTTAGCAAATGATAGGGACAGCTGGCGTGCTTTGTTGACCTCGGCCAAAATCGCTTAGGCGGTTGATGCGCCAATTAAGTAAGTAAGTAAGTAAATTTAGTATATGTATGTATGTACATATCTTCTGCAATAACTTACATGCTTGAGATTCTTACAAATTCCCTATTTATGGCCATGCCTCTTAAAAAATATTATTTTTTAAAAAAGTGTCGTCATTGGCTTAAAGTTGGTTTACACAACATGTTATTGCAACTTTAGCTTGTAACTTTTTCGTTATGTAAACTGTCGCTAATGTCTGTTAAATCCACATCATTTAATTAACTATTCTTAAGAATATATAAACACTTATTTATGAAGTTCAATCGCATCTAGTGATAAAAGTTCGCCCGAGTGCGGTATACGAATTGTCCGATAAATCAAAAGAAGACGTAAGGAAATTTTAAAATAAAGCCTCTGTCTAATGTAAATAATATTTTATCAAAATTTAGTTTTGTAAAATTTCAATAAATTCCAAAATTAAGTTTGTTCTTCTGATACTGGCTGATGGCTATTATAAGTCCATTGAAACTTGACTCCGTTTTTTGCAGTTACACCCATATACTCGTATGTATGTATGTATATACTTATAGAAACTTATTATTTTTATATTAAAATTAAATTTAAAAATATCATTGAGTTGCCATACATTTACTACTTTACATAACTGTAAGATGAATTAGTTTAGATTATTTCTATGAAAGTAGAATGTCTTCGCAATTTTAAATAGATATCTTCTGTATAGTAGGACCACACATTTCATGATTGATGCTATAGCCGCCTAAACGAAGTCAGTCATTTTTTGATAAACGGCAGACCGTGTTATGATGACTGCAGTAATCCATTAACTGCCGCAATAAAGTTATTTAGCAGTAACCAGAAGGCTAATAAGTTAATTTATTAAACAAATTGCAAGAAAACGTGCGGCCACACTTAACATTCGACTGTTATAGTGCAATTCTTCCAAAATATAAATCCATGAATAATTGTCACTACATAGTGTCATTTAGTTACAGTTTCTTGGCTCACAAAATAAGCTGAAAAAACCGAAAAAGGATGTGAATTTGCGCTAAATGGTTTGCTTTTAGTTTCTTGCAGTTATGTACATACATACATATGTATGTATGTACTTTTTTTTTAATTTCCCATCTGTCAATTTCAACCATAAACTGAAAACAATCGTTCTTTTACTGAATATCGCTTAGTGGATCAGCTGACTGTGTGTGAACACCAAAAAGCTCTGGCTCAACTGAAATGTAAATGCAGCCCAAACAATTGCTGTTTGAACCAATGCATATTGAACTGGTAACAGCATGGAAAATCCCATGTAGTTTGAAGTTTGATTTCAAAATACAAATGTATGTACTGCAGCGAGCACTGAACTAGTAGTTTGCACTTGTGTTAAACATTTCTTGAAATTACAAGTAAACTAAAATAATAGGTGCATTTTTTTTATTGCAAACCTAAAGGAAAATTTCAATACTAAACGTAGGATCAAAAGAGTTTTATTTTATAACAGAAAAACATAAGTTCGTGTTAAATTGTTAATATTCAAACTAAAATTTAACACAGGTATCTAGTATTTGGTAGAATGGCCATTGCACAATGATTCCTCAAGGAGTCATCGAGGCATTGAAATTTTTCCTTTGTTTAGAAGTCTCATAAAATAAAATAAAAAATAAAAAATCAGACAGCTTTGCTGATACTACCTGTTTAATGTGCCTTGGTTTGAACATATTATTATATTCGCATTTTGGTTATCTATCATCAGTAATGTTAGTTAGTAAGGTAAACGTACGATGCCTAACGCCATCGTGCAAAAGACTCATACATATGTACGAGTATGTTTGTATGCATGTACTAATTCGCATCTAATTTAACTGTAATAATTATGATTTTTAAGATTATATGTTAAGTGATTAAAAATAAATGTCCTTGCATAAGTGCAAGCATATATCTATCTACGTATGTATATGTAGGTATGTATGGCTGTATATTTGTATACAGATTGGTATTGCAGGTATTTGTGTATGTATGTATGTATTTATGTACATAAGTATGTAGATATAACTAAAAGCTTTGCATATATTGCAGTATTATTTAGATTTATATTGATTTTGCATATATGTACATATGTATGTATATACAAACATACATATGTTAAAGCCCGGCAGCCGGCCGTATAGGTAAACAAAGCTCAGCTGATTTCTGTTTACAATTTTCTAAACATAAACAACGCAATAGCAATACAAACTGCACCAAAAGCCGTATACCACATATTTATGCATGTGTTGAGGATGTACGTTGACGCCTTGACTATGTTTGTAGTATGTATTATTCCCATATCTTAACACGGTAGTTGTGCGCATGTGTGTACTGTTGACCTAATAAACAACAAAACTTGCAACACATTTACATATATATATATGTACATACTCATACCTATACATATATGTACATATGTATATTATGTATATTTAGCTGCATTACAATTGTAATTTTGTTAAAAAATACCTCAAAGCAAGCTTACCTACTTACATAGGACTCTATTTATATACTTGTGTATGCATGCATATATGTATGTATGTGTGTGTGTATCGTTAAGGCCAACAATTCATCTATGCTGGTTAGTTTTCAATTCGCACGTATCACTGCTATCAGTATTGATTTGGTATACCAACTAAGCTGACATTTTTCCGCACGAAACATTGCACACCAAAAAAATTTTGCAAATGACAACTTGAGGTAAAAATTTATTTTAAAATATACTCGTATATGTATAATTTCATTCACAACGATTTGTTTAATGTAAATTGAAGTTGTCGCAAAAATCGTAGCATACATTAAGGCGTAAACGCTTAGAAACGTGAACAATGTGCGATTGATCAAAAGTTTTGAATAAAATCTAAAGTTTGAATGATATTTAGCAACATATTAATTATATTGCCGGAGGGAGTTTAAAATATAGTGATTAAAAGTATTTTAGTGCAGAAAAATAACTGCGATAAAATTGAAAGCTACCCTGATGATATTGATTTTTCGCAGAGGAAAACTTGTGCTTATATTTGCGTTCGGATATGAGTATGCTTTTTAGCGAGGAGGAAGAAACGAAAGCCAAACTCTAAAACAGTCAGACAGTAGACTTGAACCCGTCAAATGCATATTTTGTTTAATGTACATATGTACATACATATATGGTATGTATTAATGCGCAGCTCAACTTAAGTTGAACTTAAGTCGTCGAATTTCTCGTCTTAAACTGATCTTATCTCTGCGAACAGCTGATTATTGCTTGTCAAATAAAATTGTAAAGACCTAAATACAAATTTGATTGGAGTAGTGATGAAGACAATGACTTAGAGGACGAGGAAGTAATAAATATTTTTGTATTAAAGAGAACTAAACTAATTTCAATTGTATGATGAGAAACATTTTCGCGGCAGATTTTATTTCAATAATGCTTGAAATGTCCTTAAATAGATAATATCGCATCGAAGCAAATAGACTTTCAGGTATGTGCATCCTTTATTATTTCCAAAGAAACTACTTTAATTTGCCCCAGGAACCATGCGTTGTGTCTGGAGAGTCTGTTTTGATTAACATTTCGACAAAGCTACTACCACACGAGCCATAACGTACGAGTTAACGTCGCACCCTATCGTACTGTCAAAAGAAAATTTATAAAACTTCGACAAAGAGAAAAAATAAGACAGTGTAAAAATTTAATTTGCCCCTAGATTACCCACTAAGTCAATATCATTCAGAACGAAATTGCTTCTTCTCTTTGTATTTTCAATTTATTTTTAACTAGCCGAAACCCCGCGGCTGGGCTCCCAAAAAAATTGGGAATGGCATGATACGAGTATCTGTATTGCGTTGTTGTCAAGGATATCACTATTCACGATAATAATAAAATAGAATAGTTTAATTGGCAATCGACCTTTTTTGTATTGACTTTGTAAATCACTTATGATGTAACAACATTTCATAAATATATTATCTGCATAATACTATGTCGTATATCGTTACACTATCCTTATTGAAATGAAATAATCATAACTATTATCTTCCATAGACTTTTATTTCATTTTAATGCAGTTTGGTAAACAACGTTATTTGTTGTATTGTTCTTAGCACGAATATATAAATTTCCTTGGTTGCACACCCTTGAGCAAGCGACGTATAACTGAGCGCCCGAAAAGCATGAAGGTTCCAAATGGATTCCTGCAACGTTCAATGACTGCCCTTGTGATTTGTTAATGGTCATTGCAAAAGCTAGGCGAACCGGAAACTGAAGTCTTTTAAATCCAAAAGGTATGCCGGAAGGAATGAGAGGAATGCGAGGTATGAAGACATCTTCACCTGCCGATGTGCCAGACAAAATAGTTTCTTCAATGATGTTATAATGTAAATTTTTGACGGTCAATCGAGTTCCATTGCACAATTTAGGTGGTCTCAAATTTCTTAACATTGTTATTGGTGATCCAACTTTCAGAAATAATTGATGAGACGGCATTCCGGACAGTTCCAGCGAATTCAGAAACTCAACAGGGTAGATGACAGCTTGTTCTTTATCAATAACGGTGTCATTGGACTTGTACGTTGTCACAGTGTCTGGTAACTCAAGTGCACAATCACAAATTTGAACAAAATACGATCACGAATCGATATGTGAGGGGTCATGTAAATTGGCACCCTCCCTTACCTATAACTAAAAAAAAGGGCTCCGTTTTAGGGCTTTCTACAGAAATAAACGAAATAAACTGTGCAAAATTTCACGTCTTTCCGTGCAGTGGTTCGGACGTTATGCGCGGACATAACGAAAAAGCGTTTCATTTATATATGTATATATAGATATGTATATACTTACATAGATTAAATATAATTCTGTAATATTTGAACTTGAAAATACTTTTTGAATTAACCGCACACAAATATTTTTATATGAACTATTTTCTATTTGCACAAATTTCAAAATATGGAAAAACAAAGCAAATTTTTGTGTAGCTACCATATTTCTGAATTAAATATTTTCCATACATAAGTCTCCATTGTGAAACGCAAATGTGTGCAAAATCTTAAACTGGTCTTAGCTAAGATTTTTCTTAACTAGAACTTAAGTTCGACTTAAGATTGGATTGTAAAACCGGCACTAACTGTAAAATACCGCTCAGTTGCATTTTTTCTTTTCAGCTATCTCCCCTTGGACTTCTTAGTAGTTTGAACTCAACTTGTCCAGTATATCCGATTTCTTGCGACCTGACCCTCCAACCCTCGTCCGCGTATAATGCGCTTTACTTTTATGCTTGAATGATTGACCGATTACACACGCGTCGATTAGGAGCTGCAAGCAACCGCAGCGACACCAGCTCTCAATCGGCTGCTACCACCGGTGTTGGCGGTGGTGTTGGTGCTGGGACGAGTGGCGGCGGCACAATTACCACACCGCCAGCCAGCACCAGCTCCTCCAGCGGACACAGTCTACAGCAGCAACATTCACAACCGCAGGCGCAGCAGCAGCAGCAGCAACAACAACAATTTCGCTCATCCTTACACCATCATCATCATTCGTCGGGACACAGCCACTTCACTTTCAATACGAGTGGCAGTTATAGTCAAGGTCATAGCTCAGGTAGTTTATCGCGCATCTCACGCAAAGCCGGTACATCACTCTCGGCAACTGCACAAAGTGGACATGGCTTTGATGGCACTAGCACCGTAAATAGTCCATCAGTTTTAAATTCTGGCAGCGGCAGCGCCAGTAGTGGTCCTGGTTTAATATCATCAATGGCTCCAATGATGGGTACTTCAACAAGTGGCGGTACTGGCATTGCCGGCGGTCAACTCGGTGTTATTAGTCAGAATATGTTGTCTTCGACCCCTGCGGGCAGCGGTGGTGTGGGCGGCGGCGGTACCAGTTGTGGTGCTGGCATTGGTGGCGGCGTCATGGGCGGTATTGGTGGCGTTGGCGGCGGTGCGATAGGCGGTGGTGTTGGCATGGGCATCTGTGGCGGCATTAGTAGTACGATGGGCCCGAGTAGCGCTGCCATAACTGGCGTCCCCCCTATTGGGCTGGGCCTAGCAACGGGTATTGGTAATAAGATGCTCGGCCGCAAGCAAAGCCTCAAGGGGGGCGAACCGTTTTTGGCCGATTACGGTCCCGAGGAGTCGCTAAACGAAAGTGCCGATATTGAATGGGTGAATAAGCTGTGGGTAAGGCGACTAATGCGTCTATGCGCCTTAGTATCCTTGGCCTCAGTCTCATTGAATACGCCGAAAACTTTCGAGCGGCATCCCCCATTACAGTATATAACATTCGTATCGGACACCGCGGTCACGCTGCTATTCACCGCCGAAATGATTGCCAAAATGCATATACGAGGTGTGCTGCATGTAAGTATGGTTCATGGCGAAATTCCTGCAACTAAAACAACAATAACTTTATGTTGAGCAAACTTGAACAAATCCATCGTAAAAGGCAATGAATGGTATAGAAGGTGAATTATTAATTAAATACTTCAAATACGCCAACGTTTAAGGGAAGTTCAGTGAACATGTAATAAAAACATAATTAAATTATAAAACTAGCTCCCGAATAAAATCAATATAATTTAAGTATTATAATTGCACTTAAAACATGTTATGTGTTAATCGAAAACGTAAATCATTAAAAGAAATATTCTGCCACATGTTCCTTTACATTAAAAAATACTTACCAAAATAGTTACCGATTCGACAAAATTCACGATTGAATGATTTTGGTTGCTTTAAAGCCTTCCGCGAATGTGATCTATTATCATAGTATGTATGTATGTACTCGTATGTAAATAATTGGAATATTCAAAAAATTAATAAATTTTAGCAGATATATGTATACCTGATTTATCACTCGATCGATTTGCTCAATTTTGCTGTTGTTATTGATGTCGTCACTTAAAAAACCTAACTGAGTATATCTGTAAACGTAAAGAAAATCGAGTTTCTAATAAATTAATTGTGTGTATATAAATATGTATGTACATACATACATACATATATGTATGTATTGTTGCATGTATGCATGAGTGTCATTTCGAAGAAGGTATTATCGTACAGTATACAAGAAAATTTTACTAATCATGTACTTTACCATACTTTACATTACTAACAAATTGACATAGGGTGAAGTTCCATATCTTAAGGATCATTGGTGTCAATTCGATGCGTCTATGGTATTTTTTCTCTGGATATCGATTGTAATTCAAGTTTTTGAAGTCTTAGAAATCGTACCCAAGTAAGTTATTCTAAAGGCAAAGTGCTTAACATTATATTACATTCAGAGCTATTAAAAAATAATGTTTCGGAAATTATGAAAAAATTATAAGCTGTACATACATACTTAGTTTTGTTGTTATCAATTTCCGAGGCATGTATGTATGTACATACATACGTATGACAATTTTTACAAATATTTTCTACATAGATTTTCTTACATATCCATTTTACGCGCACCACGCCCCTTAATTATGATACGCTTCCTGCGAGTCTTCCTGAAATTTTCGATGCCAAAAAGCCGTATTAATCAAATATTTAAGTAAGTAAATTTTATAAAATATGTACTTATGTACATATGTTGATCGCTATATTTGGTTATGCTTTCATAATTATTTCAGTTAGCTTTGTTGTAAACTAAATAAAAAGACCTAACTAATGAATAACATGAAGAACAAAACTTTAACTTAACTAATTATGTTATGTATGTATATATGTACGTATATTACAGACGCTCGAGTCAACAAATCTACAACGTAACATTGTTCTTCCTATTTTTTATGTCGCTATATGGCTTATTGGGTGTACAATTCTTTGGTGAATTGAAAAATCATTGTGTCATGAATAACTCGGAATATGATTATTTAGGAAGGCCGTAAGTTGGAAATAATTAGTAATCAATTTATCGTTAATGTAATTTATATGCTATCTAGTTTGTAATTCGTTCTAAAAATCTCAAACTAAATAGAAGTGTAGCCGTTGAAAATTGTCAAAAGTGGTTACTTGAGACACAGTCTAATATGTATGTATGTATGTACATAGTTACAAATGTATGTATGTACATATGTACATACTATATACACATGTAGACCTCAATAGAAATTTTTTGTTTCCTTTCAGTATTTTAACCATTAATTCGTTGGCCATACCCGACACTTTTTGTTCCATGGATCCCGACTCAGGATACCAATGCTCACCTGGAATGATTTGTATGAAAATGGACTTTCTGAGTAGCTACGTGATTGGTTTTAATGGATTTGAGGATTTCGCTACGAGCATTTTCACTGTCTACCAAGCGGCCTCGCAAGAAGGTTGGGTCTTTATTATGTACCGTGCGATTGATTCTCTGCCAGCCTGGCGTGCTGCTTTCTACTTTAGGTTTGTATTTAAGATTTAGAAGACCATTTAAAAAATAACTTAAATATATTTTTTTTTTAATAAAAATTACTTTTAACCACCAGCACAATGATATTCTTTCTCGCTTGGCTGGTGAAGAACGTTTTCATTGCTGTCATTACGGAAACCTTCAACGAGATACGTGTGCAGTTCCAGCAGATGTGGGGCGCCCGGGGTCATATACAAAAGACCGCCGCATCGCAAATTCTCAGCGGCAATGATTCCGGTTGGCGTTTGGTAACCATAGACGATAACAAGCATGGCGGTTTGGCGCCAGAAACTTGTCACGCCATCCTGCGTTCTCCCTACTTTCGTATGTTGGTGATGTCAGTGATCTTGGCTAATGGCATAGTAATGGCCACGATGACTTTCAAGCACGACGGTCGACCAAGAAATGTTTTTTACGAGAAATATTATTATATCGAAATGGCTTTTACGTTCTTTTTGGACTTGGAGACTCTGTTCAAGATTTACTGCTTGGGCTGGCGCGGTTACTATAAACATTCAATCCATAAATTTGAATTACTACTAGCTGTGGGCACTTCGATACATATTGTGCCAATGTTTTACTTATCCGGATTCACTTACTTCCAGGTAAAATTATAAAAAAGAAGAATTCTGCTTTGACATTATTTTATACTCGAGTGTACTTGTACACAAGGGTATATTAACTTTGTTCGCATAACGGTTATTTGTAACTGCCGAACCGTCTGTCCGTGGACACGATAACTTAAGTAAAAAATTTAGGTTTCTTAATGAAACTTCGTACATAGATTGCTCTTTAGCCAAGGTAGGTTAATATTGTAAATGATCGAGATCAGCCAATGACCACGCCTATCTCCCATGTAACGGAAGTTTTGAAAATTGCAAAAACTTCATTTTTTCGGTATTTATTGGAACAAATTGAGTAAATTTTGATATTTTATTGGAAAACTTGATTTTTATGACATTTTGAAAAATAGGCGTTGCCACGCCAACTTATGATAAAATGTCTGTATATCAATAACAGTGTCAGATATCGTCACTAAATTTTGTACACATATTGTCCTTGACATCACTAAGCAATCGTTCACGCGCACCATATAACGGTACTTTTGAAAAGTACTGACGTATTTCGGTAATCTCTGCACCTAAAAGTGCTACAAATTTTACAAAATCTGAAAAATTAGCTATGTATTAATACATACATACGTGGCATCGCCCATGCAAAAATACTTCGCGAAGATATATAAAAATCGGTTTCGACCGAATTAAGTCTTTTTACTATATTTTTTTATATTCTCAATATATGTAATTAGTGGATATATTTCATTGAAGATTACCTTTTCCTGCAGTTTCCAGCGATTCATTGATTATATTCACTTCTTCCAGGTTCTACGCGTTGTACGTTTAATCAAAGCCTCGCCTATGCTCGAGGGATTCGTTTATAAAATTTTTGGACCCGGAAAGAAACTCGGCTCACTGATAATATTCACTATGTGTTTGCTGATCATTAGTTCCAGCATTTCTATGCAACTGTTTTGCTTTCTATGTGACTTTACCAAATTTGAAACATTCCCGGAAGCTTTTATGTCTATGTTCCAGATTCTCACTCAAGAAGCTTGGGTTGAGGTCATGGACGAAACTATGATACGCACGAGTAAAACCCTTACGCCGCTAGTTGCTGTGTATTTTATTCTGTACCACTTGTTCGTCACACTTATCGTGCTCAGCTTGTTCGTGGCGGTTATTTTGGATAATTTGGAATTGGATGAGGATATTAAGAAACTGAAGCAACTCAAATTTCGTGAGCAAAGTGCTGAGATTAAAGAAACGCTACCATTTCGTTTGCGTATTTTCGAAAAGTTTCCTGATTCACCGCAAATGACTATACTTCATCGCATACCCAACGATTTTACATTGCCTAAAGTGCGTGAGTCCTTTATGAAGCACTTCGTGATTGAACTGGAAACAGATGATCCTTCTATCGTAGAGAATTGTAAACGTCCAATGTCTGAGTGTTGGGAGTCTAATGTTGTATTTCGTAAGCAGAAACCCGTGAGGATAATGAACAAGACTCCGAAGGTGCGCTCGGCCGGCAGCAGTTTGCGAAAATTAGCTATTACTCATATAATCAAGTAAGCGTGATGCTGAATTAATTTTCTTCTAGTTGTAAATGGAATTGGCTTCGAAATTCTAAATCGGGAAGCTGTCGTCGAAACAATTCGATTTTAAGGAAAATGTGTACTAATAAGCATAAGCGCTTAGTTCGTAAAAATAGAGTTTGTTTGCAAATTATTATTCCATTTTCGAAATGTTTCTGCAGCAGCTCCCCTTCAAGCAATGTGTTTTCAAAATTCTCATATATGTGTACTTTTATTCAAAATTGACTTACATAAGTCGACTTTCCAGTGATTCGAATAATCAGCGTTTAATGCTTGGAGACTCCGCTATGCTGCCTGTCGTAGGCGGCAAAGGGGGTTTAAAGTCTCAAGGCACCATAACACATTCGAAACCATGGCGTGTAGATCAAAAGAAGTAGGTTCCTAACACATTTTAAGCGAACGCATTAATCTTGTATTTCTCTTCATTTCTGTTTGTTAACCCAGATTTGGTTCACGTTCTATACGCCGGAGCGTACGTTCCGGTTCTATTAAACTGAAACAGACTTATGAACATCTGATGGAGAACGGTGATATAGCAGCAGCGCCACGTGCCAATTCGGGACGTGCACGCCCGCATGATCTCGATATAAAGCTATTGCAAGCGAAGCGACAACAGGCCGAAATGAGGCGTAACCAACGCGAAGAAGACTTGCGAGAGAATCATCCCTTTTTCGATACACCGCTCTTCTTAGTGCCACGTGAGAGCCGTTTCCGTAAGATTTGTCAGAAAATCGTGCATGGGCGCTACGATGCGCGATTAAAAGATCCACTTACGGGCAAGGAACGCAAAGTGCAATACAAGAGCATGCAGTAAGTGAATAAATAAGAAACCTTTGGATTTGCTGTTTTTTCTCGATAATAGAAGTATATAATAATTTTTCTTTTTGTCACCCACCATAGCAACTTTCTTGGTCTCGTCACTTACCTGGACTGGGTAATGATTTTCGTCACAACTCTCTCCTGCATATCGATGATGTTTGAGACGCCCAGCTATCGTGTTATGGATCATCCTACTCTTCAAATAGCCGAATATGGTTTTGTTGTTTTTATGAGTCTTGAGTTGGCGCTAAAAATACTCGCCGACGGTCTCTTCTTCACCCCGAAGGCCTACATAAAAGATGTTGCCGCCGTATTAGATGTCTTCATTTATGTCGTTTCCTCATCCTTCCTCTGTTGGATGCCTCAACAGATACCGACAAGTTCTGGAGCGCAGCTCCTAATGATTTTGCGCTGTGTGCGTCCATTGCGTATTTTCACGCTGGTGCCCCATATGCGCAAGGTCGTTTACGAGTTGTGTCGCGGTTTCAAGGAGATTTTGCTCGTATCCACATTATTGATACTGCTCATGTTCATTTTCGCCAGCTATGGTGTACAGTTATATGGAGGGCGACTGGCACGGTGCAATGATCCCACCATAATGCGTCGAGAGGATTGTGTGGGTGTCTTTATGCGCCGCGTTTTTGTGACGAAAATGAAATTGACGCCCGGTAGTAATGAGTCGTATCCATCAATGCTTGTACCCCGCGTCTGGGCTAATCCACGCAGATTCAATTTCGACAACATCGGTGATGCGATGCTGACGTTATTTGAAGTGCTCTCCTTCAAGGGTTGGTTGGATGTGCGAGACGTGTTGATCAAGGCTGTTGGACCGGTGCGAATGAGCTGAAGTTTTGCCTTTTAGTAAAACATGTACATAGATGTGAACGTTCTTATGTTTGGTTTTTTTTTTCAGATACATGCAATCTATATACACATCTACATTTTCTTGGGCTGTATGATTGGTTTGACCTTGTTTGTCGGCGTAGTGATCGCTAATTACTCGGAGAATAAAGGTACCGCACTCTTGACGGTCGATCAACGTCGTTGGTGCGATTTGAAAAAGCGTTTAAAAATTGCGCAACCTTTGCATTTGCCTCCACGACCTGATGGTAGAAAGTTCCGTGCGTTTACCTATGACATTACGCAGAACATAATATTTAAACGTATTATAGCGGTGGTAGTGCTGATCAATAGTATGCTGCTATCCATCACGGTAAAATTGATTTAATAAAAAAAATTTGTAAGATAAGAAATTTAACCGAATATTAATTTCTACGATTGACTTACAGTGGATCAAAGGCGAAGTGCACACCGAACGTTTGGTGATCGTCAGCGCTGTGCTAAATTTTGTATTTGTAATCGAGGTGGTTATGAAAAATATAGCATTTACTCCACGCGGCTACTGGCAATCACGAAGAAATCGTTATGATTTACTTGTCACAGTGGCTGGTGTTGTTTGGATATTTCTGCAAACAATTTTGAGGGTACGATATGCAATATTTTCTAATATCTAATATATGACACATACATACATACATACATATGTCGTTAATTTTTCCTTAACAATTAAATACTTTTTCTCAATCGCTTTGAACAGAATGATCTCTCGTATTTCTTTGGCTTTATGGTGGTGATTCTACGCTTCTTCACTATTACCGGCAAACATACCACACTTAAAATGCTTATGTTAACAGTGGGCGTTTCCGTTTGCAAGTCATTTTTCATCATATTCGGCATGTTTTTGTTAGTTTTCTTTTATGCATTGGCCGGCACTATTCTCTTTGGAACTGTCAAGTATGGCGAGGGTATTGGGAGGAGGGCGAATTTTGGTTCACCTGTCACTGGAGTGGCCATGTTGTTTCGCATTGTTACCGGAGAGGATTGGAATAAGATCATGCACGATTGTATGGTACAACCACCTTATTGTACGCCCGGAAACAACTATTGGGAAACAGATTGTGGTAAGGTCATAGATATAATATAATCTATCTAAGTAATATTTGCAGTGAATTCCTGTTTAGAGCTCATTTTTTCAGTTTAACGATTTTAAAAGGTTTACTTACATACATACATATGTACATATACTCACTGCACATAACATAAGTTTTAAGCTCAAATTTCAAATGAAAATTCAATCAATGCCTTTTAAAGATGAAATTTAATAACTTTTTTTTGCATGTACATATGTATGTAAGTCCGTAATTTGTATGGAATATGAGAAGTTTTATTATAATATTTTCAAATTAATTTGAATCGATTCATGTTTAAAAAATATGTATGGTACATAACTTTCTTTATTAATATGTATCTTTTACCTTTAGGAAATTTTACCGCCAGCTTAGTGTACTTTTGCACATTTTACGTTATAATCACATATATTGTACTGAATTTGTTAGTGGGTATGTATATCGGTTTGAATAAATTAAATTAATATAATCAATTTTCTAAAAAATAATAATATAATAATAATAAATTTCACCCTTAAGCTATTATCATGGAGAACTTCTCACTGTTTTATTCCAATGAAGAGGATGCTCTGCTTTCTTATGCCGATATTCGTAATTTCCAGAATACATGGAACATAGTGGATATACATCAACGTGGCGTTATACCAGTGCGACGAGTAAAGTTTATACTACGCCTATTAAAAGGGCGGCTAGAGTGTGATCCTCAAAAAGATCGATTGCTCTTCAAGTATATGTGCTATGAATTGGATAAGTTGCATAATGGTGAAGATGTAACATTTCACGATGTAATCAAGTATGTTAGTGTATACAAATAAAAGAAAACTGATGTGGGTTACTATTAAAAAATCAATATAATGTTTATGACTAGAACAAGGTAGCTTGAAATTATAATATTAATGTCGCTATTTTTTTCTTCTCTCATCACTTAGCATGTTATCCTATCGCTCAGTGGACATTCGTAAGGCGCTACAGCTGGAGGAGTTACTGGCACGTGAAGAATTTGAATATTTGGTTGAGGAAGAGGTGGCAAAAATGACTATACGCACGTGGTTGGAAGGTTGCTTGAAGAAGATACGCGCACAAAATGCAAGCGTAAGCTAACACAAATATTAAGTTTGATACCTGCTAATGCAAGAACTTTGTCTCGCCCATAGAAGCAACAAAATTCACTAATAGCCGGCTTGCGCGCCACCAATGAGCAGCTAATGCTACTGAAAGCACCAGAAGATAAAACACCTACCAGCGGTGGTGAGAAACCACCTGTCAATGCCACCGCACCTTGTCCACCAACAAGTGATGCTTTCTCACCCACATTCAGCTCAACCGAAAACGAGGAAAAAGATGCCAGTGGCAGCGCTGCCATTTCCACCACCACTGACGCACACGGCGTTCAACGCGTTATTAGTGCAACTAAGCGCGCTTATGCGCTTAATCGCTCCGACTCGACGGGCAGCTCGGCGGGTCGAAAATATTTGGCTCCCACCACATCCGATCCACAACAACGCAGCACACTCACCGACAAAGAGCGTTTGCACATTAGTAGTCAGCAGAAGAAAAAAAATTCAATGACTACAGTGCCCATCCAGCCGCCCGTCGTATCAGCAAGCGGGTCTGCAATTAAACGTGATTTCAATCGCACATCCGGATTTTTTTCATCCGGCTACAACGATGGTAGCCAATTTCATTATCCGCCGCATGCAATCAATCATTTTGGCGAAATGCATGTGCCTCTGGGTAGTCCATCGGCGATTATGGGACACATTATTGCGGGTAGTAAATTATTGCCGTTCAATAATCAAGCAAATGCAGTTTACGAGGTGCACGATTGGTGGCAGGAACAGGTTATTTGCAATCTTTATAGCGATGAAGAATGTTAAAATACTGTGGATTCATAAATTATTAATTGAAGTATGAATAAAAAATTACGTAGGCAGGAATATGTATATAGTACATAAATATAGAGTCAAGTAAAATATGTGCTATTTAAAAAGTAATTAATGTGATTGCCATAAATGTTAAATTTGTACGTTAAATTTTTGTCTTTTCTAAGCACAATGACCATATTTACAAACTCAAAATAACCAAGATATATATGTATGTAGAAAATAATGAAATAGTCAGTTAGTTACAATTGTTGTTACATGAGTTCTATTATGGTGGGACAATGTTGTTTGAAAGTTTTAAATTCAAACCGTAATTAGGTGTCTTAATTTTGTAATAAATATACTTATTTTGAAAAATACATACATATATTTAGTTTTTTTTTTGAAATAATCAAAAAAATTCAAATGTTTCACGATATCAAACATGTTGGCTTTGTAAGTACATCCATTTTTTTCGATTTTAACTCATACACAGACTTCCCATTACTGGTGATGCTCCACCGTTATATTTGTCGTTATCATCGTTATTATCACCTTAACCGTTATTGGTTTCTTACCGTTTAGATGATTAGTTTTTAAGTAACAATCTTATTATGAAATTATTCTGATTTTAAGCGATATATACTATATATACATATATACTATTTGTGACCGCTGTGGTCGATATGCCGCTGAATTCGAGGTTGAAATCTCAGTCAAAGCAAGCAAAATCTTAATCCTAGAAAAGGTTTTTTTATATGTATATACTATGGATAGCAATTCTGTAGCATTTACTTATCTTACACATTGAATTGACTTTGATTTTTAGCTATGCAAAATATGTACACATGTATGTACATACAGTTGCGTGCACCTAATTAATAACGATATTAGACGGAGTAATAGCCAATATTGTTATTGGTAGTTAAAAATGTTGAATTGTTCCTAACTTACAAAAAACGTATTTATTAAAATCTATGGAGGTTCGGGTAACGGAAAATGGATCTATAAAATATCAATGGCTTACCACTCGGAAGCCTAAATAAGGGCGTGCAGCTAATTTACGACGCTTATACGTGAAGCGCATTTATTTTTAAAAAGAAAAGCTGAATTTTTTTTTATAAACCCATTGTTGGCAATTGCTGCTTGAAGTCTAATTAGTATTGACACCACCAATTTTTCGGAGATTTCCTGTAGAATTGCTTCATTTTTGTCCTTATCGCATAACTTTTCAAATATTTCAATTCTGCATGACCGAACTTTGTTCAAGTTAGACCAAAAGTACTCTATTGGGCTTAGGTTTGTAATGCAAGATACGGTCGTGTTACGTTTTACGGTACGCTATGACGCCACAGCTGTCGAACCGGAGCCAAAAAAGATACCGGAACAAAAATGACGCAATCTTCTAATTTATCATTCTTGGTTCCATTTAAAGATGTTTAGGAACAACTTAAATAGTAAATCCATTACTAATAGTTACATAATAGTTACATAATAGTTACTCCATTACTTTTTATATCGTAGCGGTCTTGTAAACAAGGGTATTATAACTTTGTTCGCATAACGGTTGTTTGTAACAGCAAAAATAATCGTGATAGATATAGACATATATATACTAAAATGATCAGAATGAAAAAAGGAATCGATTTAGCCCTGACTGTTTGTCCGTCCGGCCGTGTGTCCGTGGTTACAATAACTTGAGTAAAAATTGAGATATCTCAATGAAATTTGGTACATAGATTGCTCTTTGGACAGGGTAGGATGGTATTGAAAATGGTCAAGATTGGCCAATAACCACGCCCAACTCCCATATAACGGAAGTTTTTGAAAAATGCAAAAACTCCGTTTTCTCAGTATCTATTACAGCAAATTGAGTGAAATTTGGTATTTGGAGCAATTTTGAACTCAGAAATTAGATATTTATGAAATTTTGAAAAATGGGCGTTGCCACGCCCTCTTATTAAAAAGTTTCCGTATCTCGATAACAGTGTAAGGTATCGTCACAAAACTTTGTGGACATATTTTCCATGATATCGCTTTTATTATCGTAAAAAATTTTTGAAATCGGACCATAACCTCGCCCACCTCCCATATAACGGAATTTTGAATAATGCAAAAATTTCGTTTTTTCTTTATCTATTGGAATTGTGGCCGCTGTGGTCGAGTTGGTAGCGGTGCGTGCTATAACTTGATATGCCGGTGAGTTCGAGGTTCGAATCTCAGTCAGGGCAAGCAAAATCTTAATAATAGAAAAAGTTGTTTCTAATAGCGGTCACCCCTCGGCAGGCAATGGCATACCTCCGAGGGTATTTCTGCCATGAAAAAAAGCTTCTCATTAAATACATCTGCCGTTCGGAGTCGGCACAAAACTGTAGGTCCCTGCATTTTGTGATATAATATAAAGACGCACACCACAGATGGTAGGAGAAGCTCGGCCAAACACTGAGCTATATAATGTACGCGCCAAAATTGTATTATATATATATTGAAATATATTATTTAAAATTTGATATTAAGAGAGATAGTTAATTATGAAACTTGATTTTTATGAAATTTTGAAAAATGAGCGTTACCAGCGTTTGAAAAATGCAAAAAACTTCGTTTTTCGTTTGATGGGCACCGCCCATACAAAAATACATCGCGAGGGTATATAAAAATCGGGTTCACCCGAATTTAGCTTTTCTTACTTGTTAAAATTAAATATAATACATAACACATTACCGAGATAAAATATTTTATATTCGTCCATAATTGCAAAAAATGCTTTTCACAACAAATTCATTTAATTTATACTCGGTATTCGAAAAACTTTTCTAAGTTTCAAATAATTTTACGTTAAAATAAAAATAAATTTAAATTTTTAATTATTTAAATAAATTTAAATATAATACACTTAATTTTATACATAATATTTCTGGAACTAAATGGTAAATGGTGCGGCCTTTGCCCCTAGTTTTAAAAACTTTTTCAGAGCCTTCAGCGTCGTAGCTCGGTAAAATTGTATTCGGTATAGTTGAATGAATGCTTGTTCGTCAACTTTTAAAGTCAGCAGGTTACCGACTACCGAACTACAACGTTACGAAGTTGGCAGTGAAAACCCCTATGAAGCTTAAAATTGTTATCACAATTTACAACTAATGGGTTAAACTAGCCAACGAAACATCTGGCAAGACAAAATAGCCGTAAAATCACGATTCGTCATTGTAGCTCCCCTACAAGAACCCTACAAGAACAGTGCCGGTCAATTTACCGTACAACTGATGGTCAGTTAGAACAACTTAGAACAAAGTTGCTATCAGTTTCTTAGGGCCACTATGTAAAAACTGATGTCAACAAATGTGGACGTGTGATATTGTATTTCACTTTAACACATTAATTTTATCGAATAGACAAACATATAGCTCTACTGCTCACTCTCGTTCTTTTTACTGGGTCAATGCTTCCTATAAAATCAACAGTACTGAAAATATTCCTTTATGCCTACAGCAAATGCTATTTCCTTTTTTGTTTGATTTTTTTATTTTTTCAATTAAATTTTATTGATTTATTACATGCTAATAACTTTAATCATGATAAAAAAATTAAATATATTTTTGATGAGCTTTGCTCAGAACTGCTTTCTGCGTAAGCCTCCTTCGTCCGTCCTGAAAAAAATATCACTGACCAGACAAACTACGGCTAATCCTTCAGTATTTTTGCGCAGAGCTCTTTCATGTTTTATATTAGATTAAGAAATCCTCTTTTCCTTATAATTAGCGATTAGAAAAGCTATTTTTTTCATTTAAAACTTATCTCTTATTAAAACACGACGATTTAAAAGTTTTCGCTCCTATGAAGTTATCGTATGTTTCTTTCTCGCAAATGCGAAATTAGCCGAAATGGTAATTGTCTCATTGGTGCAACCATAATGAAAACTATTTTACAGGTCATCAAACGGTCAGTAAAGATAAACATGAAAACTTCGTTGTTTCATTCTCGCATATATGCAACCATAGTAACCGTAGCGAGTCCCGAGTGTCTCTTTTTTGCTGATTTTATGAATGCTGATTTGGTAATTCTGTCAGGATGTTCAGCATGACTGTCAGCAGCGCAAAAAAAAAGTTCATCAAAAATATATTACATTTATTTTTATCATGATTAAAGTTATTAGATTGTAGTAAATCAATAAAATTTAATTGAAAAAATAAAAAAATCAAACAAAAAAGGAAATATCATTTGCTGTAGGCATAAAGCGATATTTTCAGTACTGTTGATTTTATAGGGAGCATTGGCCCAGTAAAAAGAACGAGAGTGAGCAGTAGAGCTATATGTTTGTCTATTCGGCAAAATTAATGTGTTAGAGTGAAATACAATATCACACGTCCACATTTGTTGACATCAGTTTTTACATAGTGGCCCTAAGAAACTGATAGCAACTTTCTTCTAAGTGCTGACAAAATTTTTCCAGCCACTGACTACCAGATGTACGGTAAATTGACCGGCACTGTTCTTGTAAGGTCTGTTCTTGCCGTAAAATTTTGTTTTCGTAGGGATGCCACCACCTTGAATAAATTCGGCTTCGTATCTGGCATCGCTTGAATATTTCTTTGTTTTTATTTGCCTTCATGTTGAATTTCTTTGATAACTTCAACATTATCCAAAAACACAATCTCTGAATAGAATGGTTGAAATATTTTTTAATTGAATCATTGAATAGTATGAAATAATGGAGAAATCAGCAATTAGTAAGTACCATTGCGTGTTTTATATATTATCGGTTAAAATAACTTTAGTACCCTTCAATCCTTTCCACAGTTTCATCAGCTGAAGAGCAGCTGAAAAGTTTTGGCACATTCATTGATTTTCATGATAAGAGATTACACCGGCTGCTAGAGAACACAACAAAATTGTCCACGTTTAGTGTGCCACCCACAACCACGCCTCTTGTAGAGATAAACTACTCTGCGGATAAAGAACAGCTGCAACTACTTCGTATGCTTGAATCAGATCGCTTGTTAAACAAGACACTGCTTACTTTTGGACATCTTTGTGCGGAAGTCGACGCATTGACACTCAAAGCACAGCAAATGCAAACAAAATTTCTTTACATTGATGAAAATTTATGTGTGTTGTCAAATGACGATGGAAGTGGTGGTGCAAACGCCACTAAACAGACTAACGCAATTTTATTACAAATGAGCGATTCCATGCTATTTTTATGCGATATTCAGTTTTTATTGCAGCGTAGCAATGTTTTAGGAAATAATTTTCTGCATCAATGTGGCGCGTATTGCGCAGCAGATGACAACAGAAATTTGGAGTTTCGATTTGTGGTACCTATAATGAATACATATTGTATGTTCATTATATAGAATTATGATAAGCTTTTGGCATTTTTAGGATGTATTGGATTGCTTGTCAGATTTGTTATTGCAAATTCTAATATTTAACGAAGTTTTGTCAAGTTCAAATTTCTGCCGTTTCTGGCAAACATACAAGAAAACAGTGGACACAGTAGCGAATAACATAAATTGTTCCGAGTTCTGCACTGACAGCGAGCTGAATGGTTTAAAAAATTGCTTAGGGGAATTTGATTTTTTGTTTTCAGGTGCTATATTTCAAGTAAGTGCAATTCCTTTACCGTTATTCATCACACATTTTAAAAATATACATATATTTTTATTACAGAGCTTCCTTGACAGTACTTTTGCATTGAAGGATAAAATCTCTTCAAAGGGTATTGGTCAACTCACAAGCCAATGCAATGAGTACATGAAACACTGTTTTGCCGCTATGACTAAGTACGACTTATCTGAGTTCAGTGAGCAAAGATTGCTAGTGCGGTTAAATGCATTTTGTGTAGTATTCCACGATTTCTGCGGTCAAGTTGAAAGTAAACATGTAAAGCATTTATTGGAACTCAATCAAAAACATCAAGGAATCATGCTAATTGGAAATGTAGCTTGGCAATCCTCTGCATTCCTACAGCGCCATGCTACCTCACTGGTAAAGCCACATGAACGGCTATTGCAGGATATTAAACGATTGCGACAACATTATTTGCAAACACGCGTCCAAACTCTTCCGCGAGACTGTCGTAACTACTGTTCACAAGTACTGCTTTGGACCCTGCATGTGCGGAAAGCATTGCGCATGGGTCCGTTCGAATTAACGGTGCATCAATTTAAGGAACTTGCGGCTTTGCTACTGCGTGGTCTACGATATGCATCGCAAATAAGTTGTTTGATTAAGGGTTTAGTACATACACATGTAAGCCTTCAGTCACCAATGACCAGACCGACATTACAATGTATTTGCAAACTAATTGAATTGTTGAAAAACATACAACAAGTGTTTCAGCTACATATGGATGTGATTGCGAAGGTGATACAATGTGTACTGCAGTACTTACAATATAAAGTCTTGCATTTGCTGAATATGTGCAAGGTAATTGAAATGTCCAGCGAATATAATTTTTTTAATTGAAATACTTTTTTTTTTACAGAAACGCATCACTGCAGCAAAAATGCATGATCGTAATGTAGACGCTTTAGCAGCGTTGCGCATTGCTGAGAAATGTATGACAGGTCCACCATCAAAAATGCGTACACTCATCACGAAATTGGCTGTTAATGCGACCAACCTTAACAACCGAACTTTGCCACACGATCAGTCCGAACGTTTCCAGTTGCTAATGTCACGTATTCTTACCCTAGCTGATTTTCAGCGTAACGCCGATGATTTGTGTGATACGACATTCATATATTGGCATCAGTCGGTGCTATCGGCATATCTGAAGCAGGTGGTAGAAAGGAAGTTGGATTTCAACTCATTCCAGGTTTTTATAATTTTTTTTTTTAATAATGACGAATGATTATGAGTTATGTATGTTCATATTTACAGTGTATTCTGCATGCTTTTAACGATTGTGGCAAGACTTTTAAGAAGTTGGAATTAGGCGATCTGAAATTACCAGAATGTCTCGAGAGAGCGGCTTATGATAATCTACGTAGAGAAATCGTGAGCAAATTATGTGCAAAAATCGAAACATTTCTACGTTTAGAAGTACATTCCAATTTGCAGCTGGAAAATATTAAACCTTTTGAGCAAGGAATCGATGATTATCGCGATTTGATTAATGCTTGTCCAATTCAAATGAATGGAAATTTTGTGATTTTAAAAGGTTGTAGATAATAGCTAATGGGGAATTATATTTACCAAACTATTGAGTATTCAAATTTTTTGCGACATACATAACGAATGTACTATATTTGCAGATCACGTCGAAAACTATTTAAGTGCAATGTTTTATAATCTTACTACCATATCATTGCATGACTGGAAAACTTACGAGGAGATGCGACATCTCGCCAACACACGCTTGCTGCTAAAGCCAGTGGAAGACTATTTGCCAAATCAAACTTTAGAGCAGGTACATGTGTACTATGTATATTGAGATAATGTTATTTTTTCACACCTTTTTTACCTGGGAAATGTTCAGGGCATCGACATTTTGGAAATAATGCGAAAAATACATATCTTTGTCTCGAAATACGTATACAATATGAATTCTCAAATATTTGTCGAACAAAAAAGCGCAAACAAACATTTGGATACAATTGGCATAAGGCATGTCGCCAATTCTCTACGTACACACGGCACGGGTGTAATCAACACCACCGTAAATTTTACATATCAGTTCTTACGACAGAAATTTTACACTTTCTCGCAATTTCTCTACGACGAACAAATTAAATCGCGTCTTATGAAAGAGCTACGTGCCTATGCTGAAAACAAACAATCGAAAAGTTATCCTTTATATGCCTACGAACGTGCCGAGGCTTTTAATAAGGACATACGTAAGTTAGGTCTATCCAATGATGGGCAAACATATATGGACCTATTCCGAAAAGTGATAACGCATGTGGGTAAGTGATTATCAATAAGAAAAAAATTTACGTACATATTTCCATATTAAGCTACATACATACATATACATATATGTATATACTATATGTGTACTCATTGTTCAGGTAATGCTATGGGCTATATCCGTTTGGTGCGCTCTGGGTGCATACATGCCAACTACAGCGCCAGCCTATATTTACCAAAATTTGATGAAAATTTGCCATTTTTATCTGCCTGTCGCGATCATGAACTACATGATGTTACTATCGCAGCGGCCGATAATTTCGAAGCGAACATCAGCAATTTGGTAAAGAGCTTCTCCGATAGTGCGGACTATTTCAAAGTGAGTTATGTTATGAAAACTATGAATATTATATTTAACTCTATACTATTCATAAAACAATTGCCAATATTTTGCAGTTACTTGTCGAAGCATTCCAACCTTTCTTTCGTAATCCACACAATCTTCATCTGAAAAATTTCTTCCTCATTGTACCGGCGCTGTCTCTTAATTATGTAGAACATATGTTGAGAGTCAAAGAAAAAATCAATAAAAAAGATCGCCATGAGGCGGTACTTTTCGATGATGGTTTCGCAGTGGGGTTAGCATATATTTTAAAGTTATTAAACCAAATTGATGAATTTTATGCCTTGCATTGGTTTGTGACCGTCCGTGAACGCTTCACTGCGGAACGCCGTAAAATACAGGAAATGTTGCAGGACATTAAAAAGCCGACCAATATACGAGATGGCACAAAAAGTAGGTCAAGAGCGGCGCCTTCAATACAAAGTAATGAAACTGAAAAGTTGCAACAAACGCTTGCGCTGACAGAACGCCGCATTAATGCACATCAAATGGAATATAACTTACTCTATTGCAACTTGTGCAGTGCGGAAATATTTTTCCAATAGTTATAATCTTACAAACATGTTTTTATTCATTTTTCTTAGCCTGGCTTCAGACATACATACATACATACATATATCATTTTAGAAATACAATTTATTTTATTATATTGTTTATATACATTTACATATGAATTAATACACACACAAAATATAAAGTGAAGTTAAACATATTTAATATGAACATGCATACATTTGTATGTATATAAATACAAAGAAACTTGAATCATATGAGACCTAAAAAGAAAAAGTTATGAATTTAAAAACTGCATACTGCAATGGGATTTACATATGTAGGTGTATTGACAGTGATATGTTAAGGCACATTAAAACGATTTAGGCGGAGCCAATGTTTGTGCTGCCGGTAGGTGTAAATATGAATTATTATTGTGATTTTATTATGTGTATGTAAGTCTGCAGTTTTACATAAAAACTTTCAAACCTCAAGCTTTATAAAAACTTGCGCCCGTATGACGTTATAAACGACGTAATTTAAACCTATAGTTAACCAATTATTCGTAGAAGTTGTGAAGTAACTAAAATTTTGCTGAAAGCATTTAGTTTTTAGAGTAAAAATTTAATACTAACATGAAAACCTTGTATTTTTTTTTAAACAGCCGCCCACAATTGGAGCATCAAATGCAGATGAACTTGACTTCTAGGTATGTATGAGTAACTGGCTTAACTACGCAAAGAAGAGGGGAAATAACTGGCGAAATAGTTGGGTCTTAACGCATACCTACAAGCGATTATAGAGCCACTTAAAAAAAAATTTATTTTTAAATTCAACACTTTCTATTGCATTAAGAAAAAAAAAATGCCTGTTAAAATCAGCCCATTATACATACATTCGCACATTTTTCATATGGAAGTCCTTACGAAATGGCTTCAAAAAAGTTTGCATTCATCGGCCGGGAGTTTACGCAACTGTTGCTCGCGACGGGTTCCGAACTAGATCGGAAGTTTTACGGCGAAATACATTTTTATGCTTGCTTTGCACAGATGCTCGGCGCCTAAAGACGGAACGTCTATTGTTGATGTGGTTGTTTTTGTTTTTCTAGCGGCTAGCTATACTCTTCCAGAGTGTTGCAGCCATCAGTAGTTATCGTCAAGCTCAACTAACTTGAAGAATTATCCACATGCCAGACATGTGTTAAGAATTTCAGTAATAATTTTGGATAGACAGGAGCTAATTTTACTACATAATTGGGCCAGAGTAACGCAAGACACTTACTTATTGACGATGATTTCACACGAATAATGGGCTTCACGGGCGAGAGTTCGTGAAGGTGGTAATTATCACTCGTGGAATGTCAGTACACCAGCGGGTTCAGCGGTTGTGTGAGGTACATATGTATGTATGTATGACTGAATCTTGTCGGTAAGTTGTTGTCTCATTTCGGCGGCTGGCGTATCTGCCGTATTCGAAAATGCATCAAAGCAAAGCAACAACACCTTGTATATCTTAAACAATTCAATCGTTCCCATCGCGAATTCCATGTAAATGAAATGTTAACTTGTGATTCTGCTAGCCGATCCACACTCATACTACTATTCGAAATTTTTTGAACATGCTTAGATATGAATATATGCATGTAAATAAATATCCGTAGTGTACATATGTACATATGTATAATTTTTAATAATTTTTTTTTTAGAAATGTACCTAAACATAATTTAAAAAGACATAAAACGCTGCAACTAAATATATAGGTAGTGTTGTGTACATTTAATAAAGCATTATTTTTCTTAGAATTAGATACATACATACAAATGTAAAGTCTTTAAACGAGTTGCAATAATTATTATGGAAGAAAATGTTCAGTACTTTAGTGCTATTAAAAAAATTAATAGTTTTACAATGTATAGTTGCATATGCAATATCATATACATATATAATTTTTTCTTGTACGTAAAGACATAATTTTGATCATATTTTATAATATTTCACTATCCCCCAAATACTTGCTATAAATGCAACATTTCAAAAATGGTTAAATATAAAAAAGTTAATAAAAAAAACGCGAAGGCTTTTAGTTTGTATAAAAATTATTACCCACACTACATTTGTTCGTTTGGATTATTTAAGTGCACATGTTAACAAACATCGTTTATATTAAAGTAGATTTCGAGAAACCAACGTCCGTTTCATCTTGCCAACTCTCTAAAATCCCACTACAACGGTATGCTCATTGGCAGCACTTGTAGACCCGTGTTTAACATCCATATGTACCAGCAGTGAGGCCAGTTCGAGCTCCTCGCTGAACTTATTGCGCAGCGTAACGCTACGATAACCCGTTCGTATGCAATTCAATGGGTAACATGCTTGCGCTATGAAATGTGTTTCCGAAAACATGTCTTCGTCTTGCACTTCGAAACGCAATAGTGCGAAATGTGGATTGCGTACGGCGAACTCACAGCTTTCGTTCCACACTGGATTAAAACCGTTCTCGCTTGCCTTGGTGCGGTGCTTTATGCCCGTATCGAAACTGGCGCCGCATACTTCTACAGTGACCAGCGGATTATTGGATTTCCCGCCACGGAACAAATGACGTCCAGCTATGATGCGTATCGTTATTAGGCGCTCCTCCAATGAAGTGATCGTCATAGGGTTATTTGGATCGAAACCATCGGCTTGCATAAATTTGGGTTTAAGCAGATAACCACAATTGCCATTGTCGTGAAATTTAGCCTGGTTCAACTGCATAGCTTTGTCGCCGGTCTGGTAGTTAAGTGCAATCATTTGTGAACCCACATTCCAAAAAGGTACTGGATTAAAATTTGATGAATCCAAGCGTTGGCCCTTCGGATAAACTCGACTAATTTGATTACGATGATACTGTAGAAAGAGCATACAGTTCTGTTGCAAGAATTGTTTTTCTGCTTTGGTTTCGGGGAAACTGGACATTTCGTAAAATACCCAAGGTTGCTCACGAAATGGCACACTACGGAAGTAAATGATTAAATCCGACATTTCTTTGGCAACACGTGCAGAACGTTCCTTTTTACGACGCTCTATCGCCAGTTGATTGGCGATTTGTGCACCCTCCTGTATGGCTTTCATCCATTCGGATGCTAATTCTTGATTGTCAAAGCCGATGATGAAGGCATTTTGCATGGTGGGCGTCTGCATTTGCAATTGGAACAATATACCAGGTTCGTTCGATTCGGAGAGTTGTACAATGGCGCCGTGTAAATCAATGGAGTCGGTACGTGATATATTTTCGCTGTTATTTTCTTCACTAAAATAATTATAGTCATCGCCGGCCGAGTCTATTACCTTTAAGGCGAACAACAAAATATGTTTTATACTTTATTAAATTAACAAATATAATTTAGTTAAATTTGTTGCCGCACACACAAGAGTTTGTGATATAGACAGTAACTTACCTTTACATAGTTTGCTGGGAAGTGACGTTGAACCAACCCGCCATAATCACCGCGCCACCACATAGATGTGTTTCTTTGTACATTCGTTATAATCGCATGTTTTGGAAATGATAATTCATCTGGTTTATTAGCCTTATAGACATAAAGGGTTTTGCATGTCACACGATCATCCAGACTGGGATCCATGTAGCTAGAGGCATCATTCAAATCGCTGCCATTATGCTGCTCCAAAGATGTCTGACAGGCGAGTAGTTTTTGACGCAATAGCTCTTGAGACACGGGATACAGTAGTTTTACATTGCGATAGAGTGGATTTCGCATGTAGTAATTGACCAGCGACACAAGGGATTCAAATTGAATGGTATCTACAACGTAGAGGCGACCTTCTTGCATAATGCGACAATGCTTGATTTTGCGATTAATAGTGAATGATATGACAAATGCATTTATACTTTGCACTGAGGGCCTTACGAGAAATGAGCCCACATCCAATTTAATGAGCACTTGCTCTGCCTGTTCCTTGGATGTGTTTGGATGAAACCATTCTTGGGTTTCATGCTTTTTCGGCTGCGGCACAGGCTCCTTTAAGGTTATAGAAAATTCTGAGCTACGTAACATGTTCTTACGATAGTAAACGATTAGCGAGTAAAGTGAATCGAACACGAAATTATCGACAAGATAATATTTTGTGGTGCCATTTTCATGTTTCAGTTTAATACGACAATGATTTGGTCGATTTCGACGCCAAAATGACAAACTATAATCTCCAACGAAGGTGGCTGACTCGCGCACTAGAAATGTGCCATCCCCAAGATGCTTATATGCATCGAGGAGTTGATCAGCCTCCTGGCGGCCACCTTAAATAAATAATTTTTATTTATGTTTTAAAAAATAATTTTTATACTAGTTATGTATGTTACCTTCCAATTTTCCATGAAACCAGTTTTCACCGAAATGCAATTCGTCATTTATAAAATTATCCTTCGATTTGGGCATTAACGTCGATGATGAGCTCTGTGACAAAGCATTGTCATCATCATCTGTACCGCCAACATTGTTATCATCAGTGTGCGAGGAATAAATTAGTTGTTGTTGTGTTAATACAAAATGATAAAGATTCCAAGTTTTGTCTATCGGATCCTTGAAATACAACATTCCCTCTTTTATCAAATTTCGAATATTTTCATTCTCATCGGCAGTGACGCCGCTAATGGACGATCTACTTCCACTGTTGGAGGAGATACCAGAGCCACCACCTACTATGCTTGGGCCACCAGGGCAGCCATCTTCATATTCGGGCAGTTTTTTGTGCTTAAGTATAATTTTACGTCGCAGTTGATGTGGAGATGGAAGTTGTACTTCAGCGCGATCACAACGCTGTGTGAGCAACATGTCACCAAAGACCTGATAATGTTATGAATTGGCAAATAAAATAAATTAATTAATAGTAATTACTTAGCTGCCTTTTTATTCTGTTTTTCATACCTCTATAAGTGCCTGCGCCATATTCCGCTGCTGCTCCAAAGAACAGTTCTGCTCAATTGATAAAATCACTGGATAGTCGGAGGATACAAAAGCGTGTTCTTTTATCGTTTTGATAACATCTTTAAATTTGATCTTTGAGGTCATCGTATGGCCGTGGAAAATGTATGGCAGGTTATCTGCACCATTCCAACAATCCAGCTCAATGCAGCGACATCCCATTCGCAGTGCACGCGCATAAGCTTCACAGGATGATTCACTAGAAAACTGGTCGCCGGTAAGATAAGTATTATGTGAAGATGCAATCCAATATGCAGATATAGGTTGCTTCATGTCCATATAAATACGATCACAATTTTTATCCCAGAGGTCGTTTTGTTTAGAGAAAAGATAATCAAGAAATTCACTTAAGCTGAAAAAAGGTTCCTGCACGTCTCGTTCAACGTCTTGCAAGAAATCGCGTATAAAATTCGAAACATAAACATCATCACGTCCCATTACATCACGTTGGTCCTTCACCAAAAAATTTTCAAATTCACGTAGTCGAACTGTCTCTCCATCTTTCGAATACGGAAACTCGCCGGATGTACTGTAAAACATTTCTTCGAATATATTATGTGGCAACAATAATTTCCGGTATAGCCTTGAAAAATCATCGAAGCGTAAATCATTTTTACGCCTTACATCATCTTCAGAGAAACATTCCATCAGTTTACTGGTGGTCATCTTGCAACTTATGCTCGACAAAAAAGATTTAAAATCTTTCACTGTCACTTGGCCACCATCTTTGGAAGACTGCATGTTCGAATTTTCAATAGCATAATACTCACGACGAAGCCAACGTTCAACTTGCAGTGGATAGGAGGCGTTCACGGTATCCTGCACCATATAACGAAGACCGCGCACCCAATTGTCTGCTTCCTGCTCTGAAAGTGCCACAGCTGAGAAGGTTTTTAGTTTAAATGAACTTCCATGCAATACGACAAAACACTTTGCCGGCTCGAAGCGTTTCGAATCTTCTGCGCAATTGCGAAATTCTTTAGAACACTTGCCAACACGTATCTCACGTATTTCGCGCAGTTCCAGTGATCCTTCAAAATCGGTTCGTGTGTCAGCCGTAACCGAAGACCACAGTATCTGCCGAGTTTCACGTACCAACATCAGATGCCGTTGCTCAGGACGATGCTTTGAGTACAACTTGGTTATAATGGTTCCACGTTCAAGCATGCATATGGTCTGCTCCATCTCACCCAATGTGGGCACACTCATTGCACTGAAACAATTTAGCATTGTAGCTCTACTACTGTGATTTGTGAGTGTGGTTTTTTTAAATTTGCTAATCAATCGCTTGTTTGCTAAACTTATCACTTCTTGCGACTTCCTCTTGCCTAATTTGTTTTTTTTTTGTTGGGTTTAGGTTTACTAGCTCTCCTGTCACATCCCTTCAGAAGCCTTTTCTAAGCTGAGATGATTTGGCCTTATTTCCATTTGTCCAACCCTCTGTTCAATTTTCAAACGCAATTATTCGCATTTGATATCACAAGAATGCAATTAATATAATTTTTTTAAATTTAATTACCAGCGAAATACCTTGGTTTGTGAAATTTTAATACTGCGAGAAATTCGCTGTGATCGTAAATTTTTGGAATAGTATTGCCAACAATAAATTTGTAATAAAAAATAAAATTAGTGCGGTGTTCACGTAGTGTCGTATTGTTGTAAAACCATAAAGCTATGAACACTTTGAAGACAGCCAGCGCAAGGCAGCATTTGTCAAATTTAAAATTACACACAATTAAGAAGTTCACAAGCCGTGTAGGGTTGGCTTCCCTATAAGGAGCCAATCGCGATTTTAGCGAAAGTATAAGGAATTTGGCCATGATGTTAGGGGAGGCCCTCTTCGTCTTAAATCATCCAGTTCCCCATTTTATTAATATTGCTTCTCCTACCATTTGTGGTGTGCGTCTTTATATTATACCACAAATGAGAAGCTTTTTCATGGCAGAAATACCCTCGGAACCTCCGCCATTGCCTGCCGAGGTGTGACCGCTATTAGAAAAAACTTTTTCTATTATTAAGATTTTGCTTGCCCTGACTGAGATTCGAACCTTAAACTCACCGGCATATCAAGTTATAGCACGCACCGCTACCAACTCGACCACAGCGGTCACAATTAAGTTAATTAGTCGATTCAAAAACTCGATTGTTATTACATATGAAATATGTGAATAATGTTTCTAATAGCGGCCACCCCTCGGCAGGCAATGGCAAACCTCCGAGGGTATTTCTGTAATGGAAAACATTCTCGTAAAGATAGCTATTTGATTGTCGCTGACGTTGGTTTTAATAGTACATATATTTAACTTTATTTTCGTACGCTATTTACTCAAGCAGTCAAATCAGCTTGCGTATACTGTTTCTCTTGAGGTCAGCTAGTTTGTACCTCGCAGTGGACATATCGTACAGCTCGTTGTTAGCTTCTACAAGGGTAATAAGGACTTTGTCATCCAATTGATCGCTTCAATGTATAGTCTTTATGAAAACAAGTTTTTTCAAGTGTAATTCATTTTGCATATTTCTTTATATTGTTGATTTTTGTATATAAAAATAAATTATGTTTTCACCTGTTTATTTATAAAATTAATTTTATATACAACCTCTTGAATGCTTTTTTTCAATTAAAATTTATTCTCTCACCGCTCTTAGTTTCCGTAAATTACCTAAATTTAAAAAATTACGTTATAGCTAGAGTAATCGTTTGTACTTGTTCTCCATTTAGCAGGTAGCTCTTAAGTACCTTAAGTTAAGTATACGCATTGAGTAATTAGACTATGTATAAGGCGAAAAATTTCGCCACCAATGGTCGACAAATAATTTTTGTAAAAATGTTTGGGTATAACTTCTTTGAATCGGGATTTATTTTTAACTGGGCGGTTGTCAAAACCGATTTTGTATAGTAAGCGAACAGTGAAAAGTGAACTATTTCGGGCGAAAACAAAACTCACACTAAGGGCGAATAATATAACTTAATCATAAACTGGCCATCTACTACTTACTTATACTAAAATTTTACTAAGTAACTTTTAAACGAATATAACATCTATTTTTATGTTCTTGTCTTAACTTAACCTGCAATTGCTATATATATTGTTAATTTTATATATATTGTAAATTTTATTTAATTTGTCTTCTATTTTTTTTTTTTAATATATTTTGTTTTTATTCATTATTTTTATTTGTAATACACTACTTTTCCTATAGATTATTATAACTACCATAATTGTTGGTTGTGCTATAAAAGGCTTATAACCAAATTGTATGAATTATACTGATCACTTCCTAATAAACTGACATGGAAGTACTAGTACGTATAATTTTAATAAACCACAACGAACAATATCTAGCAGAACAATATGAGTATGTACCTTTGAAAGAATTGGTGGGATATAAAATTTCATTATTTATCATTATTTTTTTAGTGAAATTTATTTGTATAAATATTAGATCCCCATGTTTTTTGTGAATTGCGTTTAGATTAGGTTAAAAATCGCTGCGATTTTAAATTTACGAATTTCTGAAAAAATATTCAGAAAAACTAAATAACAGATAGCTAGACAGTGAAAAAAAAGAAATTAAATTCAACGCAGGGCAGCATCAAATGAACCTTGCGGAACTCGCAGATAAATTTTAATCAGTGCAAATTTGTTGCCTACTTGTGAAATCAAATATGTATGTTTGTATGCGTTTAAAGAATCGGCCATAGGATGAACATATATGTACTTTTATCTCTAAACAAAATATTAACCTTACGCTACAAAATTTAAACTACGGATGCATGATTTCGTTTCACGATTTTCGCTGATCTTATAAATTGGAATAAATATAAAGTTTTAGTTTTAACATGCTTTTCTGACACTTTATTTTTTCAATTTCGCTTTCGTTTGCACCATCTCCGGCTAAGCGCTTAATCGGAACTAAAATCGCCGGTTAAGACCATCCGTCAGATAAGTAAGCGCTGAATTGTAGCTAACCGACGGTAATTTTAACCGAAGATGGTGCAAACGGCCCATAAAGCAGCGGATTAAGAACCAGCAGCATCGCTGGCTAGGTCACGTCGTTCGAATGGATGAAAAAGCTCCAGCCCTGAAGAGTTTTGACGCGGTACCCGCTGGTGGTAGCAGAAGAAAAGGAAGACCTCATCTGCGTTGGAAAGACCAAGTGGAAAAAGACTTGGCTATACTTGGGATTTCCAATTGGCGCCAGTTAGCAAGAGATAGGGACAGCTGGCGTGCTTTGTTGACCTCGGCCAAAATCGCTTAGGCGGTTGATGCGCCAATTAAGTAAGTAAGTAAGTAATCGCGCAGCTAAATCTTACGTCCTTTGAGCTTTTGTTATTTCCTATTTTCTTTTAACAACTAATTCCATTCTTGTTTGGAATCGTTATTTTGTAACGACTGTCATAGTAAAAGTGGTGGCATTATACATAGTAGTGGAGAAGTAGGTAATGGTTTTAAATTAGAAAGGTAAAGCATTACGCATATTCCCACTGTAAGTTATTTAGGACTTTACTATAACCACTCCATGGTCGATACGTACTCAGAAAAAATCTATTTGATCCAACGAAATTATGCAAAGCTTACGCAGCATTTTGTAAGAGGGAATTCCTGAAAAGAGATCGTAAATTATTATTGCTTTCGCATTTGAAAATCTAAAAACTTCTTTTATGAGCTTCCACACTTTATTGCATAATTTTTGAGTATAATAATATTATTTAATCCTTTTTTGTTTTTGCTTATAATCAGTATAAATAGGATTATTGCGAATACGGCACAGACAAATTTACGGTAAATACATATTTAATTAAGTATACATGAAAAATAATAGTTAATGATCATATGATACATATGTACATATGCTCGTACATATGTACATATATGTATGTACATACATAGATACATATGAATGTATGCACAAAAATTATTTATTTTTATTAAAACGCAGCTAAAATTAAACCAATTCATACGTAAAGCAGATATTGCGCATTAACTATTGCTATGTTCTTATAACATATACACATGTATATATTTATGTACATACATATGTAAGTATGTATACTCTTAGTATATAAGTAAGAATGACTTAACACAACGCACTGTTTCAGTAAGTAAGTGTGAGTACGAGTATTTAAAGCTTTGAACTAAGCTTGACTAAATTCAATATTTTGTGAGTAAATATGTACGCATGAATCCACACATACATATGTACATGATACTTATTATAAATATGTATGTAAATACAAACATTTAATATTTATGTAAACATATCTTTTAGGAATGATTTTTAAAGAAAAAGTGACTTTTACTTGTATTGTAGTGAATGAGTGTTTTTGTGTAGGAATACGAGTATTAGTGTTTGAATAGATACATATTTTTTTTTTTTAAATCACTTGATATTATTTTCAATTCCGGTCTTACTTTTTTCACATCGTAGGTTAAAACTTTTGATTGAACGTTTGTTTAGTCGAGAGATCAATTGAAAGCTGGCGATTTTCAGTATAATTGTTATTTTTATGTATAAAACTTAGTCTTAAAACTAGTGAAATTTCTCAATTTTTCAATTCACTTATTGGAAATCCTTTGTGTGACTTTATTTTCTCCTATTCTCTTACAAAATCGAATTAAAACGACTTAATTATGTAACCTTAAAGACTAGTGCTTGGTATTTTTTTTTTTTTTTCTATTTATTTTGATTTCAGCATTCTTATTATTATTGTAAGTTGAAAATTGCTTTTAATATTTGGAAATTTACTGTCACTTCTGTTTGGTTGAACATTTTTTTATTTCAATACACTTTTTTAATACTAATATTTATTAAAGAATTACTTAATAATAAAATTACGCGTCAAGCGATCTCTTAATATTTTTATAGTGTTATTATTATTAACTGACTTTGATATAGCGCAAGCTTGTTTCAATAATAATTAAGTGCTCTTTGACTAGGAAATTGAATGTTACATGCATGGATAAATGTTCCATAAAAATACAAACGATCATACTCACATACATATGTACATATGTATGTATTTAATAAGCTCAACCCGGGACTTACATATAATTATTTTCTCTTAACTAATGCAAATAGTGAAATGTGTACTAAATCGTCTTGTCAAGTGTGTGAAAATTTCAAATGAAACGACCATTAAAATAGTGAATATATGTATATACATAAAGGAAACTTCAGTCCTTTTTATCCACACACAAGGTCCGTCCATCGTATTCCGCAGTATGATGCTGAATAACTTTATTGTTGTTGTTAGAGAACAGATGCCTAGTAGTATAAAAATGTGCATAAATGTATGAGAAAAAAACCCCTTAAATAAAAAGCTTCACATTGAACAATGTTAGCCCAGTCATTGAAATAAAAAAGGGTGGCCGCAAGGCGGATTCTATAACCGCATATAAGTAAAAATCAAATACGTATTTTGTTTTTGCTTTTTGCTGAGCATCATGTCAAATACCATTAGACATTTATATTGGCAGCTGGCGCTTCAACGCCAACTTATTGAATTCGGCTTGGGTGGCCGAGTCGCCGGATATTCAACGTTAAACGTGACAAAAATCGGCACGGAACGCGCAGCAGTCAGCCATTGCCTTTGATCGGAAGATATAAAGGGATCTCTTTTTTACAATGAGTTATACCAAGGCGTATTCAAAATTGAATATTGATACCGTACCTATAAGATAAGAATGTTGCTAAAATCATTTAAAGGTAATTTAGAAAAAATTTTATATTCGCTCTTCAAACAGTAAATTACATTCCAACTGCTAATTATGATTTGGTTTTCAGCCAACTTCAACTTCTTATGTTATTCCGTCAGTGTCCCATAAAGATTGCAAGTGATTTTATAATGTTTATAATTGTCTTTAAACGCTCATAAATATGTACTTATGTATATATAATACTTGCTTATGTACCACCATAGGTACAAACGTATGTAGTTTTGAAGTATTATCCTTGATTTTAGTAAGCATTTTGATTTTCTTTGGTAATCATTACCTTTTTAGCATTATCTATTGCACAAATCTTCTAACAATCATTGACTTAAAAATCTGTAGTGTCGGTTACACAAATAATAACTTAATATTTTTCTTTGCAAAGTTTTTGTGTTTAGTAGCTATCGAAAATGACACCTGAATTGCTGTGGAGTATTGTCGCTTGAATTTTGATCTAAATCCAAATCGAAATACCTATATTTTTATTATTATTTTGCAACCATCTCCATACGAGTATATATCCATTTCCTAGCGAAACTTACGCTTCGTTGTATATGTATGTATGTATGTATATTAATTTTTTTACTAACAGAAACCGCTCCCACACATTTAAACACTTTTCTCACTGCACTTAAACCTACAAAATCACATAAATGTTAGCGATTTACTGTTTAGCTCCGGCGCCTGGACCATGGGATGAGGCATCACTAATGCGACGTGTCAGAGTTGCTTTGCGATTTAGAGTTGCAGACGAGTTGTTGTTGCATTGTAGAGTGTTGGTGCTCAAATGATGATTAGAGCGATACGACGGATAGTAGTTGAGTGGTGCCATATTTGGATTATCGATACGTGTAGGCGATGAAACAACGGGGCGCGGTGAGACACGCTGCAGAGTGTTAAGAACTTCCTGTGGCTCCTGATAGCCAGAATCTAAATCGTCATGATAGGAATCCATAAGTGGTGTTGGGTCTTCGTAGTCGTAATCGACAAAGCCATTGTTGTCGAAAGACTAAAAAGAAAGTGTGTACATCATATTTAGAAAGTAAGGGATCGAGTGACATATGTATTATTTAAAATAATTAACAGCTGTAACTTAGTTCAATAGTTGGTCTAGGATTTAATGCATATTGCTATCCTCATAGCTTCCTCGCGCAAGTTGGAAAAAAGGTTACACTCTTTAACCATAAAAAATGCGATAGTTCAGAAGTTATTAAATAAAAATGAATATCGAGTTATAGCACACACTGCCACCAACTCGACCACTTAAGAGTTAATTAAGAACTTATTAATTACAATAAAATACATTTACAGAAATAGGTCAAAACTCGATGCAATACCTAAAACTTATCACCTGATTTCTAACAATGTGGGAAATTATTGCCGTTAGGCAAAGCGTTTGTTGCTTGACTTTGCTTATGGTTATAAAAAAAAATAAAACCAGTGTTTTTAAAACGGATATTCTTGAAACATATTAGATAATTATGCTCTCATCAATAATATATGTATGTAGTGACATTCCATATTCTGACCACCTCGAAAATGGCGGATTCTATCGCTTCTGGATAACTATGCGGCGATAATTGAAAATTTGACTTCAAAATACCATGGCAAGATAATAAAAAATTATATTTCGTATGTTCATATATTCGATGTGAGAGCTAATCACAGTAAAAACCACGGACAGTGATAAAATCACCGCTACTAAAAATCACTCATCACTCTCTGAGCAAGAAACAAGAAAACATACTAAAGTAAATATACATATATACAAACATACATACCTTCACCGGTACACGTTTGATACATTCGCGGTACGTTGGATTTTGGACTTTTGTGCGATAATCCACCACCTCATAGTGTCCATCTTGTACAATATTCCCATTTCCCACGGGATACTCCGAAATGAAATGTCGTGTGCCATGCGGAGTGAGGGTAGCCCAAAGTAAGCGACTATCATTTGCCAACTGCGATTGTAATGTGTCGCGGTTGTTGGGCGAAGTGCAGGGATACAAAATACCACCACCCATGAAAGGATTGGCTTTAGTCGAAGGTTCGCCTAGGGTAGTCATGCCACTCTGTTTAATATTCGAATCATGGTAGGATAGATTGCAACTGGAAAATAGGGTGCTGCAAGAAAATCATATGCATATATACACACAAATTATATATGTACATATACATATATAAAAATGTAAACGAGTATTTTGATAAATATTATGCCGAATTTATAACGTACGTAAATAAACTTTACACTTATCAGGTCTGCTTTCTCAGTGGACGCTATGCAATTGATTGTTATTTTTTATTTTAAAAATCGATAGTTAACTACCGAATGCTAGTCAACTTTCCACTGTGAAAACGATCCTTATACTCACTCTCTACACTTCAGCAATATGACTGCTAAGAGGCCACCCAAAATTAATACACCAACACAACATGATATCAAGACAAAGAGCCAAGTATTCTCCAACCCTTTAGAATCGACACCAGTCAATTCGACAAATTCGATGCCCCCACTTTCGCGTGGATGTGGGCTGGGGTCGCACAGAAAGGGCGCAAAGCATGGATTGGTATCGTTTGTTGGTACTGCGGCCGCGATTATGGCAGTGCGAGGTAGCAGAAAGGATGGCAGAGGGGGTGGTGGCATGGACAGTATAGAATCAGGCGGTGGGCCTGCATAGTTGCAATTGCCAACGCAGCTAGCAATCATTTTCGACTGTTGAGTAGAAGAAAAAAAGCACACAAAGGTAATATTAAGCACTTATTTTGTGAATTACAAACGAGTATTAATTACATATTTACACAAAATAATATTATATAGTATATTCGATCAATAGACCAATTATAATTATGACAATTAAATTTTACTTCAAGTCGAGACACCAACTTTTTACGCAGTTAATATTACCATTCATACGAGTTTTTATGCAAATTTTTTTAAAGAAGAATCAATTAACTATTTAACATACCTTTTGTATTGTTTTTTGACTTCTGAAACTGAAATATTCTATTTTTAGAACAAAATTTATTATAATCGAAAGCAAGTCGTTCTGCACAGCATTTAAAGGAACATATCACTGCCAATTTTGAGAAAATTCTGTATCACTTGAAATTCTAAGAGAGTGTCCTGTGAGAGCTGTCAAGTATCTACAATTGTTTCGTTCTGTATACAGTTTCTTTGTTATTTTCTTACAAAAACGTTCACTTGTTTGTAATCTAATTTGAATTAAATCGGTTCGAAGCGCTGGCATATTTTTTTATATTCTCAAATTATTTTTCCTTGGTTATTGAAATAGTATATTCATCAATAGATTTTGTTTATTATTATTTTTAAAATACTTCATTTAGTTAAATTTTGCTTATTTTGTAAACACTCGTAAATAATAACAACGGTTGCATCCCCTACAAGTATGTTTTTCGACATCCGCTCTCTCTTCCATTTGCTCTGTTCGTGCTAACAGTGCGCATGTGTTGCATGAAAACAGGGTGACCAGAAAAACCTAAAATATACCCATGTATTTTACATAAATACATACTGTAGGAAAACAGCCGCCCGTCTGTCGTTTCCAGTAGTAGTTTCTAATGTTTTCGCAAGAAAAATATAAGAGAAACTGTGTGTGTGCTGAAGAGTTTTAAGGCAGTCAATGAAAAATAAAAAATGTTCAAATTTCCGAACGTTCGAGTTATCACGTATTCTAGTTTTTGCGAGTGAACTTTATTTACTTACTAACCTTATTGGAACCATAACCAACGAGGCATTTTGGACGAGCTCAGCATTGCGTGCCAGCTACTCCTATTGCTAATTAGAAACACTCTTTCTTTGCCACCACTTGTGGGTACCGAGTCAAATGTTTGCAGGACTGAAGTGCTTGCATTCCTCAGTTCGAAATGACCTAGCCGACGGATATGCTGGATCTTAATTCGCTACACTATGTCTACGTCCTCTTATAGCTCGTACAACTCGTCGCTTAATCACCTGCGAATTCTACGTGGCACAAGTGGAAAGGTTTATAAACCTTATGGGTGTTTCTTTCGAACTCTCCAAGGATCATCTCATCTGATGTTGTCATCGCCCATTCTTCTGCGCCATACACCAGAACGGACATAATGAGATAATTTGTTCGCGAAGAGAATATACTACTCTTCATTGCATACTTTTCTCCCACTATGTATAAATACGTATTTTTAAATGTTTTTTGATGATATCTAAAAAAACGCTATTAGATATTGTGTTCCGAAACCTATTTGGAAAGGACCTAATAACGTGGCCATACTCGATGCACCCACCAACACCTCCCGGTGTTTCAAAGCCAACCTGTTCGAACTGCTAAAATAGTTTAACGCTGGAACACATATTTTTCGGATGTACCACTCTCGTTGGAATTAGAAGCAGACTCCGCAAAAACAACTGGATTGAAGTGCTTAGAAACCTCGCCTCAATTCAGTCGAGAACTTCATCAAAGCCATTAAACCTTCAATCCATCACCATTTTTAAAAATTGTTACGATTTACATTGTATGTATGTAGTTAAGTAAAGCGGATAGCCCTGGCAACTAATGTTCATTAGTCCATATTTATAATAATAATTTTTCATGGTAGAAATACCTTCGGAGGTTTGCCATTGCCTGGCGAGGGGCAGCGCTTTTTGAAAATACTTTTCTATGATTGCAGACTTTGCATGCCCTGGTTTAGGTTTAATCCATAAAGTTAGCGCCATATCGAGTTATAGGACGCACCACTACTCACTCGACCACAGCGGCCGCCAGGCCTTCAGGCTTTACCGGTTCATAAATTGAAATGCGCGTGGTAAATAAAAAAAATGATTTATTTAGTTGTCCTATTACAATTTTCAGAGTAGCTACTGGCATGTAATACATAGTATTACAAAAATAAAAGAAATAATGAAACATAAATAGATTTCCATTAAATTACTTTTTTACAGAAGTCACAGATATATTTGAGTGATAAGAGCCAATCAAGGCAAATGCTTTTCATTTCATTCATATTAACCAATGGCTGATAAAATGAAATAAATTCTATTCTGATTGCACTTCCATTTATGATAACATTTGTAATATGGATGTACACACATACATATGTATGTATATTTATTGGCAGCAGCGACAACAAACTTATTTAATTCGTTTCATTCATACAAACTAAGTATAGCATACATATGTATATTCACGAAGTGTATTGTGAATCCCGAGATTTGTTTTCCAAATAGCCATCCTGTGCTCCCGATCTACATACATACATTGGTATATACATACTTACGTTTGTAAGTACATTGATATATTATTAAACACCGTATTGATTCAAACAATCGATGAAAATTAAAACTATTTTTATTTACAATGTATGTAATTGAATGAAATATGGAAATTATAGTTAGATGAATATTACTTGTTCCGCTTTAACAAATTAATAACTTTTTGCTTTTAAAACACAGAGGACTTCTTGTACATATGCTTGCATAAACATACATATCCATATTTTGCAGAATTACTGTAAATAACGAATTCCAGGAATTTCACGAAGATTAGGCATCATGAGCCACGATCTAAGATGATTAAATACAAACAAAAAAACTAATTTGTTTATCATTAACGAGAAGTAGTACATTGAAAGGACATGACCAAAGTCAACAAATTATGTACATACGCACATACATATATTTTTTTTTGCAATGCACAAACACGTCTACTACATGAACAGATATATATATGTATGTATGTATGGTATATATGCATGTACATTAATAAATCGATCCTTTGCATGAATAACCAAATAACTCAAAAAAAAATCGAGAAAAATTGTTTTAAATTTTAAATTTATGTAAAAATTAAAATATATACTAGCTACTGCACCTTTTCCAACAGTATTTCAGAAAAACACAAATGTATTTCAGAAAATTTCATTTGTATTTCTGAAAATTTCAATTGTATTTCAGAAAAACGCAAATGTATTTCAGAAAGCACAAATGTATTTCAGAAAAACACAAATGTATTAATTTCGTCTTTTCTGAAATACATTTGTGCTTTTCTGAAATACATTTAGCCTCTTCTGAAATACATTTGTGTTTTTCTGAAATACATTTGCGTTTTTCTGAAATACAGTTGATCTTTTTTGAAATACTGTTGATCTTTTTTGAAATACATCTGTGTTTTTCTGAAATACATTTGCGTTTTTCTGAAATACATCTGTGTTTTTCTGAAATACATTTGCGTTTTTCTGAAATACAATTGATCTTTTCTAAAATACATTTGTGTTTTTCTGAAATACTGTTGGAAAAGGTGTAGAAATCGATAAAGCAATTAAATTTTTACGCAACACAGAAGAAAATGCAACATTGATTTCTGCATACTACACACTTAACTCGATTTTTGTATAATATTTATTTAGAGGTCGTTCATGCACAGGGGCGTTATGCATATATGTATGTACATACATAAGTACATATTCATATTCATATTCTTATATTTTATTTAAATCTCTGCGTGACTTTATTTTAAGCACGAATTAACAATTGAGAAGTGTTTTCGGTCACAGCAGGAACAAAAAAAGAAACCGATTCAAATGGAGAACTCAATTTTTTTTATATAGCTAATTTAAAAGAGATGTGGAAATCGAAAAGATTTCAATTTAATATTTCAATTAAAGTAGATTATATTTTTTTATGTGGAAGAAATATTATTAAAAATTCCCTATACAAAATTTTGATAGTGCAATTAAAAATAGGTAAGTTTTTTATCAAATGCATTTAAAAATGCATAATTTTTTATAAGGTCTTTGAAAGAGAATTGACTTTATTTTAATTGAAAAATAATGGAGATTATATAAAGAAAAATTTGTTAGCTAAACTTTTTTTTCTCCAACCCCATACATACATATTCATATGTACAAATGTATGTATGTAATTATAAAAATATAATATAAAAAAAAAGCTATTTAGAACCTCATATTCCTAATGCAGGTTAAAAAATGGTAAATTTTTCTTTCTTTTAAGATACAAATACGAGGAATATTCAAAAAAAAATAATAAAAGCAATCAACGAAATTTAAAAGATTTTACTAATGTAAAATACGCCTAATTTAATTGGTTTGCTGACTCTCAAAGATTTCTAGCAAAAATTTAAAAACATCTGTGAAAAAAGTAAAATGGCTCTCAGGGATTAACCAAAAAATTCGGGAAAGGCGTTTTGATCAAAAACTGGCAATTCATTTACTTTCTTATAATGTATATTTGATCTTATAAACATTTATGGCACACACTAAATAAGCAAACCCAGCTACAATATTAGATATTCATTGATGGGAAGGAATTTGTGTAAAATAAATAAATAATTGGCATTTACTACATGAATTTGCTTTGAACTTTTTAAAATCCCATATGTACATTCGTTTGCTTTCCAGCAGGGTTATGAAATTACATTTAAATCGCTTGTGATATTAGTGATGATAGCCGGCAGCAACTGGGCCAACATGTACTTTTGACCTATCCCGGCATATAACACACGCACACATCTATATGTGAGAAGAGTTGGTTTTGCACACATACATACATACATTGTACATATGTATGTATGTGTGCACATTTGTAAGTACGCTAAAATGGCCTGCACAACCGTGAATTTTCTAATGCTTTTGTTTTCAAAATTGCTAAGTTAAATAGGGATTATTTTAGACATATTGTGGCAAAAGAAGTTCATGAATATGACGTGAGTAAAAGGGATTCTATCGCACTTCAATTGCAGGCACGTTTGGCATACTGTCGATTGGTGAGTGTCGGCAAATTCGTCTTCACGTTCTATTCGGCAACGAACTTCGTCGGTCTGGGTTAGTAGGTGAGCGTGACATTTTTTTAGACAAATTCGGCGCGTATACATACATATGTATGTACTGTACATACATACACACATACATATTTATACATATGTTCGTATGGACGAGTACAATGAACATTCGTTAACACTAATGTGCACGCATGTAGGAGTGCAATACCAATACAATCAACCACACCAAGAAAATTGACGAAGACTACGTCGGCAAATGCGTCGGTTGCCTCCTTAGCGCTTTTAGATTTTGGTTTTTGCACTTCTGGGCCAAATTGAAATGATTTCAGTGCTTTCACACTTATCGAGGCGTACAGAACAGTGGTTGAGCGAATATAGCGCGCATTTTTTTGTTTTATAGTATTCCTTAGAAAAAGTTACAATGTTACAGTTATTGTTGTTGCGATAAGAAGTTGAGAAAGTGCTGGTGAAAAAGTGTACGAAAAATAATTAAATTATAAACATAAAACAAAAGGAGCAAACATTTAGGTAGGATAGCGCGTGAATCGAAACACTCTTACCAATATTTTATGTTATTAGTTTTTTATTGCCACATAACTAAATACATACATATGTACATACATATGTACATATATGCATATGCGTTTATTTCCCTGAGTTGCCGCATTGTTGACGCCGCTAGCATTTGGCGTTCCTTCACCTTCAACGTTAATTCGTATCGGGATGCCTACGCGTATGGGCATTTAGTTGCGATTGACGCAAATTGTTGTGGTCGGCTATTATTCACATACATAAGTATATGTGCACATACATATGTACATACATAATTATATTACAATGTGCGACAATTTCTCTCTTCGATAAGCTTCACTAAAATTTCGGTTGTCTTCATCTTCGGTACCACGAAATTCTATTGGTAAACCCTCCTCCGTCTGTCGGCTGCGAAATGAGGAAATCTTGCTTAAATTAATTATGTCACTATTTCTTGTTGTCTTGCAATTACATTCAAATAAAGTATACAATAAAAACAATAATTAGTTTAGGTAAAAATAGCGCAAGCGAATTGTCACACTCAAAACCTAAAAACATTAAGACACAAGGAGTAAAGGTGGTGTAAGGTGTAACATATGTATGTACATACATACTAGATATATGTATGTGCATAAATACAAAAAAAATATACTCCAACCAGCTCCGAAATTCAAACATTTCGACGTGATTTAAAATATTGTGGTAATGTTTATTTAATAAATAACCGCCGAGAATCGGATGTGTTTGACTCAACGATTTTACGTTTTTCTTAAGAACAATGTGGTTAAAAGCTTGACTCGTTGCTTGCTGATTTGTGTTGGACATTTATAGATGAGTCATTTAATTTAAATATTGTGTACAAATTTATGATACTTATTTATAACACTTATAAGATACAAAAAAAAAATAAAACAGCACACAAACATAGTTAGTGTAGCTTTTTTAAAAAATACAAATTTTGTTAAGTTTTTTTTTCTAATGGTTAGTTTGCTCAGAACGTTGTCTTTGCTTAAGCTTCTTATTATTACAAGATGTCACTTAATGTATAAGTTTCAAAGGGTAAATTAAAATATTGACGAAACGTGAGAGAAAAAACATTTAAAAAAATGGGTTAAATTTCAGTTTTTTCGACATATTGGCTATAAGGACACCCAAAACATTGATTTTGGGGTTTACAGACATCCAAGAACTTAAAGACGGACTTATTCTGAGAAGCTTTGCCAAAGCAAGTTTACCAAAAAAGTCAACATTAAGAAAGTTAGAGACCGAAGAAAAATGTGCCTTTCTCTTACAATGGGCCACTTTGATGAAAAACTTCAACAAAAAAAATTTGTATGAAACCATGATTGTAACTCAAAAAAGTAATGATGCAGTTCGATGCATAGGACCCGAAATAGGGGGAAACCGTCGAGTTTGGTCTTATCTTTTTTTTTGACTATCACAGTGTTATAATTAAAAAGAAAAAGTATCTTTCAATTAGAAAACATTTATATTTTTATTATATTACATCAAATCTCATTATAAAACCTTTAATAATGGCAAGCATTGTTATGTTGTGAGAAAAAAGGAATCAAAACGAAATAAAATATTGTAAACAGCTACATAGTAGGCGCACATTTCAAAAGACGTTTGCGCACCTGTGACGCATGTACATACATACTTATGTATAAATTAATGTGTGTATGTACACTTATTTAGTTTTTGTCTCTCTTTATCTTCCTTTTCAAACAATGCCTTTACTCTTTGCTTGTGCAAATTTCTCATAATTTTCAATTTGATTTCAATTTTGTGCAAATATACACATCAAGACCTTTCATTTGATATACTCGTATGTTTCAACTCTGTAGATATTATAGTTTAGTCAAACCAAGCGCCGCTTTTCATAGTAGCCTAAACCCCGCGGCTGAGCTCGCATGAAAATTGGGTATGGCATGATATCTGTATTGCGTTGTCGTCAAGGATATCATTATTCACGATAATAATAAAATAGAATATTTAAATGTTTCAATGTGCACAATTACAAACTTGAACAAAAAACGATCACGAATCGATATGTGAGGGGTCATGTAAATTGGCACCCTCCCTTACCTATAACTAAAAAAAGGGCTCCGTTAGGACCTTTTAAGGCATAAACGAATAACTGTGCAAAATGTCACGTCTTTCCGTGCAGTGGTTCGGACGTTATGTGCGGACATAACGAAAAAGCGTTTCATTTTTATATATGTACTTATATGTACATATATGTGGATAGATAGACGTCATATATGTATGTACATAAAATTTACTTGGTGTATGCTTGTTTCATAGTTATCATACAAACCATGGCAAATCAAATAGTTAGGCGCAAGAAACCTTTTTAACTTTTTTTATTTTAAATTTGAATTTGAATTGTCAAATTTTGTATTTCCTCGTGACAAGAATGCTTTCAATACAATTCAGGGCAGTTTATTTTTTTTTTTAACTTTCTCTTTTAAAAGCAAAAACAAAAATCAACAGAGGTCTTAAATTTTTTTTAAATTTATCTACTGCGCCTGCCTATTGAATATGCCTTGATACTAATTATATGTATTTTAAAAATATGTTTAACAAATCGTACGATTTCAAAATTTGATGTATCCATTTTCTATGTATTAACGGTTGTTAATGGTTGCGATTGGGTTTGGAGGTGAACGAGGGCAAGACGAAGTATCTCCTGTCATCAAATAGACAGTCGGCACATTCACGACTGGGATCAAACATCACTGTTGACAGTTATAACTTCGAAAAAGTAGAGGACTTCGTTTACTTAGGAACCAGCATTAACACCAATAACAGCGTCAGCCTTGAAATCCAACGCAGAATCTCTCTTGCCAACAAGTGCTACTTCGGACTGAGTAGCCAATTGCACAGTAAAGTCCTCTCTCGACGGACAGAAACCATACTCTATAAGTCTCTCATCATTCCCGTCCTATTGTATGGCGCAGAAGCATGGACGATGACAACATCAGATGAGATGCGTCTTTGCGACGGCGAATACCGTGTACGATGGAACGATGAGCTGTACGAGCTCTACAAGGACGTAGACATAGTGCAGCGGATTAAGAACCAGAGGCTCCGCTGGCTAGGTCACGTCGTACGAATGGATGAAATAGCTCCAGCCCTGAAGGTTTTTGTCGTGGTACCCGCGGGTGGTAGCAGAGGAAAAGGAAGACCTCCTCTGCGTTGGAAAGACCAAGTGGAAAAAGACTTGGCTATACTTGGGACTTCCAATTGGCACCAGTTAGCAAATAATAGGGACAGCTGGCGTGCTTTGTTCACCTCGGCTAAAATCGCTTAGGCGGTTGATGCGCCAATTATGTATGTACGTATTGGTTACAACAATTTCCTGTAATAATGAAAAACGCTATCAAGTTCGCTAGTTAAATGGGTGATACTATTTACAAAAGCTTTTAATTAAAAAATAACTATGTATTTAAAGAAATCTACTCGCACAGCGAGAATTTAGAGTTAGAATTTATACCTACATACATACATATGTACGTATTAGAAACAGCTAAAGTGGAACGTTCAGAGATAGACACCGTCCGGCGACTATCCGATACGAGGGAAATAAATTACTTTAAATTTGCATCCAGCACAATAACAATAAAAACAACGATACGTTTTTTTTATGCACTAAAAGGATTAAAAAATTAATTGAGCTTACAATAATCAAATTCACACATTTTATTATTCACACAAAAAGGAAAAAATGGTGTATAAAAACTCTTTGAGGGAACAGTAAAAATAAGTACATACTTACCCGTACATATGTACATACATGGTTATCTATTAAGGTAGGTCAATATCTTTTCTGTCAATTCGTATGATACATTTTGTAAATAATTCCAAGAAGTGCCTAAAAAATAAAGAGTGTTCCCAATGCGTAAATATCAAGATTTTGGTTAAGTTTCGTTAGTGGAATATTTCAAGAAAACACTAATGCAATGTTCAATCAGCTATTCGTTTAACTTTCTCGTAAAATATTTCAAGCATCTTTCTTTGAGGGAGGATACTCCAATATTCTCAGAAAATTCGTTGCTGGATAATTCTTGCTGGACTTTTAGACGAGCGAACCTATAATTTTCTACATAGATACTGCAATAAGTTTGGCTTAAGAACTTAATAAAAAATCACTGAAAACAAGCGGCGAGTTGAAAATAAATTATCGTTTTTGTTTTTATTTTCAATAATCACCATTATCTTTAAATATTGTTCGGAAGCCTTGCACGGGAAAATTAATTGGGCTGTATGGATTATTTGTACCTATGTATGTACATATGTACATATTAATGTGCATATACATATATCATATAAGTTCCAGCAAAACTTGCGTGACCGTATCTCTAACACATCTACAAAATTTTCATACATACATATGTGCAATATTTGATGTGTGAGTAAGCAGTGAAGCTTATACATACATATGCACGAAGGTGATAGAAAGATACATATCATAGGGCTCTTAGCAGAGTGATTGTAATATGAAGCGATGGGTGACCTATAAATTGACACACACGACTGTAACGTTACTAGGTAAAGTGACCGGGACTGTTCTAACTGGGGTATGCTAAAACGATTTTCCAACTAACGAGTAAGACATATATATTATGAAAAAATAAAAATTAAAAACGCTTACAGTAATGGAGACTGCAATCTTAGATTATTTAATGTTTGTTTAAGATTAAAAAAAAAACTGGAAAAAGTTTAACTTGACCTACGCATGTATTATGTACCGTTAAAAAGCTTTTGATACGATAACGATAAATATGGGCACCCTGCATTCTACGTTCAATTTCTACCAAAGAGTTTCATTAGTTCCTAATTAGATGATAACAGCGCGGTAATATGTAGTGACAAAATAATTTTTTATTTCCATTTAGGAAGCAAATTTGCTAACTCCACTTTTCGGTCAAAAATAGATTTTTGATACTACCACAAATGGAAGGAATATCTCTGTATAGTGGTGAAACAATAAAAGAAATTTGATGTATATTGAAACGATTTTCCATCATCCCTTGTCAAATTTGGTTTTGTGACATACCGGTTTCGGCGTTGTTCCATCTTCAGAAGAAAATCAAAATAAAAGAAATTGTTTTTAGTAGTACTTAAAATCGCTAAAAATTGATGATAATAAAAGCTGTTGTTCCATAAGTATTTGTTATTTAATTTTTTTTTATTTACAACTTAAAACTTCTGCAATAAACTATTTTTAGTAATACTGTGGCGACGATATTTTAAACAAGATAAAAGAGGATGAATCAAATATGTACGAGTTTATGTAATAGTGGCGATAGTGCGCCGCCAAATATGCAACATTCTTTTTTTTTCGCTTTAAACCACTTGTATGTTTACATATGTACATAAAATATATCGGTAAAAGGAGCTTAAGGGAGTGAATGCCAATTTATAAAAGCCGACACGAAATACGTCAAACCGCAAACCGGCGGAGATTTCTATTCAAAGCGTTGGACTGTAACTTTTGAAGCTGGAAGGGCGCACTTATGATATCTTCATTTCAATTGAAATGCAAATGCCTTAGATTTTGGTACTATTAAAGCTGGAAATTAAAATATATTTTTAATAAATAATTAACGTAGGAAGTATTTTTAATACCTGATACCACAGATATTTTCTTAATAACCTAATTTAACACTTAAACAACCAACAATCATACCCACTTTACATTCTAATCACATCAAAGATTACTCTGTCCAACTTTTTAAATCTCATTCGCTTATGGCTGACGCTGAAACTTGCTATTTTTGACTGTGTGACTGCATACTTATTAAATTTTAATTTACAAGGTGGTGCAAACATTTTTACGATTATTCGAAATTATAAATGTTTGTTATTTTTCTATTGGCCTAATAAATGTTTTAATAATTTACAATTTTATTGAGCTCGAAACCAGTTTATGGAAGATTTTTATTTGGAAAAACAACAACAGTTTTTTAATAGTAGAAGTTATAGGACTATTTCGGAAATCACCACATTTCCTATCAGACTTCTTTTTATTCAATTACTAATATTTTTATTCTTCATCACCACTTCCCCAGGCTTTGAACCAAGGAGCTCGGAGTATCAGAGCCAACACGCTACATGCTGTACTACGCTAGCCGAGTGGGCTGTTGTGTTTATTTCATCTTCCTTAAACAAATCAAGTACAAATAAGAGCAACTGATCTGCCGCTATTTAAACTTGTTTGTGTGGTAGTTGTTTATGTTTTTTGAAAATTCTGCTTATTTAGTTATTTACTTTATTTTTTTGCTTTGTAAATGTTTTAATAATACTATAACTTTTACTATTAAAAAAGTTGTTGTTGTTTTTGCACACAAAATCTTCTATAAAATGGCCTCGAGCTCAATAAAATTATCAATTATTATTCAACATTTGTAAACTAAACAGACACAAAATAAACGCGAATAAATAGTAATCGCTATACCGTTCCAGACATACTTTTTTTTTTTAATTTTCTTGAAGTCAAGAGTCCACGATGCAGTGAATATATGTAGATACATAGTGCCGTCCGCTACGGGACGTCAGTGTAGATTGAGAACAAACAATTGTTGCGTACTTTTAAACTCTTTCGTTTTTATTGAACTCAAGATTTTAATATCGCTTTCTCATAGCAACTTATATAAAAAAAAATAGAAGAAACAAAAACAACCAAAGAAACTTGACTCACGCACATAACGTCGATTCTGAGTTCACTGTTTTGTCATTCTCCATTTATTCGTTTTGCTATTCTGCAGTTTTTCGCTGCTCCGACAACTACTTTGTTCAGCAAATGGGGTGTTTGTAATTCTTGAGGTAAATGAAAAAGTTAAGAAATCAAATAAAAACACTTTTCAAAAGCAGGTCCAAAATTTTTCATTCAGAAAAAAATACAACCAAAGTACATCGAGTAACACTTTTTGGGCACCTTTTATATTAGAATGCATGTTATGAAAACCTAATTTTCATACATACTCTACTACCTTTTGCCATTAAACAAGTTGGTACGGCACGTCGCGTCAAAAAGAAAATCCCAAATGTAATTACTAAATTGGCCAGGTCAAGTAGTTAATAAACACTCTCACGTCACTTATACACACACACACACACACTTAAGTACATCCACATGAGCTCATAATTGGTTTAGTTTTGCACGTGAATAAAGTAGAATATCAAGAACGTTCCCACAAAAGTACCAAAGGGAAAGAAATTTATTTCAACGGCCAAAAATTTAGAACAAATATCTTGGTAACATTCCCAAAAACAACAAAATGAAAAAAAAAAGTGTCAGAAACATTCCCTAAACCGGTCAAGAACGTTCTCAAGTAGAGCAGAATGAAAGTAAAACTTTCGGGAATGTATCGCCAACGTAAAGAAGAATTAAATAAGAATAAACGTCCGGAAAACGTTCTATCGGAGAACAAACCAAAAACAAAACTTGACTTGAAAGAGGCTTCAAGAAGAACTTCAGCAAAGGTTTGGACAAACGCCGTTTTGGAAAATTTCGAATGTGGAATGTTTTCACTTGCGATCTTCGCGAATAGTTCCGATACATTTAATTCATGTTTTGTTCTCTGTTCTGAGATTTTTGGTTCCATTTTTTTCAGCAATTCAATTCAATTTGTTATTCCAGAGAACATCTCGGAGACTTTTGTTCCTATTTTGGCTTCGTAAAAATCTTTCCAAAAATATTGTTTGCATTTTGTTCTTTTTGGCAACGTTTCCCAGCTTTTTGTTCTTATAAAATTCTAATTGAGATCGTTTTCGACGGTTTTATTCTCATTGGTACGGTTTTCTACAAACTTAACATATAATGAAACATAAACATAACTACGAAAACAACTTTAAACTTCGATCATACCTTTTGTTCTCAATCCCTCCCTGCTTTTAAGTTACACATAAAAAAGGTGTTAAGACATATTTTTTTTCATAAATTAATAATGTATTTTTGAAAACCTCAAAACCTTCACGTCGCCAATTTGAAGAGTTAAATTTTATTGAGGAAATAGCAGTTAGCCACAATATACGGATACAGTGTTGTGCAAAAATTTAGAGACGGGTTTTAAAAGTCTTCTTTTATTTTCTAGCACTAGACGTGTCATTAATAAAACTCTGTATAGTTAGCCAATTTCTTATTTTTTCTCTCAAGCATAAAAAACTATACCTTTTTTTCTCTGTCGTCACAAATACTTCGCTATTGACACTTTATGTTCACGATTTGTTGTATCCATTCAAATATCAGTCTTATCATTTGTGATGTATCTTTCGTTTAATTATTATCAAAATTCACTGAAGATTACACTAATTTCCGAACATCATCTTCAGAACTTGCTGTCGACCATGTAAAGTTAGGGGTAATGAGATTCAATTACAGTAAGATATTCGTCAACAAACAATTTTCTTCTAGTTTTAGGTTATGCATCCACTCAATTCAAGGCGGCATTTATAGCTAGGAGATATTATTTAAAAAGAACTGTATGTGTTACACGACTTAAAATCTATTCCAACCTTTCAATATGAGGTTAACATTCGCGCTTTTGACAAATACTCGTAGGTTGGCTCTATTTGATGGCACACCACTGTATGCTTCCATATGAACATTAAGGCCAGACGAAAATTGACATACGTATGTATGTATAATGTATGTCCTTACAAATGTATGAATAATCCATGAGCCCAAAATGTCGTGCGAATAATTACAAACGTCACCAGCAGTGACTGGTAAACCCAGTGAGAAAAAAGAAAATTACATACAATTATAATAAGTCGTGGAAGTGGATTAAGAAAATCAGGTATGGTATGTATGTATTTTTGTACATGCGAGTGAGTTTCTTAAAATAGCTTTACTCAGGCGATAAATATCGACTATGTTACGATTATACTAGGATAATGCTCTAATGTGCACTTCGTTCGTTTTGGATTATTTCAGTCATTTTACGTTCAGTCAAAACAAAGTCGGAATTTTGCCAATACTCGTATATACATATTTGCATGCATATGTATGTAATATTATTTTATATACATAATTCACAAACATTGTACAAGTTTACATTTATGAAAAGGATCAGATATATAATGTCGTTTAATCACAGCTGAGATTACCTGTTTCTCGCTTCTCTCACTTTCATGTCATACTTCTACGTATACTTATTTTTCTCTTTCTTTCCCACGTCTTTAATATCTGGTGGATGTGACTTTAGACTAAGAGCCGTTAGCTTATTCTTTTGACAGTCACATTCATTTTTCGGACAAGATGGCAATTTTCCACACTTATAAACCTCCATAATATTCACAATATCCTCTATCTAAACCGTAGAAAAAACTTATACTCTAACTTTCCCGGATTAAGCTTTTTTACTTTCACTCACTGATTTAAGATAGAGAAAATTCCTTGCGGAAGCTTTAACTACTTGGCGGTTCTCTTTGAAAGCTCTAAGAAAAGGAAATGTTATTTTTTCCCAATGAATTTTCGTCAACATTTTTAACGCTCGACTTCAAAGCTATTACTATGGACTGTTTGAATGAGTTGCACCATTTTCTTTAATCGAAAAAAGTGCTTCACTTGTAGTATTACGAGTATATAGGGTGATTTTTTTAGACGTGTGGTTTTCAATGAGGCAATACTTTTTGCGAAGTTGGTCTTTTTGACAGCGGTTACTTGATTTATACTCACATTTTGTTTGCCATTTCAAGACGCTTTGAAAGAGGATATTCGGCGCGTTATTGCTGACATACGGCCCCAATTGCTGCAAAAAGTGGTCGAAAGTTGCGTCTCTCGGCTGGAATTTGTTCGAGCGGTGACTTGCCCGAAATCATTTTTAAAACATAATGGCAAACCCTTGTTTTTACAATAACGCTAAATTCTTGGCCATAGCATTAAATTATATGCGTTTTATTTCTTCTTAAGGACCACATGTCTAAAAAAAAACAATTTTTATTTAAATAAAAATATATTATAAATAAAAATAAAACAAATTATATAAATAGTAATTAAAAAATAAAAACATTCACAATTCCAAGGGCGTTAAGTCAGGGCCCTAACTATTGGCTATTGCTATTGCTATATTGAATAGGAAAGCATTTCTATGGTTAAAAATCAATCTTTTAGAAAAGAAACTGTGTTAATTTGAATTTTTATGGGCTTAAGGTTTATTCGTTTTTAGGAAAAAAAAACAATACTCAAAACGGTGGAAGTTATAGTAATATTTCGGAGATCACCACAGACTTCGGATAATAATTTTGCGCTTATACTATATAGTTTTTGGCAAATCTTCTCCGACCATTTGTGGTGTGCGTCTTTATATTATATCACAAAATGGAAGCACCTACAGTTTTGTGCCGACTTCGAACGGCAGATGTATTTAATGAAAAGCTTTTTCATGGCAGAAATACCGTTGGAGGTTTGCCATTGCCTGGGCTGAGATTCGACCACAGCGGCCACTGGGACAGAAATTTGTTCGCGTTAAATAACCACATCTTAGTTCAAATTTGTTTATTCGTATGTACATACATACATATGTACATATTCGCTATGCTTTGATAATGTCACCGTTTTACAGGATTTTAACAAAATAAGATTGAGGTTTCTCTTTCTGTACACCCGGTAGCACTCCCTAGCTTTTTTTAAAATCACGAAGAAATTTTGCTAAACGTTCATCGTTAGGATCATGATCTATAAAATGTTTTTCAAGATAAGCAGCTTTGTCTAATTTTCCTCGAAGTAATCATAACAAAAGTGAAACTTGGACTTGCAATTCAAATTTAACAAAATATCAAAGTCAAAATAAAGCATTTAAAATGTATAACTGCGTAGAAAACTCCACATTCAAACAATTCGCATTATAAAGGAGCGTCGAACTATTAATATGGGTTTGTCGACATTTTTATAGAAATCCGCAAAAATTTGGTGCGTGCAGCAGGGTTGGGCCATACATATGTAGATACATAAGTTAAAACATACCTACACACATTAATGATGTTTTGCCCACCGACTGTTGGGCAATCACTTATACAACAACCAACTTATGAATTTCTTCAAACGCTACACTTGTTTTACGTCTGTATGTACGTAAATATAAGTAAGTACATATGAACATACATACGTTCATGTTTATGTACTCGTAACAAAGCACGTACATATGTGCATATGCAGGTGGGTAAAATTCTGACGTCAACGCGCGCTTAATCTTATCGTCCTGAAACACAAAATGAGTACATAATTCTAACGAGGATATTATATTATATACAAATTGTAAAGGGAGCACTGCAAGAAAATATATGTAAGTGACCCTTTAATTTCATACTCATTCTAGTGAAAATACGATCAGTATATGTAGGTGAATAAATGTTTTGCTTTCGGGTAAACCAAAAGTAACTTTTGACAACTAAATGGAACAGAAATAACAAATAAATGTAAGATTATGAGCACTAGATTTCACATATAAAACAAAATTTGTTACAATATTTACATATGTACATATGTATGTATGTATATAAAATTTCGTATAATTGTATATATTCATCTTATGAATGTGACTTTCTTTTGTTGGCAAATTTTTCTGTCAAATATACTGCAGCTGATCAAGAACGATAGAGTACAAGATTGCGCCTTCCCGACGAAAAATGATGGGAAGCTGAATGCATGCAACGTCACTGGTTAGAATAGAGAGAGAACGGGAGAATTCAGTACAGCAATTCACATGAGTACATGTACATACATATATTAAAATTCATTCACATGTACACACATTCATACATATGTATATTAAAAATTGTCGCTGTTAAAAATTGTGTGCACAGAACCACGTTTTAAAAGTCGCCTCCGCATTTAAAGCTGTCGCTATTACAATTAATGACCGCACACTTCATTTTTAAACTCTTTATTTAAATAAATTCACACAAAATCACCGAAAGTAATATATATAAGCACAATTGTATGTTTGTAAAGAAATAATTGTAAATAAATTGCCTGTGACGTGGCATAAACAGCTGATTCTGTCAAATTTACTGAGAGCGAATAGCGGTTTGCGGAAGGCGCAACCTCTGTATTTTCTAAATCGTGGCAGCTGATAGTAACGTCTGACAAAATGAAACCTTGTTTGATCTTTCAAATTTTGTTCACTTTTACTTGTTTTGCGAGTACAAATGTGGTCAATTGTATTAAAAAGAATTGTAAAACCGGACATATGAGTATGTACAATTTGAATCAGGATGCCGAAAAAAATATTTAAACATTTAAATAAAAGTACCATATATGTATGTATGTATACGGGTATGTTTATTTATAATAAAACCAGCATACTTTGAAAGTATTTTATAGTTAAATAACGAAACTTCTTTCTATTAAATGAAGTGGTTTGAATATTTTGAACCAGTGCCTGCGCTATCGAGTAAAGTAAACACGAGTTCGTTGAGCACAGTGGTACTAATCTTTCTCTAGCTTAGGTAATTTAAGCGAGTTTTTTTTTCAATTAAAAATTGCTGATTGCTACTTTCTGAGCATTTCATTAATTTATTTTACTTAAACTTAAACGCATTACTTATAAATACAAGTTTTATTAGCAAATATACTTTTCGATTTAGTAGAAATTAAGTAATTTTTCTTTAGATATCATCGGTGTCATCTTGCAATTGGGAGTAAAACCTTATCCGAAACTGATATTCTTTCTACCGCCCCGCAACCAATTAATAAATACATATATGTATACATATACATATCCCAGTGCTGCAAATCTTAACGAATTCATAAAGAATTGTTTAATAAAACTTAAAAAAATATGCCGCGTACGTCAATCTTCGCTATTTTATTATTGGCTCTTCACCATAAAGCCTGCAAATATGCGTGGCCACGTTTTTTTTATGCATTTATGTTCATATGTAATAAAGCAAGCGTATATACATATACATACATATACATACAAGTGTGCAAATATTTACTTATATACGAGTATACTTGCATACCTACTTTCATACTGTGCACGTGGGTGAAAGTGTACACTTGAAGCTAATAATAAAATTGACGTCACGTTTTCCACCCCCGACAAACTCTCCAGCAGTAGCAGTATTTAAAGTCTATGACAGCTAAAACAAGCATTAACAACTAAAACCAAACTCACCGCGGCCCTTGTGAATATTTGTGTAGGAGTAAGTATGTGCATAAATTGTATATGTATATACATACATATGTAGTTAGACAAGCTGTTTTGCAGAGTGATATAGAGCAATTGCACTCGTACATACATAACATGGTGAAGTAAGGCACTCACTAAAAGCATACGCAGGCATGCGGTGGGATGCATTTCTGCAAGTGTGTCAATAAAGAAAAAAAGTAAAAATACTTGCGCAAAAGTTCATACATACAATATACGAATTCATATCTATCGTACGGACATATACTTTATACTTGTATGTATGTATGTACATACATACACATGGTACTCGTATGATCGTCATTAGCCTGCACTGACTTGTGTCCACGCAAGTACACAAATACAGATTGTACTTGCATAAATAATGTTATGTACTCGTACATACATACATACATATGTATGTATAGAATCGATACAGTCTTGAGTTTTAAGCGGAACAGAAATAAAAACATACTGCCGTAAATAATTGATCAGACATTGCGCTAATCGCATTTATAGATAAACTTCGTCATTCTTCTAAAAAATTCTGGCAACAAATTTTCATCAAACTTCAAATATTTTCGAATATGAAATTTATAGCCTTTTCAATTTTATCCAGCAAGTTTTAAGTGCCGTTTAATTTTTGAGAATTCTTTTCGGCGAAGTATTTCGCATTTTCATTCTGTAAGTTATTTTGATCGATGCTTTCAATTCATACTCACGATTTGGCGTCATAATGACGTCACTCTAATTTTTGTGTTTTTTAAGAAAATAATTTGGTTTGAGGTGTTCGCAAGCAATTTGGTTCTAATCGATGTGTTCATTAAAAGTTAATTTTTATACATCCAATGTCAATAGATTGTTTAGAAATTTGCAAAACTTTTGTCTGCTCCTCAATTGAATTGTTATGCGATGGAGTAAAATGTTACTCATACGCCCTCACTTTACCTATTTATCATATGTATCCTGAGAAAGGCATGTTCAATTGTCATTACTTTGAGGCGATATATTAGAGATTATTACATTTGCTTGCTTTTACATTTTTCTTCTATAAATATCTTAATTTTTATTTTAGTGACTAGCCAATTGACTACAATTTTAGACGTTTAGGCGGTATTTTGCGACTAAAGCATGCCGACCGTTCTAAAATGTGATTTTTCTCCCTTTTAGGGACTGATGCCCAAATATAATAAGCAGTCTGAGTATCTAGTAGAATCCATAGTCGTTATCTTGTTACTTTAGAAATAAATGGCCGCAATATCCTATTCAAGAGCGCAAATAATGACAAGGCTGTAGCTCCAATGTTTATGGACCCAATCGACTATTAAATTGTTTATCGATGTCAATTTCATTATCAGCAATATACATATGTATGTATGTATATGTACATCATTTGACATTTTTTGTTTGCCTGACGTATTTTGTTTTGGTTTTACGTCTACGACGGCTAAACTGCCAAAATGAATTGGTTTTGTTCTTGGTATTTGTATTGGCATTTACATATACCCTATGTGAAAACCCACCAACCAATTCGCCATAAAAATTGTAGGCCGTCGTATTCGTGTACTTTTATTTGCGCTTTATCTTCGACCAAGATGTAGTCAATTAAAATCAAGCATTTATTTACCTTTTTTTTAGATTTTTCCTCAGAAATTCATGTCCATAAATATCGTGGCTGCGCCAGCAAAATCAGTTATACAAACATAATGCCGTGACAGGTGTGACATATTTAAATGCTGTCAACTTCATACCATAAATATATTTTAGTAATAACTAACAACTTTCTTAAAATTAATGAGTTGTATATTATTATTGTTATGTCACCTTTGTTTATTATGTCAACAAATTGGAATTCTAGAGGTAATAAATGACACTAATAAAAATCCACTTCTAAAGGAATCTTTTACATGCTTTACTGTTGTCAACGCTGTAAACAAAATTTGTTTACTTGTTTATTTGAGCTGTGCTGTCATCATCGCTGAAATGTCACATAACTGTGTTTGTGGACGCAGCGACAATTTATTCATTGTAGGCAAATGCAAACTCTACATCAAGTAATTGCAACTATTATTTCATTATTTTCTTTCGCAGCATGCTTTTAGGCGCTTTTCCAGTGGGCGTCAAGTCCAGTACAAATTCAACAAACAACAATAAAAATGGCAAATGTCGATTTGTATTGCTTTGTAGTGGATACATTTTATTTTTGGTCTTGGGCGCGGCAATGTTTTCAGCGATAGAAGCGCCAAAAATCGACGCCATCTCGAAACGGGTGCAAAGTTTTCGAAATCAGTTTCTACAAAACAATGCTTGTTTAAATGGTAAGTAAAACATTTTTTTAAATTTATTTTTAATATCAATTAATTAATATCAATAAATAAATAAAAGCATGACATTTTTTTGCAATGGCAGCAACATTAAAAATATATATGTATGTATCAAGGCACATTAAACAGGTAGCAGCATTAAAGAAAATGAAACCCTGGGGTATATTTTTTGATTTGTTGTGGTCCATCACCCTTCAAAATAGATATTTCAAATTTGACGAGTTTGATAATTCTAAATGTAAACAAAATTCATTTGTTTTCAACGGAAACAGTGCAAGACGCATCCATACTACAACGGATCCTCAGAAAACATTGCTCCTGGTCACAAAATTTGGAAGAGACTCTCGTGGTATACCTTCAAATAAGCAAAAAATGGTCGCAACGCAACCAACTGTTTGCAGAAAGCAGCATGCCGAAGTTCTGTTCCAATTGAATACGAAAAGCAAGATCCGACTTTTTCCCATCTTTTAGAACACAATATCTCCTTTCTAAGTATGTACATATATTTTCCAAATCGCGTTAATGAAAAATTTGTATAAACTAGAAATTATAAATATACAAAATGTAAACAAATATTGCGTTGTTTTGTTTTTTTTTAAAGAAAAAAGTTTAATTTGTTAACAAAGTTTGACTTGTTATGGACCACTTATGTATAAGAAAAAACTCAAATCAGCTGCTAACAATATAATCTGTTTATTATAAATCAACCATAATTACGTGAATCAAAGTTTCACACTTTGAACAATACATACTTATTATACGGTTATTAATATGTTATTAAAAAAAATAATATTGAAAAGTTTTGGGTTTTTAAAAACATTGAAGAATTTTCGGCCAATTTTGTATATTACACTCGTGCCCAAAATTTTGTATTTAATTTTGCTTGAAAAAAAAATTAATTCTAATGAATATTTTTTTAGTTTTTAATAAGTTGTGTTAAAATTTTGAAGCTTTGATTTAAATAGTTGCTGTTGAACTAACATAAAAAAATTGCATGACAAACATTAGATCATTTGTGGTCGTTGTATGAAGATATGTGAATTTTTCAAACATCCCAGAGGCACATATGTACATGTGTGTGTATGTGCATATATACCATATATATATGTATATTTATACATATATAAAAGCGATTAGAACAATATCAATATAGAAACTGAATTGAAAAAAAGATAAGTTCGAATTCATATGATTGATTGTGCCCATAATTTAGAAAATGGTTTTAAGGGGAAATCGTTTCTTTTTTTTCGGTGAAAAAATCGATTTTTTTTTATTACATAAATCTTAAAAGCATACTTACAAGAATTTATTCCAAATTCCTATGTTAAAATAACCAAAAAAATGGAAGTTATTGTATAATTAGTGAGCGCGCGCCTGCAGCTATGACGCTATGAGTTTTAACTTCATCAGCGCTTTTCTTGAAGATAATTGAATTTTTCGAAAAGTCATTTATTTGTCAACAATTTATCTAGGCCCTGACAATAGCTAAATAACGAATTTGTACAAATAAATAATTAATAACAATAGTAAAAGCAGCAAAAAATTGGTCAAAATCGTGTTTTTTGTCAAAAGTATTGATAATTTCCGCAAATTTCAATTCTTCCAAATTTTGTCAATGCCCTGGTAATATTGTTTAAATATTTAAAAATATTTTTTCTAGTGTTTCAGATAATTTTTGTGGACAGGAGTGTGCATGCCAACTTACAGTTTTTGTATGTACACATTATTCTTGGGAAAATTCATGATTGTTGTATTTAATATGAACTTCCTAATACGAAAAGAATTTTTAAAATAACTATTGTACATCGTGAGAAAAAAATTCTTGAAAAAAGTGCACCTTTTGAACGAAAAAAAAAACGATTCCCCTCTTAAATCTCATTATATCTTTTGTGATTAGACGACAGAGGTATAATTTATTGTCCTGGGGAATATCACACCATCCACTTCCCCACACCTTCAAACTCAAAGCATTTCCAATGTTTTGAGTAACCGGCTTATCTTCGGGGAACAATTTTATCCAATGACAATAATTGTTTTGATCAAAAATTAAACAAAAAATCAATTATAAAGTAAAAATAAACATTTAAATAGAAAGGTATGTATGAAAGTACCATAACGAGAAGAATTTTATTTAAACACATTTGATTAAATTTTACTAAATGGTTATTACATATATACGAAATATACTAAAAATCATTAATTTTAGATACGTACAATAAAACGAAACTATATTTGGTATTTTTTAGCTTTTAGTTACATCAAATACGGACACATAGCCCTCTATTTTGTATACCCACTTTATGTGGTTTTTGTTACTGCTCTCGCAATTATTTTGCGAATCTCTTCAGTTTGGCAAACCTGGCAAAGCACTTGCATTTTTACATCTGGCCGAACCATAATTGTCATAAATGTACATACACACCGTCATCTTCACACATTCTCGTGCATACATACATATGTGCATATGCGCAGGAAAGTACAATTGCTTAGCACGCTATCTTGAGCATTCATCGCTTACTTCGTAAAAGCAGCGTACTCGTATACATACTCGTACTCATACTGTTCGTAGTTGATTTTAAATGCTCTTAAATGTTAATTAATTACACTAACATTAGCGATAAATGTCTATCTCGCGATTTCGAGATATTTTTAAAATAATCACTAGAATTCAGGATTCAATTCAAATGTCAGTTTCCGTATAAAATTCATAAAATCAAAATCATTTTTCGTTTAAAAAGCTTTCGTAAAAAGGGAAGTTAGTCTCTAAGTTGTGATCAGGTCAAAAAAAAAAATGTAATTAAAAATTAAAAACCATAAAAACTAAGATAAGTTAATTTATATACATAAGTTTCAAAATTTTAGACTTTTTACTATACCAAATTACGGAATACTGGTATTTAATATCGGTAGTCAATAAACAGTCTCTAAAATAAGACTCTTGGTGTTTCCAATTGACGCCAGAAGGCGAAAGACCTAAATAGTTTGTGACCTCATAGTCACCCGCCCATCTGTAGGAACTAAACCAGTTTAATGCCGGAAATCGGTAAGCAGTCTCAGTCTCTAATAGAGACAAAAGTCACAATTTCAGATCAGTTGGCATTCATTACACTCAAAATAAAGCCTCTAGTCTCAAAAAAAAGTCTTTAAATTGTGAACTGGTGAAGAGCATTTCGAAACTTGAGATTATACCAAGTTAATGAATTCGGGCATAAATTGTGCCCTGGCAGGTCACAAAAAATCAAAATAAAATGAAAGAGTAAAGATAAGAGAAAAAAGAAAGGCGATAATCTCTTGCTCATATTCTCAAATTTTGAGACTTGAGGTTATACCAAATTGTGAGACAAATTGAAAATTCTGGAGAAAATGTGCCTTTTTTCCTTTTGCAGATCGTTTGCTAAAATCCAGCATAAATTGTTACCAGCTGTTAAGCAGGTCGAAAAAAATAAAAATATAAGGGAAGAAAAGTTATTAACAACCCCCAACTTATAGTACGCAATTCTGAGTTTTGACATTATTCATTAACAAACGTTTATTACATTTAATATACTTAAGTATTTGAATAGGGTTGAAATATTTTATTTCATTACAAGTCCCTGTCAAATATTTAAAATACAATCATTATAAATTATGGCGAGATTAATATTAACAAATACCTACAGGGATTTTTGAAATCTCTAGCGCACATGTGTAGGTACAAATACACATGCATAATCTGGAAGAATTCGTCCATTTAAATATATGCACTTATGTATTATTTGTAAATGTACCTATGTAAATATGTATGTAGAATAATTGAAATACTTTGCATATATGTATGTACATACGTATGCACGAATGTATGAATTGTACCGGACAAAAAGTGCAAAGCGCAGCAAAAATGCAAACACAAAAGCTATTCAAATAATCAGCGCATATTATGTACATATTTCAAATCTCTGATTTTAAACTCAGTTGATGAACCAGCCGCAGACGAGTGAGATAAACACACCGCTTTTAAACTTAAATTTGAAAATACTTACATCTAAAGAAATGTATATATTTTGTCTACTTTATTGGTCGCACAAAGCGTTTTTGCGTGTGTGTGTGTGTGTGTGTGAAATGTAAATTAATGTTGGTATCAAGTAACGACAGCGTGATTATGTACATCATCAATCTACATACTAAATCGCATGCGCCATCGTTTTTTATTGTTGTCGAGTGGTAAAGTACTACGAGTACCTACACGTTTGCGCTAAATACACTTCGAACCATTTGGGAGCTTAATCATAACAACGTGTTAAGTCGCTAAAGCGCTATTCATATTATATTGGCACGTGCTTCGCCTTCGCAGCACATATGTATTGTACATAAGTATGTACATACATAAACATAACTACAATATCTAATCGTGAATTTGATAATGCCTTCGACACCGTTTCGCTGTCGCCGCAATGGCTACGAGGATCTGGATAAGAGCAATAAATTATCAGAAGAAAATCGACTCTGTGCAGTAGATGTGGAGGGTCAAGCACATGCAGCGGCAGCTATGCTGCTGGGACAACCAAAACATACAAAATATCCAATTTTTCCAATATCTTATACGACAACGGTAAGATCTATGCCACCTACCAATTCAGATGCAGCATCGGCAAGCTGCCTGACCCAACAGCAATCATCTTCGTCTCGTCACGCGTTAAGTAATCAATCAATGGCGAATCTCAATAACGGCATTAGTCTCAGCTCAATTGCTTTGCTGCGTTCATGTGCTCCAAGTCCTACACATAGTTGTTCCAGTCTAAATCTTGGGCCGCATGCCACAAAGTATGACAACAGTGTCCCCGAAATGTGGAAATGTGTACGCAAACAAAATATTCGTTTGCTTTGCTTTATACTCTTCTATTGTGTTTACTTAGTAATTGGCAGTGTTTGCTTTCAAATCGTCGAAACGCCGGTGGTGGAGGAGGTGCGTACCGCTGTGCATCTCCTGCGTGCCAACTTTCTACAGAAGTATCGCCAAATAGCGGGTGAATTTTATTTATATACATAAATATGTTAATACATACATATGTATGTATGTCCTAAGGTGCAAAAGGAATAAATGTATTTATCTTTCCATTTTGAAAGTATTGATTTGATACTCTCGCACATGTATACAAACATACATACATATGTACATACAATACATACTTGTGCACATACATACATATGTATTTGATTGTTAAGACTGGAATGCATACAAATGTACTTACACCTATGGCCGATATAATAGAAACTCTTTAGTTTGACAAGTTGCTAACATTTGTCTGTCGTCAGAACTGTTAACTTGTCGACTGCTACAAAACAATTTGTTTATCATAAATACAAACTTTAAAATAAAATTAAATTCGAAGCCATAATCACAAAGTTCTTCTAGCTAGCATAGCTTCAGTCATCTCAAATTTAGGTCCGGCAGAAAATCAGACAAAACGAAAATTTAGAATTTTTTCTTTAGGGTTTAATTACTTAAGATGTTTATGAGTTTAAAAATGGTTTCTTTTCCGTTTTCTAATTTAAATTTTTAAATTTTATCCGCCAAATCTTTTGAAATTTCAAAACTGCCACTTAAGTTTTTGAAGGAAACAAAACTTTGCAGACTTATGTAGGGATGCTATCTCGAAAGGCTCTATTGGCTACGCTAATCCATTCTGAACCTAAGTATGACCGATATATAAATACTGCTCTTTATTATCATGAAGTTAGTATAAATACTTTTTGAATTTGAATAGATAAATACGGATTTTCTAAATATATATACTAACATAAGCTCCATCTATCGGGTAAGACTTGTATAGAAATACTTACATATGTAAGTATGTATATACTAGAAATTATCATACAGTTTGCATTTGAACAAGTTCGCATGATAAAATAAATTTATTTGTTTATTTGTAAAACTTTTTATTTTCATTGAGTAACTATAAAATCTAAATTTAAACTAGTTCGGACTTTGAATCCCCCTCCAGGCATAACTCGATTTTAGCGCCACCTAAATTTTTGCAAACTTATTTCTTATAATGCAAGTACTTAATATACATTTTGATTTTGAATAATTTTGTTTCATAAATAAGTATTTTATTAATAACTCGACTCCATAATCGCCAAGCGAGTTTTCTAGCTTATATTGTAAATTAATAACACCCCTATGCTGTAATACGAATGTTCGTACTTACGAATTCTTAGCTCCGTTCCGAAAGTTCGAAAATGTGTATGCTGAAATCCGATCGTAACTATCAACTGCGTTGCCAACCAAAAATAAGAATTTCGAAGTTCTTATTTACACATATTGGCAGAAATATACATATACCGATATTATTGGAATTGAAGAGTAAAGTTTAATATCAACATAGTAAGCCATTTGATAATAAGTTTTTGTTAATTAAAGGTTATTATTAGCATTTATAAGAGAAGCCGACAGTATCTTGGGATGTCAGGGCTAGGAACTAATTGCAGGGATACAAAAGATCTTTTAGGTCGCGGTGTCCCTTGATCCTACTTTACCCGATAACTTAACTAACTAAATAATTAAAGGCAGAATTGCATGAATATGCATCGTATTTTTTTTTTTTTTTTTTTTTTTTTTTTTTCTAGAGGTGGCACAAAGCATTGAAAGCCGAAGTGTGGGACTTGCCTTTCGGCTCACCGCACTAAAAACCCACCCCTGCTCCGTTTCCCTCGCTCCGTGGAACTACCGTTAAGTATTACTTCGCGGAGGGGGAGCGGCCTATTGCCTTTCTATGAATTTCTGCGGAGTTGCTCCGCTTGACGCAGTTTAATTAGGATTTTGTTCGCTAAATTGCAAACAACAGACCAATTCTCTTTGGACTCGAGCATAGTATCTACTAGATTTTTAACCGAAAGCGATTTCCCTAACTTCGTGTTCGAGTCATCCCTTTCTATTGCAAACCGCGGACAGACGAAAAAACAGTGTTCGGCGTCTTCGACCACCTGATTTGCACAAAAGGTGCAATAGGGGCATCGTCGTGTTTGAACCTGTGCAAATAAGACTTGAAACAACCATGTCCCGTAAGAATTTGGGTTAGGTGGAAATCAACTTCGCCATGTCGCCTATCTAGCCATTTCTCCAGACTGGGAATCAACCTAAATGTCCACCGTCCCTTACCAGCTACACTCCACCGCCTCTGCCAACCCCGCAGGCAACTCTGCCTCGCCGCTTCTCGTCTTACTTTATTTGTCGGGGGTGCCACAACCTCTTTCGCCAAAATCTCTATTGAACAGAGCCCTGCCACTACCAGAGCTGCTTCTTCCGACGTTGTTCTGAACGCGCTGCACACCCTGATCGCGCAAAGGCGATATAATGATCTGATCTCGCGTGCGTACGAAGTCTTTTCGAGCGCACTCGACCAAATTGGTGCACCGTACAGAAGTACAGACCGTATCACGCTTGCATATAGCTGCCTGCTTTGTTGCTTAGGGCCTCTTTTATTCACCATGAGTCGTGAAAGCGCCGCTGCAACTTTTTCTGCTTTCTCAACTGCATATTCTAAATGAGGCTTAAATATTAACCTAGCGTCGAAAATTATGCCTAAATATTTGAGGGTAGGTTTCGAGACAATTTCATGTCCTCCAACTTTGATTTTGATGACTTCACGAGCTTTTCTGCTACTTATTAATACTGCCTCTGTTTTTTGTTGGGCTAACTGGAGGCTGGAATCTTCGAGCCATGTCTGAACTCGTTTAATTGTTAAGTTTGCTCTTTGCTCCACATCTTTTAGATGCTTGGCCACGATTATTAGAGCTATATCATCCGCAAAACCGATAATTTTCGCACCCTCGGGTATTTGCAGACGCAGAATGCCATCATACATTATGTTCCAGAGTAATGGACCCAGAACAGATCCTTGTGGCACTCCTCCGGAAGTGTTGCATTGCTTGGTGCCTTCGTCTGTTTCATATGTAAGTACTCTATCTTCTAGATAGTTGCTTAATATTTTCCGCAGATATATCGGCACTTTAAAACCGCGGAGAGCTTCAGCTATTTTCTTCCAGCTTGCGGAATTGAACGCATTTTTAATATCTAGCGTGATTACCAGGCAATATTCTTTTGATCCACCTTTCCACCTTTTTCCACTGATTGCTTCTTCTGCTATTCTCTTTACCAGCATAGCCGCATCTAAGGTTGATCGCCCTTTTCTAAATCCAAACTGCGCTTCTGAGAGGTTTCCACCTTTTGCAATTTCATTTATCAGCCTGTTGCTAATAATTCGTTCAAGCAGTTTACCGGCTGTGTCCAGCATGCAAATTGGACGATACGCTGTAGGGTCCCCTGGGGGTTTCCCAGCCTTAGGTAAGAGTACCAGTCGTTGGCGCTTCCATATTGGTGGAAATATACCGTCTTTTAAACATTCGTTATATGTGAGAACAAGGGCTTCTATGTTGGTATTAGCAACTAGTTTTAAAATGCGATTTGGAACGAGATCTGGACCTGGTGCCTTTTTGTCCTTTAAACTTTTAACGGCCAATAGAACCTCTTCTGCTGTGATCGCAGGTGTCTCATTTATTATAGGGGGAAATTTTTCCCTCTCAAATGGCGGTTGGGTTAGAAATAGAACACTCACTATTGTTTTAAGCTTTTTAGGGCATGTTATCTGCGGTTGAATTGATTTCTGTAGCTTTTTGGTCACGATTTTGTATGCTAAGCCCCAAGGGTCTTTATCTGCGTTGTCACATACATAAGCTTCGAAAGCAGTTAATCTTACTAGCTTTTATTGCCTTTTTCAGTGTAGTTCGTTTTTCTTTGTACATATTTTGCTGCTCTGTAAAGTTTACACTACGACTTCTGGCCCTCTGGTAGTTTCGCCTTGCTCTATTGCATTGCCGGCGCAGATCCGCAATGTCCTCGCTCCACCAGTACACTGGTGCTCGTCTGGACGAAACAGACTTTTTTCTCATAGAGGCGTCGCAAGCTTCTTTAATACTATGCATTAAATGATTTGCCGTGTTTATCGCTCCTTGTGGTAGCATTATGTCTGTTATCATTTCCTTAAGTGCTTCTTCATCGAGCGTATGCAACTTCCAGCCAACTAATTTCGCCCTTTTGTTGTTTTCTACCCCTACTTTATCTTTTATCGAGAATATTATTGCTTGATGGTCGCTGTGAGTATAATCTTCGCACACTTCCCATGACGCTCTTCGGAAGAGTGTTTTACTTACGAAAGTAAGGTCAATTATGGACCCCCTTCCATCTCTTTGGAAGGTAAGTTTATCGCCTGTGTTTAACAGAGCTAATTCTAACGATGATAGAGCCGTGAGCAGTGCCCTTCCTTTAGCATTTGTCCAACGGCTGCCCCATTCTCGGGCCCATGCATTGAAGTCGCCGGCAATAACGACTGATGATCTGGCTCTTGCGTCGTCAACCAGATTGTCTAGGACGTTTTCAAATTCAGCAAGATTAAAACTAGGTGGTATATAGCAGCTGTATAAAACAATATCCGACACTCGGACGCAGACAAAACCTGTTTCCACCTTTAGTTGCTCAATCACAACTGGCCTTTTGGCGCAGCTCCATACAGCTGATTTTTGGTTTGCGTCGCTAACCCACAGTGGGGCATTTCCAACCTTATACGGTTCGGAATATGCATCGTATGTACTATGTACATTGTTAAGAGATGATCTAAATGCAGATTTCTTAAATGATGAAATGGATGATATTGTCGAATTCATTGCTCTGATATATTAATATTTAATGGTTTAAAGATTTGTGACAAGTTTTCGCCTCAACAAAGAAGCATTCATAAAAAAAACATGCGTACGATTTGTTTGTGATCTCCGCAAATACATACACACATACGTAACATATGTACATATTATGTGTCTGGTAATAAATCTCATTTTTCTTGCATGTTACATATGTATGTATGTATGTACAAAAATAGAAATGTTTTTACTTTTTATAAATGACTTACCTTCTGTAATAAATTATTCAAAAATTTTATTGTATGCTGATGATGTAAAACTTAGTTGAGGAAAGGTCCTTACTACAGGTGGATTTAAATAGCATGACTAACTGGTGTGAAATAAATTACATGCCACTAAACCTTAAAAAATGTAAAGCAATGTGCTTTTCTCGCAGAGCAGTTCAACCAGCTTCTTATGGCATATGTAAACATAACGTCGAACAAGTGTTTAACTTTGTTGATCTTGGAATTACAATGAACCCGAACTTTTATTTTAATCTTCACATAAATGTTACAGTTAACAAAGCCAAGGGTGTTTTTGCATTTGTAAAACGGTGGTCAAAAGAATTCAATGACCCTTACATCACGAAGGCTCTGTTCACAACGTTAGTGAGGCCCATACTGGAATATGTATCTGTTGTTTGGAACCCGCGCTATCAAGTTCATTCCGACGGAATAGAGTCAATTCAAAAACAAATTCTGCTTTGTGCTTTAAGAAATTTTCGTTGGGATTCTTAATACAACCTGCCGTCATATATAAGTCGTTTAAAACTCATTAATCTTCCTACACTTGCTAGTTGCAGAGAAATTCTAGGCATTGTATTTTTGGTCAAGTTACTGACAGTCTTGATCTCTAGCCCATCTCTTCTTGGCGAAATAAAACTAAACGTTCCCTCCAGAATTTCAAGACATTTCCGGCCTTTTTTTCTGAAGCCATGTAAAAGTAATTTTGAGTTAAATGAGCCACTCCGTAGTTTGTGTCAGGATTTTAGCACTCACTCCGGTTCTTTTAATATTTCAAACTCACTTTTTTACATAAAGAAAAATATACTCAATGCTCTCAATAATTGATACATACATACATATATACTTATTACTATTCGATCAGCTGATGACCATTTGTTCTGTATCTGAACAGTTTTAGATCTCGACACTTAACAAACCTCTGCCTTTCATCACTCGGCGCAACAACGTCATGTGGATGCGCCCCTCGCGTCGGTCGGGCGGGTATGGAGGGATAAAACCGTTGGGATTATTATTATTACACATGTATATACATACAAGGTCTTAGTGATTGGACATCAACCAGCGATGTAATTGCTTCAATTTTAAAACAACTTAGAGGCCTGGAGAGACAGCGGCGAGCGGCCAATTAAGCTACCACAAACCACGTGCTTAAAACAGGTTGCTCGGCATCTCGTCCATTCCGACAGCTAAAGAATCCACCGAAGGCGAAGCTCGGAACCCCGTCCGTTCCGACATTCCCCAAAATGTAAAGCTCTCTCTCAGGCTAGATAGATAGGGAGGGTGCTGCTTGGAACCTCGTCCGTTCCGGCAGCTCTTTAAAAATATAAGTGTCCGATTGAAAATACAAACAAATTTATAGACTTGGCATCCAGACAATAATAAAAGCCAACTAGTGCACTAGTGCAGTAGTCAACAAACTAGTGCTTCCGGGTCTTCATCCCTAGACGAAGCCTATCACCGAGGCTGCTCGGAACCTCGTCCGTTCCGACGGTCGCATTTATTTAAAGCAGCGGCGAATAAATACTCTGCCATACTAAATGCTCTTAATGAAGTCTGCGGCAAGATAAATAGATGCAGCAACTATGGATGCAAATCAAAATATGGAAAACTTTCTGTGATGTAATAGCAGAAGCAATGAAGAGGTTGAGAACTCTCACCAGACAACAGCATAGCAGCGGCGACTAACCGCCTTTCCCCCCCCATGATGTAATGCTTGACAGCAGTCCGGTGGGGAGAGGAATTCGACGAAAACACGTTATCCTGGTTTCAAAGGCCACTTGAGCCCCTGAACAAAAAAAAAAAATATTCATACACGCATACATATTTGCTTATTTTTGCATTTATACACGTCTAATTTTCCTAAAATTTATTTCGCTCCGTCACCAGTCACTGTTCGTACAAATATTCCGCAATTGAAAGCTCCGACGGATTCTGGCATACCGATATTACGAATTGCGGATTAGAGCTTACCGATACTACGATTCGTAGCCTAATCGAGCGTACGACGGATTCAAGCATAGGGGTGTTACACTCTAGCAAAACAACTTCATGGCCCCGTATATCTTTTTTAGAAAACTTAAAAGCTTACTACAGTGAAATTTTGAAAGTAATGCGCATTCTAATGATTACCTCCTCGCTTTGCGCTCATTCATTTTTCCTGTTAGGTTATGAACAATTACTTTGATTTGACGTGACACATATGTAAGTACATACGAGTTTGTATGTAGTTGATCCTGTGAAATTCACTTAAAGCAGTTTAGCGGCTGGCGATAGGCGGCGCGACCTCTATTTCACTCAAACGTATTATGAAGATATTATACGGCAGCGTACTATGTATGCATTTGAATTTAGGATGAATTCAGGCTAACTCAGGCACTTAATTGTAATATAACCAAATCAATTGAAATTAGCTACATTACTCTTAATTTAAGGCAGGCATTGCGAAGAGTGATTTTCCTATTAATATTATGCATCTAGAAAAAAGTTTGGTGTTGCATAAATTAGATATTGTATTCAAATGTTCACATTTTATATATGTAGTTATAAAATTATTACTTAAAAAACGGCTAAAAAATGCCACGAGCTAATAACTAAAATTCATTTCCATTTGTGGTATTATTAGGTTGTTCATAATTTTTTCAGTTTCGATCAACAAAGTACACGAAAAATTAAAAAAACAAAAATGTATACTTTGTTGTTGGAAACCGAAAATAGTATAACCACATAACCCGGTTGGTGCGAAAAACCCAAAAATAAAGACACACACCAAGTGTAAACGCCATATTATTTTATGTTTTTTTTTATTATACTATTATTAACTAAACTTATATTACTATTATATCTAAATTACTACACTTACTACATATTTATGGCGTGCGATAATACATACTTTCCAAAAAAGCTTATGCAAATACTCCAAATATAATTTATCAGTATTACTTAATTAAATTAATTGATCACAAGCAAGTTTATATTTATTTACTCATATATGTACGTATATATTCATGAAATTGGCTTCAATGTATTATTTAAAGTATTTATTTAAACTTCAATATATTAAATTGTTTCTCTACATAGACGAAGACCTCGAAGAATTTCTCAGTGCTGTGATTACGGCCAACGATCGCGGCATATCACCACTGCGCAATGCCACAAATGAAATGAACTGGAGCTTTGGTCAAGCATTATTCTTCTCTAGCACAGTGATAACAACAATCGGTGAGTGTTTTCAACCCACATGTCTCCGGCCACTTAACTGCCGTTTACGTTATCATTGCTGTGTTTTTTTTTTTGTTTGCATCTTGTTAATTACGACTGCACATGCACTCGCAAACACATGCAGTATCTATACGTATATATGTATGTACATATATCATAACATATATGTACGAGTATGTAAGCGCATAAATTTTTTTTTTTAACTATGCACAGGATATGGTCATGTAACGCCACTTAGCCAAACAGGGAAAATATTTTGCATAATTTATGCAACCATTGGCATCCCTCTCACTTTGGTACTGCTGAGTGCGATGGTGGAGCGTTTATTAGTGCCAGCCAGCTGGATGTTGGGCGTATTGAATTCCAAATTAGGTCATCTCTATCAGCCTTTCAATATACGGTTGCTGCATTTGAGCATTGTGGGTAAGTACTTATTGCAATTGAGTGTAATACATACACACATATGTATGTACATACTCCATCTATGTATACGAGTCTACATATCTTCCAACAATTTTTTTACTTATGATTTCAGCTATGATTGTGATTATCTTATTCTTCGCTATACCAACGGCTGTCTTCGCTTACATTGAACCAACCTGGGGCGCTTTGGACTCTTTCTATTATTGTTTCATTTCACTGACGACTATAGGCTTGGGCGATTATATACCCGGCGAAGGTGTCAACATTGCCAACCGTTCGATGTACAAAATATTCATAAGCGCTTACTTGGTTTGTGGTGGGTTAAAAATTAAAAAAAAAAAAATAATAATAATAATGAACGTTAAGCAAACACACGTTTCACTTTTCAGGTCTCATTGCAATGATGTTTGTGCTGACAATTTTCTACGATATTCCGCAATTAAACCTTGGTCAACTCTTCACCGAGAGCACAAATGGAGAAATGGAAAAACTGCGTTTGTCCAGTAAGAATACAACTTGTTATTCTGGGCCATCCGGGCTATATATGCCACAGCGTGATGAGGACACTAGGCGAGCGGTAGTCCGTATACGGCCACATGGTGACGACTCACCAAGTCCTGATGAGCATCCATCCGCGCTTAATAGTGACATGAGAATGCCATAGAACGGAAACATAAAAGACAAACGCTTGTTGCGATGGTTAAAGAAATAAATAGCCAGTTAAGTAAGAGAGCACATATTTACATACATACATATATGTAGTTGAGAGACATTATAAAATATTACATAACCATATCTTAAGGAAACGACGCTAAAACGTCTCTCTACATACAAACGTACAAATATTGGGATAAATAACACACATTACACTCTTTTGAGTAGGATATAAGAAATTAAAATAATTTCTTGTACTACATAACAACGTTTCCATTTCGTAACAAAAAAAGTTTGCTTACTTTACCCCATCAAAGTTCAACATTTTAGTTAGAGGAAGAGTGAGAGTGCCCTGCAAAAACTTTTGATCACGTGACCCATTTTAACAAAGCTGTGGTAACTACAGCTCGATCCTATACAATACTGAGATGGATCAATATATTTTTTAACCCTTAGAACCTATTCGGCAATCGATCATCCATCATTTTAACGATCGCAGTAATTATTCGCGGTCATACACACAGTAACGCCTTTGAATCGTTTTGGATTACAACGTTGTAGATACGTACATATGTATGTATGTCAATTGTTCTATCCGTGGTCATCGTTATGTAAGATAAATCACGTTCGTTTTATTCATTTTGCAATTTTCGCAGGGTATTAATTTTTATCAAAGTAAGTATGCTTTTTGGTTTGTAAAAAAACACTGACATCTACAACAATGACAAATCTTTGAAATGTACAAAACGGAACAAAATATAATACAAAAAAGACCTACATACATACATACACAGCATGATTCAATTATAAAAGGTTATGTACTTACTGACAGCTATATTCTGACACTCCTTAATCTATAGTTGTATTTTAGAAGTACGCAGAAAGGGGGAACAATGTGATCCCTTTTTGCGAAAAAATATTAGAAAAATACTTAGTAAAATACGTATTAAAATAGTAGTAGTAAGTAATTATTTCATTTTTGTACTAACTATCTTATATCTGCGGAATTTTACCCTTCCATTTTATACAAATAAATATGTGGAGATTGAACTCTATTTTAATTGGCAAATAAGAAAAATATAAGGTCGAACCTTGAGCCAGCAAAATGACCAAATTTTCAATATCTAAATACAGAATAGGCCTGTATAATCCAAATATTTTAAATTTGAAAGTTTTTATGTTGGTAATTCAATCATGTAAAAAGGGATCACCGAGTTGGAATGAGATTTAGCAGGAATTCAGCTTATAGCCTGCATTAAAAGATAGGAATTAAAAAAAAAAAATAGCGATAAATGGGGATGAGATAGACTGAGGGATCTGTATATAATCAGTTGCATCGTCATGGAGAAAACTATAAATTATTGGAAGAGTGGCCGTACCACCTCTGAATTTTTAATACCGCATTTCTCGGAAAATATATATGTGCGATAGAGAACTGGAATTGTGTTTTTATACACAACCACGACGATTGAGTTTTTTTAATTTAAATTTTTATTGATAATATTGATTTTGGCGACCTTTCCGGAATCGGAATGAATAGCAACGCTACGTGTATACATCGAAAGTGATCATTTTAATTTTGCTTTTAAAGTCTTGTCTCTAATTCTCTGAAAAAATTAAATTCTGATCCTCTTAGAACTGAAGAAACTAATAACAGATTGAGTGGAAAGGATTTATATATTCCGATTTGCACAACGGCCTGTAAATTTTTGTAGAAACTGTTATGATATACCCCATTTTTATTTTTACCCACCGACGTGTACGTACCGTTCTGCGGTGATTAATTTCAATAACAAGGCTCATAAAATAGGCCGGTCGTTTCTACACCGGTGGACAACTGCGATCTTACATTTAACTTGCGTGTGAGTGTGTGCGTCTAACGCAGGAAAAAAGTTAGAAGACAGTGGTTTTGCACTTGGGCATATATACACCAAACGGTCGAAGAAACCTTTAAATGAAAAGGTTTAATTATAAGAATTTTCCTTAATAAATGCAGTTGGTATACCATTTAACTTACGTGTGCTTGCCTTCCAAAAGTCCTATATATCGGCAGCAGAAAGACGCTCCAGTCGATCGGCGATGGACACTGTTGGGAAAATATATGAACATTCATAATTATAATCCGTGTGATGAGTGGGGAACGATGTTCTGCAAATAAATATGTATGTGAGTTAGACGTATAGTTGATGTAAACAAAACTGCTTTTTACTCACTAGCTTCTCGGCCACCAATGTGCAAATAATATCCCACTGAAGGGATCGCATTCTAAGTATTGTGGTTAATTACACTGGTAATAAGATATATAAGATGTTTTAATTGAAAAATGGTTATATTGTTATGAAATAACATTAATTTTTGCAAAACTTACCTAAATTCTTGCAATCACAAAATCAAATGTCAAAAGTGGAAAAATTATAAATTAGACAAACGAGTCAGTAATGCCAACGCTTTATTTAGTATGAAGATGTTTTCAATATACTACTATAACAAGTGAAAACTGTAGAATATGCAACATTCTTCATGAGTTAAGGAGCCGATTTGTCATGCGGGAAAGAGTGAGCTGCTTTATTACAGAACCTTTTATTATTGAATCATGCATACACAGTACATATTCGTGCATACATACATATGGATGTGTATAGATATCTTAAAAAAATAAATAAATACCATCTACGTTAGCAACAAAAATAGTAGCGATCCCTTTCCGAATAGACTATTCAAGAGTTAAATATTGCTACTCCGCGAGTAACTGCGAATGTCCAAAATAATATAATAATAACTACATATGTATATAAGTATGGGCAACAGTTAGACATGTAAGATATTCCTGCACATCTTATAGTAAGTTATTTAAAATCACAGAGGAAATTCTCTAAGTCTTGCAAAACCCTGGAACGGTGCATCAATTGCACGGTAAAAACGGGTTTTCTTATGAAAAAGCTTTGCACGGTAAAAACCGAAAATCCATGAAATCCATACACTGTACAAGCGTTTTGCAGGACTTGGAGAATTCTCCTCACATCTAACGAGGTTTTTTTTTAATTTTTTTTTATCAGTTTTTGCTGGTAAATTGTTCCTTTACCAGAACAACTATCGGAAAAAATAAAAAAGTTAATGTCTAAACTATGATAATAACTAAAATTTGACTAGCTTAAAAATTGCAAAAAGTAAAGAAATAAAGTTAAACAAAAATTGAAACAACACCAGCCGATGGAATCGGGCACGTAATGAATGTAAACACAAAGGCACCCTTGCCAGTCTCAGATCCTTTACGAATTGTAGAATATATCCTCGTAGGGAATGTATGTGCGCATATTTTAGCCATACTTGTCATAAGCACCTTTATTTTTCTTCGCGCGGCGATCTCGCTAGCATCTAACAAGCAAATTATACTTTTTACTCAAAAATTTTAAAGGATGTGGAACATATGATAAGTAGTATCATCGATCTTATGCTATACTATATTCGTATAACTGTATTATGTAGTGGTAGAAAAAAATGTCCACACCAGAATTGGAAAATGCTTTATTCGAGACATATTTAAGGAATATTCAATGACAACAACAACAATAAACACAATAAAGTCAAATGTATTAAATATTCTTATGCAGATTACTTTATAAGAAAAAACGGAAAGACAAATGAAAATAATAAATACAAAATATTTAATGTTATACAAAAAAAAAGAGAAAAGATAATATTTACGGCCTTTCCAATCAAAAATAAAATAAAATGGTGTTATATAATATAATATTTCTAATAGATAAACTATTACTAGCTGAGTTTATTTCACTTATTGGTTAGGTCTTAAGTGTGCATGCTTATGTATGACATACATATGTATGTATGTATGTATGTATACACATATAAGAACACTTCAAAAATACTGAAATGTAAAAGTGTCCCACAAAGTTATGCACAATTTTAACAAATTAGACATGTACATATTTCATCCAATTATTATATAGAAACATAATATGTACATAGTACATATTGAGTTTTTATCTTTAAAATTATTTTTTTCTTAATTTTCTGGGCGCTACTAGGCGCATTTGAGTAAATGAATGCAGTAGAAAATTTAATTTAAATAAGCTTAAAATTATGAAAACTCCTTCTGTTGGAAAAATTGTATGTGTCGCTTAGTCCGGATTTACATTATTCAATTCGTTGAAAGCAATTCTTGCTCATTCCCTTTTGTTTTTTCTATTTGCTTTTACACACTTCAACTAAATTGAATTCAACTTTTGCGTTTTCTGTTTTCTCACAAAAACAAATATGAGGGAAAAATAGAAGATGTCAAAAGCAAACAACGAAACTTGAAAGCAATTGACGGTACGTCCCTTTGCTTCTCACGCCCTCTCTTCTAAGTCGTAGCAGAAAGTGAAAGCAATAGTTGAATAATGTAAAAGCAGACTTACGATATTATGACGATTAGGACTCGATATGTTCACATACCTAAGTATACTAAGAAGTGCGCACAAAAAAGTTTAACATTGCTTTTTATTTCAAAGTTCGTAACAAATGTCACGATGTCAGATTAAGCCTAAACAAAGGTATTTCTGCCATGAAAAAGCTTCACATAAAAAAAACATCCTCCTTTCGGAGTCGGCACAAAATGGTAGGCTCAAATTAAAGGAGAAGCTCGGCCAAACACTGAGCTATATTGTGTAAGCGCCAAACTTTTATATTATTATTTAAATGGAGACTCAAGCTTAAACTTGGGAAATAATTGTAAAAGTTTTTCAAAAAAATCCAAAAAGGAATCACTTAAAAATTGCCAAAACCGTTAAAGTCTCACTTGGAACTGTCAGTGTGTGTGATTAATGAAAAATAGCTCAAAAATGCGTTTGTTCTAAATCATTTGTCCGTAAGGTGATAAAAGAAGCCAGCCGTACGTATTTTCTGGGTTGATCAACATGGATATCTAGCATTGTAGTATTTGTACCTATGTATACGACTTCTTTTAGTCTGATCTGGCATCATGCCACTATGGGGGAAAAAAAACAAGGATCTATACATTAACATTAATATTATATCCAGAGGGGCTAATTCAGCAAACCGGCCAGAGCTAAGATCAGCGGAACGATAACGGGCTCTAATTAAGCGAAAATTAGATGCGACAGAAATATGTCGAAGGACATAAGGAAATTCAAAATAAAGTGGCTTGCAGCTTACCAAATCGTCCATGAAAGCACCTATGATGGAAAATCCTGCCAAATTGCTAACACTTCCTCATAGATAATTTTTTTCCTTAAATTCTTTATACATACGTATAAAATAATGTATGTATGTATAATAAAAACACAAATTCGCATAATTTGCATTCTCGGCTTAATATGTATTTTAATTTTTCTACGTTATAATTTTTTTACGCACCTCTTAAGTACATACATAAAGCAAACCTAGTTATACGAATACATATCGAGCCCTTATAGACATAATCACTTTAACGACACATAAATATGTATGGATGTGCATATATACATATGAGGTCTGTTCAAAAAGTAAGGTTACTTTATAAACTACTTAGAGCAGACTCAACGTACGCCATTGTCAACATATCTAGCTCAAAAAGCACTTGATTCCATATTATAAACAAAATTTGAAGCAAATTCTTTGCAAATCTCCGTCCTTTCATAGGTCTTTTAAGTTTAAGGACGCTTTTAGTTCCGATTAAGCGCTTAGTCTAAATATGCTATGTACTTGAAACTGTGAACATATGTATGTTTGGGACATGTGTACCTACCAACACAACAACAACAAAAAATCGATATGCGAATGCTTTTTGGCAAGGCGGATTCAGTAAGGTGGCGGTAACCTTACATAAGTAAAAATCCAACACGTATTTTGTTTTTGCTTTTTGGTGAGCATCATTTCAAATACCATAAGGCAGCCAAACAGAACGAAGCAGTTTGACATAATGCTCACCAAAGCAAAAAAACCAACTGGCGCCTCAACGCCACCTTATTGAATTTGGAATGTACGTTGCCCGCGAAATTTGAAATTTCACCTTACTTTTTAAACTCACCTCATACTTACATGTGGACATATGTACAACTTTTCAGCTTAAGGTTGTTTTTTTTTCTCATTGTTTGTACATTTAAACAGAATTTTTAAAATAAGCTGAAATACCATGATACAATAATGAAAGGTGTTGTATGTTGGCAACTTCTCGCTCTAAATCAGTCATCTTGAACGCCGTTAGAAACTGTGTTGTTCCTTTGCAGAATTTGGTTACCAGTTTTGTAAAAAAAAAATGCTGAATTGTAGCAGAAAATTAAGTTTTTCATGTGGAACTTATAATACATACTCGTATTATAGATTGTTTTGGCATTTTGGATTATTTTTACTTATTTGTTGATAATAAGTTTTTTGAAATCGAGAATTTGAATAAGGTTTTGTAAAAATTGTCAAGTATTTGTATAATGACACATTATTTGTTAAATTATTAAGTGGAATAAAGCTCTGGGGTTCATTTCGGAAGATAGGAAATCAATTTTGTTGGCATTTCCAATACAATTTTTTGTTGGCAAGAAAAAAAAATATCCGTTTTTTGATAAAGTATCAAAAATAGTTCTCCATAAAATCATCGCCATAGAAGAACTCCCATTTCTCAAAAGCCGCCTTCAACCGACTCGATCGTCTCGTCAACGTCAATTTTTCGTTTTCTCCGCTCGTCTTTCGAGCAAGCTAATTTTATATTCAATTTAACCTATACATGTTGTGCTTTTATGCTCATAACCATTGAGGATTACTTCAGTTTCTTCATGATCCAATGATTGGAAATAAACTATGTTAAGGTGGGAAAACCCATGAGGTTCAACTTTTCCGAAAAAAAGTTAATCGCTGGACAAACACTGTTATGTTGTTGGTACGGTTTAATGCATTTGCATTGAACATTTTACATTAATTTCTGAAGAATAATCATTATCGAAGAAGTTTGTCTTTTTTAATTTTGGTATCCAAAAAAACTAAAAATTCGAACTGTGCGCAGGTTTTACCAGCAATTTAAATACAAATTATGTTATTAATTTTTTTTGTCAATTTTCATAAAAAATTTACAATCCACAATGATTAAATGTTATGTAAATATCTTCACTCATTTGTACTTTTTCCTAAGAACGGCCTTCTTTTTTTTCCCGTTACAAATTATTTTATAAATTTTTTTTTTAAGTTTTCATAAAATTCATAATATTCCAATCATTGTGGTTAAATTTAATGTAAAATTGAGGTAAGGGCATTTAAACAGACGCTGTCACAACGTACAACACCTTTCATTATTCCATCATGTTGAAATACGTTAAATTTTTTCTGCAGAACTCATCTATAAAAATATTTGTAATTGCGTCGCAGGTAAAAAAAAGTGTTACATACAATGTCAAAGCAATTTTACGGCAAGATCAAATAAATTATTAATTTTTAGTGTGTGAAAACTAATGTATGTATGTACTTTATTGTGTTTAGTTTCCTATGTATTTTAACGTAGGAACCGGTCGCTGTGTGTAGCGTTGCGTCCAATAACTGGCTAATACACTGCGTCTAGATTCAAACTCACCCAGAGTATGTTAAATCTGAAATCATAAAAAAGTATATGCTAATAATAGCGGTCGCCCTCGGTACCTTTAGTGGTACAATATTAAGGCACACACTAAAAATTGAAGGAGATATAGCATTGTTGTTTAAATTTTAAAGGATATAAATGCAACTGCATACATACATATATATGTTCACACAATTGTATATTACTTGTGTTTATTGAAGGTGGTGTTTTCAGCAGCAATGTTAAAAAAATAGTACTTTGTTGAAAATGTTCCATCCGAGAAATTTCGTCTGGTTTGCGTACGTAAACGATGATGAGAATTTTTTCTGAAATTCATAAATTTTTAAAGTTTTTATAACATTGCATTTTTGTGGAAATTTTTTTAAAATTCTAAAGTGGTCGAGTGTGTAGCGGTCGGTGTGCTTCAACATCAAGACACACTCTAAAAATGGAAGGAGAAGCTCGGCAAAACTTTGAGCCTCATATAGTATGTATGTATGTATGTATGTAGTATAGTGTAAGCGCCAAATAATCATTGTTATCAATAAATTATTTGACAAAAAATGATGAAACAGTTTATGGTGGCATAGTTAAATTTGAGCTAAGGAATACATTTTTTCATAATTTTCAAGTAGCAACTTTTGTCAATATTTTATAATTTTTTAATTAATCAGAATGTGGTTAATATGTGGTGTACATATGTATGCAGTTGTATTGATATCCTTTAAAATTTTGCACGGAAAACAACAATACATGCATGCACATCTCCAAACAAGAGACTTTGTTGCTAAGCAAAGAGTACAAAGAAATGTAAATCAATAAATATCTACATACTTATATACATACATATGTACATATAGATAAATACAATTTTGTTTCGTTAACTGGGAAAATTATCTTAACAAAATGAGTTTGTTATAAATGTTTATTTTCATTTAAAAATCAGGTTTCGATTAATCAGCCTGTTCGACTAATTTATTATTCGCACATCCCTTAAAATTTATTTTAACGCATTTTCCAAATTTAAGATAAATGGAATAACAAACAATTAATCGCAGTTTTTATTTAATTTGAAATCGGTCGATTCCTCTTAGGGCCAGTTTTTCAGTGCTGGTTTAAACTCAGTTTAAACTAAGTTTAGTTAAACTCAGTTTAAATTTAAACTTAGTTACCTTGCGGCCAAATAAATTTGTTACAACCAAAAAGAAGTAGTTAGCAAACAGCTGATAAGTTAAACTAAGTTTAACCGAGCACAATCGGCCGTTTAAACTTAGTTTAAACTCCGTTTAAAGTTGACTGAAAACCGAGTTCAATTTGCTCTGAAAAACTGGCCCTTAAAATACCTGTTGTAGAGGTTATTAATTCAGCAACCAGGCAGCACTATTGCGATAAAACTGCATTATCATCATTGAGCCTTGCACATTTTTTGCCAGAATATAAATTGTCAAATACAAACAGTTATTTTCGTTAAATTTTAACTTCAACCAATTGTTGCTTTATCAATTTGTAAAAGTTTTAATTTATTTTATTAAATCTAATTGTATAACTATGGATGTGTTTTTAAATGAAGAGCTCTCATCTGAAGCGAAAAAAGATCAGCGGCACGCATATTTACGCGAAATTGGTATAACTACCAAGCTGAACGAAATATTCAGCAAATTATTGCAAGCAAATGTGAAGCCAGAGAATCCTTTGGATTTCATACGGGAGGAATTGGGTGACAAGCCCATACCAGCCGAAGCAATTGAAAATATGGAACACGAGTTGGACGATGCCCAACGTGAAATACGGCGATTGCGAGGCATACTAAAAGATCTTGGTATTGACAGCGTGGATGAACAATTTAATGACACGGATGTGGGACCAGATGAGTTTGAAAATGTGGCCAACGAAGTCAATAATTCAATGAATATTGTAACTATTAATAATGACCAAGGGGATGGGCAAAAGCAACAACTAAGCTAAGTTAAAAAAAAATCAAATATTAATCGTTATTTTTAATATTGATAAATAAAAAAATAATGTACTCAAAGTTATCAGTATACAAATATGGCGTCTAAGAGAAAATAAAGGGTTATTTTTTCTTTGGAACGTGATAGACGCACGTTCACGCGAAAAACAGAACAAGATTTTCAAAAAAATGCTGAAATTTTTTCTTGTGATATTTCGCTACCTGTCATTGACTTGTTCTGTGATTTTAGAAAATTACAAGCCGGTTTTTATTGAATTTCGAAATGAATTTTATTCCTCTTTATTTTAGTTACTTATATCATAAACTTAATGTTAAATTAAATTGTATTCATATATATATTTTTTTTTAATTTAATGGTATTATTTTAAGAACTCTGCTCCTCTTTTTTTAATTGTATATTCATAATTTTGTGAATATGTTTGTTTTTTTCTTAAAAAGAACCCAAACTCTAAAAAAGGAGGATAAGAAAGATTTCCTTAGCGCGAAACACGTTCTGTCCTTCGTGTGGATGCTTAAATAACGTATCGCATATTTATTTCTTATTTCATCCATTCAGTTTTAAATTATAATATTTTTATACTTTTTTGTAAGATGCTTTTAATCTATATAAAATTGTTTCCTTTATAATCTTGCTCGCTTTTGCTGGTTATTTTTTTACGCTTAATGGTCAACATTTTCGAATAAATTAAAAAAAAAACAGGCCTTGGAACTCTGTTGACGGTGTATTGCATGGATGCATCTCTACCGTGCGACATCTACGTATGTGTGTATTTGTAAATGTCTACTGTTTTTGAACGCCAAATTGGCTGGCAACCACCTTAGTCAAAATATTGTAAGCTACATACATATGTTGTTGCTACAATACTAATACGTGTTTATTTATCTTTTTTTGTCATATCTTGTTTTTCTTTCAAATTCTTTACTTGCTCATATTGCAGCGCTTTTATGTTAGCTTTTTGTTTAAATTAGCGATTGATATTTTTATTTTACAAACCGTAAATAAACGTTTTATGTAGCAGCGGCAAGTTGAATTATTTTCTATCTGTAAATTCATGGAGTTTTTAGACACAAACATGTATAATTTTATGTTTATTTATGTTTCATGCAGACTACTTGTATATGCCTCGATCTGTATATATGTATATATATTTAATACTACATAAATGTATGTATGTATGTATGTATGATTTGGATTTGCTAAATCGGCTCTTGTTGTTAACATTGGGTGTTTATATAATTAATATGTATATTTCTTAAGCATTTGCTTTGTTAATTAAACCCCCATACAGTTGGATTAAATTTTAATTAATTTCCTTTTTATATGTATACATATTTGTTTATATATGTAGTTGTAACTTTGTATGCTAAAATCTAAATTAATTAATGCATGTGGTTGTTGCTGATAATTAAAAAGAAAATATTTTGTGCTTTTACACAATATCTTCCACTTAATTCTAAATTGCCGTTTTTTTTGTTTATATATTTTGTTCCCATTAGCGCACGTAAATTTATTACAAAAGAAATGCATATTTTAACAGCATGCCACTATTTTTTTTTTCACCAAAAAAATTATAATTTAATAATTTTTGTCATGCTAGCCCATTTTAACGTACATGTACAAATTTAAGAGTCATTGATGTGTACAATTATGCTATACACATACACATACATATGTATTTATGTATACATATATGTATGTGTGTTTGTATGCAGTTCGATACATTTCAATTTGTTATAAATTTGATATTTGAATGGCTGGTTGTATGTATACCTCAGTTTTTTACATTTAACTACAGTTTATTAATTAACTATGTGCTGCATGCAATGACTTTGCGTCTCTTATTCCTGGGCTGAGTTCAACTTTTCTTCATTTACTCCAAAACAATTGATATATATATATGTATATATTTTTTTTTTGTTACTCTCCTTTATGTGCCATTTCGATTTGTTTATTAAATTTTATTTCTTAATCGGAATGAGTACATTTATCATACACATTCATCTCTGCCCTGCATTTGCTTAAAGTTTCATTTTGACATATCTCAGCTTGACCAACTATTTTCCCTTAATATCCTTCTATTATGTATTTTATACATATTTCCTAATGAGCATACATACATACATGCATGACGTGGTAGTTTAAATGAATATTGCTGATTCATATGCTATGTACGCGTACCGCTTTATAGCTAAATAATGCCGTAAGTTGTAAAACAATTTGTTGCAAAGTTTTCAAATGTACAAATTTCTGCCCTTTTGTTGCTAAATTTTTCAAATTGATCTTGAACTTTTTCATATAATTTGTAATTTAATTTTCTCATCCGAAGGGCAATACAAGTTACCTACAATGCCCACCTGACGAGAGTTCGGTTACGTTTCCAAGGACTGTCAATCATACAGGATTAACTAAACGTTCCTAGGAAATGCGTTTGGTTGCAACCTCGTATGCATTGTCCTCTGCTACACTTCAATATATTTCATTGATATACGAATAAACATTTGTTCCTTATGAGACGTTACTTTACACACATACATATAAGAAATTTTTAAATATACCAATACATCTATCATAGCTTAATAGATTCAAATACAAAAATAAAGACTATGCAATAAATCTTCAACTAAGGAATAAACATAAACACTTAGGGCGAAACAAAAAAAAAAAAAATCAAGTCAAGTGGTTTTATACCATATTAGATAGATAAAAACTCATAATGGCCAGAACAAAACTGCTAGTATAAACGTGAAAGATAGATCACTTTCGTTTCAAAGCATACGTTAGGGAACAATTTTAAGAAATGTACACATATGCATTTTTTTAAGATAATTTCTAGTCGCGCCCATTTCTAGCTAATCGTCTTAAGCATTTATCATAAATACACGCGCTTACTGATTTGGCAAAAAGCACTTAATGGAAGAAAAGTTTAATAAAAAAATAAATTATATATAATGCATGCATAACGTGTCATGCTGACGCAGCACTCCTGTTCTACATCCTTGCATGTATATGCATGACTTTCTCGTGTATCTCGAAACTATTTACATACATTCTGAATCAAATGTACATTTTGTTCGAAGGTCTTCTGATTAAGCAATACAATTGCTAGACTGATTAGTGTTTTTATATGCACATGCATTCTACCCCAAATGACTGTTCATCATTTTAAAATCCCGCTTTTATAATGCTCTTTCCAAGTGCTACTATGAATATTACATGTTATTATTCCTTGTGTGTTTGAAAGCGCATTTCACTTGTATGGATTAAGGAAACATAACGTTACCACTCATAGATGGCATTTTCGCTTATATTTCCTATTTTCGACTTCTGGTCGGCCGATTGTTAGAATTGGCGCCATTTCCGCTACTGCTGGCGGGGACACCAGTTGTGTTTTCTGCTGTAATAATGTTGTTAGTATTTGTCGTGCTGCTGACCATATCCGTTGTCTCTGCTGCTGCACTTATTTTCTTAACATTGGTCGAACTACTGTTCGCCTCAATTGCACCGTCTTGAGCTGTTATATGGAGGGATACTTTAAATTATTAACTACTTAAATATGTTACGTGAACTATGCGCTATTACTTTTACTTTTCGTTATTGTTGATTTAGAGGCATTTGGTGTTGATGCAGTCGATGTTCCAGATGCTGAACCGCCAGCTTTCTTTGGTGCAGTCGGTGCATTTTCAGTAGTCGGAGTAACACGGTCTGCGGCTGCTTTACGCTTATTCGCACGTTCGCCGCGACTACTAGCCGTTGAAGTGGACTGTATAAAAGTAAAAAATTTTTTTTTTTTAATTGGTCATTTCAATAATGCATACATGCAAACATACATATGTTTGTAAATATGTACATATATGTAAATCTGTATGTTTAAGTTTCAAGTGACTAAAAAGTACCGGCATACAAAATTTCAAAAAAAAATTGTTACCAGACACGTTATTACTCGCAGTCAATAAATAATTATTATAGTAAGATACAAATTTTATCGTAATTATTATCAGCGATATAAATATTTTCGGCCTTCAAATACTTTCATTTAGTATGGATGTGCGGGACTTAAAGACCACTTTGAAACTAGTTAGTTAAGAAATTTTGGGATCAGTTTGAGAATATGTAGCTTGGCACCATTCAGGGCTGGTTCAGAACTTTTTCAGTCGTGCACTCTACACCTTTCCCAACAGTTTTTCAGAAAATTTTAATTGAATTTCAGGAAAAACACAAATGTATTTTAAAAAATCAATGTCCCCTGATTATAAATCCGAAAGTCCTACCCTCCGGAGGTTTAAAGCCGGTTTTACAATCCATTCTTAAATCGAAATTAAGTTCTTGTTAAGACAAATCTTAGCTAAGACCAGTTTAAGATTTTGCACACATTTGCGTTTCGCAATGGAGACTTAAGTATGGAAAATATTTAATTCAGAAATATGGTGGCACCACAAGAATTTGCTTTGTTTTTCCATATTTGGAAATTTGAGCAAATAGAAAATAACTCGTATTAAAATATTTGTGTGCGAATTATATATGTACATATGTATGTAATTAAAAACAATTTTAAATACAAAAAGAATAAGCAATTTCGCTGCGTATTAGATTGACTTGGTGGGTAATCTAGGGGCAAACTAAATTTTAGCACTGTCTCATTTTTCTCTTTGTCGAAGTTTTATAAATTTTCTCTCGACAGTACTATAGGGTGCGACGTTAACTCGTACGTTATGGCTCGTGAGGTAGTAGCTTTGTCGAAATGTTAATTAAAACATACTCTCCAGACACAACGCATGGTTCTTGAGACAAATTAAAGTAGTTTAAGTTTATTTGGAAATAATAAAGGATACACATACCTGATAGTCTATTGCTTCGATTCGATATTATCAATTTAAGGACATTTCAAGCATTATTGAAATAAAATCTGGCGCGAAAATCTTTCTCATCGTACAATTGAAATTAGTTTAGTTCTCTTTAATACACAAATATTTATTACTTCCTCGTTCTCTAAGTCATTGTCTTCATCACTACTCCAATCAAATTCCATATTTCGAAAATTCTTTAGATTTTTTCAATTATTTGTATTAAGGTCTTTACAATTTCATTTGACAAGCAATAATCAGCTGTTCGCAGATATAAGGTCAGTTTAAGACGAGAAATTCGGCGACTTAAGTTCAACTTAAGATTTGGTTGGTAAAACGCAAAATCCTAAACTAGACTTAAGTTCGACTTAAAAATGCATTGTAATACCGGCCCTTATAGTTTTTAAGCAATTTGCTGTTAAAGTGGCGAAAAATGTCAATTGTAACCTCACTTTCTCCTTTGTGCAGCAATGAAATGAAAATACCGTGCTGCCATACATGACGAATATACATATGTCGAAAAAACGAAAATAATAAAGTCTATGCGCATATTACGAGGTTTTTATTTACAAATTTTAAAAATATTACGAAATATTGTTTTATTTAAGAAAAACGCCGCTGTCGAAAATTTGTAATTAAAAATTGAGCAGTTTTTAATTACAAATTTTCAATATATTACGAAAATTTTATTTATTTAAGAAAAGCGCAACAGTTGTGTTTTATTTACTTTTGAAACGTTTGGCAGCATACTTTTGCTCATACTGTCGGCCATTCTTATTTATGTTTGTTTGCGAAAAGTGGTAAACATTCTAGACACATTTATAAACCCGTTTGTTAAGTTAAATATATATAAAAAATGTGAACAAAGTATGTAAATAAAAAAAAAATTGTATACCGCTGATTGGCTGAACATTTGCTGGTGGTAGTGAAGAAAATTTAACAACAAATTTCTTAAATAGTAATATTAATAAAATGAAAACAGTGATACATTTAGATAAAGAGTGCCTCCCCCAACATCCCCACCAAGTTTCGTTACCAAATTCCTTCTACTTTCGCTGAAATCGCGATAGTTTCTTATTGGAAAGCCAACCCGAATTTGCGTTGCTCTGCAAATTTGAACTGGATATTTTTCACTCGAGATTTATTCCACAGACTAAATATAGGGTGTGATTACAAGAGAGAACAGTCATAATCAGTACTACTATAGGTACTTCGCGTGCTTGAAAATAATTGCAAAGTAGGGGAAATTGAGACAGCAAAGTGACATTTCATTTTGAGGGGAAGCTTTTGGTTTCTGCTGTAAAAATGTTTGCCAGCAGGAAAACAACTGATTTCAATTTGAATATATAACAAATTTTTGTTTAAGAACTTAAAAGTTGAAAATTATAAAATACGTGTGTTAAACATGCAAGAAGTTTCCTTAGTAGAATGTTTCAAGAAAACACTAATGTAATGTTTTTCATTTTTCGCTTACTATTTTGGATATTTTTCTCTTGTGAGAACAGAAGACATTTCGCCAGAATTTTGCTGTTGGAGAATTTAATCGAACGCACTTATAAGGCGTTCATGAAGTAAATAATTTTATGAATTACCAGTTATCATATTTTATTTTTCATAAACACAAAAAACTTGCAGAGTATTGGCAAATTGAGCTGTTAAATGGATGTTACGAAACTTTAGTAATGATCCGTCTTTGAGCTGCTTTATGTTCTCGATTTGAGTAGATATTGCGTCTATTGCTTTTTTGATGATAAAAGGACTCAAGTTTTTCAGTTCGTCGTTGGCAGATTTAATAATTATGTACTTTGGCTGATTGAGTGGCGCTGGTTTGTATGTGAGAGTAGGAAAAGAATATTTGGAGTTGTAGTCGTCAAATTCGCTCAGTAAAGCAAATCTATTTCTTGATTTATCCGGCGGTTCTGGTGGCGACGGCATTTTGTTGCTATCTAGTATATTGTAACGGTTTGTTTATGTATTCTGTTTAGTATTTATTTGTCTTTAGTATGAAAAGAAAAAGATCACCCGACACGAAAAAACAGTGTAAGGCGAGAATGGAAAAACTGCTGTTCGGTTTTACTAGTTAGTGGACTAAGAACACTAACACGCAATTCCAAAATTGCCGAAAAATTCCTCAAAATAAAAACGATCGCTAGTCTTTGTCAAGTTACAGTAAAATACCACGACAATTTAAATACAATCAAAGGAGTTATCTATGCTCCTTGTTTAAATTATGTTAGCGATGAAGAAATTGTTCAGGAACTAAAAAGCCAAGGTGTAACAAGCATATACAAGTTTACCCGTACGATCGAAGGCAAACCGATTCCCACTGGAAAAATTGCTTTATCTTTCGACCTCTACCACCTACCAAAGTCCATTGACATAGCTTGGTACAAAGTCAAAGTTGCACCTTATTATCCAACACCTATGCGTTGCAAAAATTGCCAGTTGTTAGGGCATACTAAAACGCGCTGCACCAACCCTGCCACATGCGAAGGCTGCAATCTCCCACCCCACTCACCCTCCGACTGCTCACGCAAACAATGTGCAAACTGCGGTAGTGATCATGCGTCGACAGACAGAGAATGCCCAAGATTTAAACAAACACAAGAAATATTAAAAATAAAAACCGTTGAAAAATGCTCCATGGGAGAAGCACGCCAAAAATACAACGAACACAATAAACCTACTGTTAATCAAAAAAATACATACTCAAGCATCACCAAAGCAAACCAAACTACACCCATCATCAGCCTACCATCTTCACCAACACCAACAACCTCGACCATGGGAAAACGTCCCGCCTCGTCCCCAGCATTAAAATCTAACACAACAAAACTGCAAAAAACGCAGACATCTCTCCAAACCAAGAGCAATACCAGTAACAAAACAAACTCACTCACTCAAAACACAGAACTGAATCAACAAAAAAACTCAACCAACAAATTATCCCAGCAAACCAAAAGAATATCAAATGATTTTTCTACTCTTTCACCTTGCAGTAAATTAACCCAAGAACTATTAAATAAAAACGAATATTTCTTGCCTGTTTCCGAATCCGACGAAGAACCAACACTATAAAAAAAAAAAAAAACAATAAATAAATAAACTAATAAAAAGTTACAAATAAAATAAAAACAAAAAAAAAAAAAAAGTTATACTCATATACACACATATATAATTTCTATTCTTTATGAACTTTAATATTATGCAATGGAACATAAAAGGATTCTTAAACAATATCAGTGAACTCAAACTTTTAATAAAAGAACAAAACCCAGATTTTGTTTCACTACAAGAAACGCATTGCCAACACAACTTCAACCCTTATCCTCCAAACGGTTACGTAGGCTATTTTCAAAACTCATCAGCGAATACCACCTCCAAACAAGGAATAGGTGTGCTCATTAAAGCCAATATTCCACATAAATTAATTTCTTTAAACACGGATTCACAAATCTTAGCTGTAGAAATAAACTCCAACATAAAATTCACAATAATTTCTTACTATTTTCCTCCACTACAACAAATTCCATCCAAAGAAATCACAGATCTACTTGTATCCACACAAACTCCAATCGTTTTCTTAGGTGATTGCAACAGCTGGAATCCTCTGTGGGGTTCACCAACGTGCAACAAAAGAGGTAAAGCAGTGGAGTACATAATCAATCAATCAGATCTTTCAATCCTAAATGATGGTAGGCCGACCCATTTTTCAACCCATGGAACACTAACCCATGTGGATATCACATGCTGCTCTCCAAGCCTACTTCCCATGACCACATGGAACATATTAGACGATCTCTTCAACAGTGACCATTTCCCCATTATCACAAAAATTACCTTAGCCCAGGAAAAGAAAAAACACCACTTTGAAAAAAAGTTCTTACTCAACCTCGCCGATTGGAAAAAGTTCAACGAAACTATTGAAGAAGAGCTGTCAAAGAGACCGTATTCAAAAAACATCAACAATGAAGCCAATAACATAGCAACATGCATCCGTGTAGCAGCTAACACTTCTATTCCACAATCTTCCAGTAAAATAAAGAAACACGTGCCTTGGTGGAATAAAACATTAGCGAACCTCCGCAATCAAAAAATGACGTCCTGGCATACTTTCCAAAAATCTCCTACACAACAAAATCTTCTCGAATATAAAAAGCGTAACGCCATCTTTCGAAGGGAAATGAAACGCACAAAAAAAACGACTTTTGAAGATTTTGCCAGTTCGATCAACATAAATTCAACTTCACAAGAACTATGGAGCAAGGTACGGAGACTAACTAATCGTAATAAACAATCATCGATATACGCAATAAAAACAAGTCAAGGGACAACAACCGAATCGGGGCCTATATCTAACCTTCTCGCTCACTACTGGTCTGAAAGTTCCAATGACTCAAATTTCGATAGACAATTTATTCAAGCAAAAAACTCTCAAATAACACTAAATAAAGCAACTAACCCAGCAGCCGAAAAAATGGAAACCCCTATTTCAATGGAGGAACTAATTACAACTTTAAAAAAAACTAAAGGAAAAACGCCAGGCTTTGACCGAATCTCATACACGATGATTAAGCAACTAAATGTATCTGCAAAGACAAGACTTCTTACTTTGTACAACAAAATCTTTAATACGGGCACTATGCCTCAAAACTGGAAATGTGCAACCATCGTCCCCATCGCAAAGCCACAAAAAGAGCCAAACCTGCTCGAATCCTATCGACCGATCTCGCTAATCTCGTGCCTCTCGAAACTAGTGGAGAAAATAGTCGCGACACGTCTACTGTGGTTTATTGAAATAAAAAGGCTCATTTCATCTAACCAGGTCGGATTCCGACCAGGAAGAGGATGTACAGATGCTCTGTTACATATCGACTACCATGCAGCAAAAGCTTTATCTACACACAACCACATCTCCATACTCTCGTTAGACTTCGAAAAGGCGTTTGACAGAGTAGGAGCACACGTAATTTTAGGGAAACTTCATAAGTGGGGAGTTGGACCAAAAATATTCAACTTTATAAAATCATTTCTCCTTAACCGTAGAATACGAGTCAGAGTTAATGGTGTTTACTCGAATCTTTATCCACTGAGCAATGGAATACCTCAAGGGTCACCACTTTCAGTTTTACTCTTCTCAATTGCCTATAGTGAAATTAGCAATGTTATAAAAAAACATAAACTAGTCAACCACTGCGCCTATGCTGACGACATATATATATTATGTAACGTTAAAGATGCCAAAGATTCTAACGAGGTCCTTGAAAAAGTGCTAATAGATATTGACAACTGGACATTAAAATCCGGGGCAAAAATCTCGCTGCAGAAAACCAAAAAGCTCCACATTTGCAGAAAGATTAAATGCTGTTCCCACAACTTTTCAATTACACTGAGACAACATAGCATCGAAAACGTCGATGAACTGCGAATACTGGGTCTTATGTTCACAAAAAACTACACGTGGAAGCGACACCTATTAAAATTAAAAAAGGATTTACTCCCTAGAATCAATTTAATATCATATTTATCTTACAAGGGATATGTTCACATAAATACACTCATACACCTCACGAAAACATTAATTCTTAGCAGAATCGATTACGGACTCTACTTATATGGCTCCACATCCAAAACTACACTTAACATCATAAAACCCATTTACCACAAAGCCATCAGAACTAGTCTATTCGCTTTTCGCACCACACCAATAAAAAACCTTTTAATTGAATCGGGCTTACCCACAGTGGAAGAACGAATACACGAGATAAATTCTAAACTAATTCTAAAAATCTTATTCCCAAATACTTCCGTAATTAGAGAAGACATACAAAAACTTCTCCCATCCAAACGAAAATTCAACGTCACTCCAGCTCTGCTCAAAATTATAAAACTTCTCCGCAATTTCGACCTAGAAGAAAAACCCCACATACCCCGAAAACATAGTCCGACTTGGAATATAAACATCGACTCATGCGATACTTCTTTACATATCTACCAAAAAGACAACACTCCAAATCTAATGTTTGAACAACTGTTTCTTGAGAGGGTCAACACGTATAAAAATAACGGCTGGTCGATCGTATTTACCGACGGTTCAAAAATACAAAACAATACTGCATACAGTATAACTTCAGAAAATGGCGACTATATTAGTTTAAAATCCATGTTCGCATATTCATCAATATTCTCAGCAGAAGCAGCAGCAATACACGAAGCCTTGGTATTTGCCCTCCAGAAAAAGGCAAAAACCATAATATGCTCAGACAGCCTATCAGCCATCCAAGCAATTCGAAATCCAACCTGCAACACCTGGGAAACCATTAACGAAATAAGGGAATTACTGATAAGAAACAGCAGGGCACTCATGCTACTATGGTGCCCAGGGCACGTAGGAATAGAGGGAAACACCTATGCTGACAATGCCGCGAAATTCGCATGCAACGCTCCAACAATAACCAGCCCAAGAATAGAAAAACTTGACGTAAAAAGACATATAAATTTACGCATAACAGAAGAGAGACGAGAAGCACAAAAAACCTATAAACACTCGCACTACTCCGCCATCAATAAGGAATATACCCCTCCTCAATACCCAACAAATGTACATGGCTTCAGAGCCAGAATATTTTCACGACTTCGTCTTGGGCATACAACGGAAACACACCAGTACATTTTAATGAAAAAAAATCAACCCATTTGCACCGTCTGTAACACTAACCAAACACTACACCACATCTTAAATGAGTGTCAAAAACACGCAATTGCAAGGAAGGATATCCTTAATTCCGAAAATATAAACAACATCTTAGCAACCCCCAGTCAGTCAAACATTGAAAAAATTGCCAAATTCATTAAAACAATAGAAATTACAATATAAACATAAAAGAAAAAGTGCAAAATTTACGATCAACCTAGAGCTGATGGCCTCAGTAGCCAGTGCTCAAACAAAACATTTCTTAGTACTGGTATTTATACTAGTATCTAAATAATAATAATAATAATAATAATACGAAACTTTGCGTTAACAAACTTTTATGTTTTCGAGTTTTCTCTCTGAGAGCGTTACTGAATAATTTTTTACATAAGCCAACCTTATTGAATATATTTTGTTGAAAAGTTAAGAGAATTTAATATAAAAAAATATGCTGTGCTGTTATTTTGACCGAAAGTGTATGTGTTTTTTTTTTACTTTAAACAAACCTTTGTTAGCACGTCTTTGGTGCGCGCCGTTGTCGAACTAATTGGCGAAGCTGCTCTAGCCTTTGCCAGGGGGGAGCGTTGTGCGCGAGGTGAGGCCTTCGATGCTGACCCTGTGTTCTTTTGATTTGGTTTATATTCGGCATCAGAATCATCGGTGCTGTCATTTTCTTCGTCAGTTGTTGTAGCCTTTTTTGATTTCGACTTACGCTTGTTGGCCATTTTTCTTTTCTTTGCCGAAGATTTTACACCACTGTCATTTGCAGTTACTCCAGTAGAACTTGCCCGACCACGCTTGCGACCTTTCGTTGAAGACGCAGCAGTAGATGTGTTAGCACCGGACTTTGATGTTGATGGTGTACCAAAATCATTTACACTACGTCGTGATTTACGTATACCTGTTGGTGTTGTGCTTGTCGCGGATTTCTTTTCAATCTGAGATTCATCTTTGTACAATGATATATCCACTAAAAATGATTAAGTTAATTTTATTAAATGGTGAAAGGAAAGCTTTATGTGTCGTGTCTACTTACGCCCATCAGGATTTTCCTCTGTAAGTTCAGGTCTTGGGACAAGACCTTTTTCTACGTCTATAGCCTTCTTGAGTATACTTTCAATACGTGTTTGTTCCTTCTTCGGTAAACTTAGATGTCCTTTGTCAACACGTTTTAGTTCGACAGTCGTTAATACACACTCAATATCAGTGTGGTCATAAAAATCAGGTATATAAACTGCACTGTTATTGGGATCCTCGGATAGCCAACGAATGCTGATGCGCGGCGATGTGCGATAAACATTTTGCATCGTTTGACATAAATAAAATGTACCTTCGGCGTTACGCACCGCCATGTATTCATTTTTATAGAAAACAATCAACTTGTCTTCAATTGACATGGGTTTTGGTGAGTTGGAGGCTTCACTCGCCGAAAGCTTAGTGATATAGGCTAGCTCGGGTAGGGGACTTTGAAATGGTATAGTCTTAAGACGATGACGAGAACTTTTTCGGTCGCTACCGCTAGTGCTTGGCCCTTGCTCTAGCTTTGGAATCGCAGGCGAGCCCGTAACATCTGCTGCTGCACTACTATTGCTGCTGCTGCTGCTTACACCATTCTTTGACTTCCTGGATCGGCTACTGCTCGATACTTTTTCGCTCTTTTCAGTTGTTGGCTTCTCTATAGATTTTGGTACTTTTGTTGTTTGACGTCCTGATCGCTTACCTTGTGTAGTGTTTGCCTCTGATATCAAGCTGTTTGTCGAATCTGGAGCAGCTTCTGTTGCTTTTAATTTCGTACTTTTTGTATTGGCGTGGTTGTTGATGTTGCTCTGAGTGGGTTGTTCAACAGCGGCCGCTGTTGCTGGAAGGGAAGCTGGAGTTTTTTCCAACTTGGTGTTCTTTGTTTTTTCATCTTTTTGTTTTTCAGCAACTGCTACTTTTCCAGTTTGGCGTTTATCTGGTTCTGTCGAATTTTCTGCTGCCTTTGGAGGAGCAGTTTTTAATTTTGTATCAACTGGAGTAGAAGATGCAACCACCGTTTTTAAGTCATTTACCGCGATTAAAGATTCTTTTTTCTCTACGCTTTTAGTTTTATTTTCTGCAATATCTCCTGAGATTTTATCAACCGTGTCAATAAGTTTTGCCTTCATGTTATCGGATTTCTCGGGCGCTCGACTTATTTGCTCAGTGACCTCTTTAACTAAATTTTCACGCTTCTCTTCGGCATCTTTTTTACCTAAAAGGCCTGGAATATTGCAGCTGTTCTCTGTATCTTTTGTTACCTTCGAAATAGCGTGTTCCCCAGTTGAATGTAGGTTAATATCTTTTGTGGTTGTAACTTCAGCCGACTCCAGCTTATTTGCATTCTAAAAATAAGAACAGTGATTACCAATTACACACAAGTTCTAAAAAATAAAAAATAAAATGTTGTATCTTAAATTTTTTAACTGATTACCTTATTTTCTTCTACCACTTTGGTTTCAGTTTCTTCTTTCGACGCTGTGATTACTTGACTATCTTCCTCCTTTGTAATTGAGGGCTTGTTTTTCTCCGGGTTTGTATCGTCAACATTACCACCACCATCACTACCACCGCCATCAATACTACTTACAACACAGGCTGACACTATCGACTGCCCAGGCTTGTTTATCTTCTCCACCGGGTCTTCTGTATCGCCTGGTTTACCGACTTTAGTGTCAGTTGCGGCAGCAGCATTGAGCTCTTTGGCTGCTGCAGAGTAAATTTTCTTTTCGGCTGAAGCTGGTTTTGCCGAGTTAACTGCACTTTGATCCTCTTTCATCTGGGCAGGTATTTTCCCAGCCAATTCAGCACTTTTAGTTGTCTCTAGTTTTTCTGCCGTTGCAGAATTAATATTCTTATCAGTAGCAATAGCTGATATAGTATTGGAATTACCGGCAACAGGTGAGGCTGGTTTTGAATTTGTAGCCTTCTGGGGTGCATTAGTTTGTTCCGCAGGGCATACCATTCCACTATTTGCTGTAACGGCTGCAGTTCCTGGAGCTGAAGTGGAAGAAACGGTGGTTCCGCTAGTGGCCGCTCCTAATTGCGAAGTAGGAGTTGGCGCAGGTAATGCTTGCTTTGTAAGTGGTACCGGATTAACGCTTTGTTGTGGGGACTTAGATGGTCCAGTCGCAGTTGAAGCACTAGTTGTCATTGCTACTGTACCAGTAGGCACTGCACCAGCTTTGGTTGTTGGTGCTATGTTGGTTATAGTTGGGGGGACAACAGACGGCTTCTGGAAGTGTGTGGGGAATGGTGGTGGCATGGCGCTGACTATAGGTGAAGTTTTACCGGCGCCAAATTTGCTTTGTTGGTGTGCGGCAGTTGGTACAGCAGTTGCTGAGCCAGCTTTTGCCGGCAGCAATGATATAGAGGGCGTTGGGGCATGTTTGGCACCGACAGTAGCGATGGTATTGCCACCACCGCCGCCAGCACCACCAGATGCGGACGTGGTAACTGGAGTACTATTCGCAATGCTCTTGGCAACTTGTTGCTGGGCTGCGATGCCCGGAATCAAGCCCACTGGAGTGATACCGCTAGGCACCGGTGTAATTTGGGTGCTTGGTGGCAAATTTGGTGCTTTTTGTTGATTTCCGATAGCCGTTGATGTTGGTGCTTGAGATGGAGGCTGCGTTGTTGCTGCAGTGACAATTTTATTGCTTGCAGTTGTTGATTGCGGCGTTGTGGTGGGCTGCGATGGGGCAGCTGTTGGGAAGTACCGCAAACTCTGTTGAAATTGCTGGAGTGCTTTTTGTTGTTGTTGTTGAAACTGTCCATGCAACTGTTGCTGGTGTGCAGTCAACAAAGATTGCGGTTGTTGTTGTTGCTGCGTCGATGATTGCGGTTGTTGTTGAGTTGGATGGTGTTGGGCTGGCGTCGCCTGAGATGGATGTTGTTGCTGGTGTTGTTGCTGTTGTTGGTGCTGATGTTGCTGCTGATGCTGCTGCTGTTGCTGATGTTGTTGCATTTGGAATTGTAATGTTTGCAGTTGATGTATGATATTTGGCGGCAAAGCCTGTAATTGTTGTTGGAATTGATTTAATGCTGCATTAGGAGCAGCAGCACTGCCATTGGGCTGCTGTTGCTGATGCGGAAATGTTTTATTTAATAGATCAGCAGCGGCTGGAGTGCGCGTTAGTGCCAATGGCTCACCACCGCCACCGCCGCCTGCACTACCAATCCCCACCCCACCACCTCCGCGATCTTTTTGTTGCTGCTGATGTTGCTGCTGTTGTTGCTGGTGTTGCATTTGGAAATGTAATAATTGCTGTTGCTTCAACATGTTTTGAAAACGTTGCTGCTGCAAGAAAACGTTCAATTCAGCCTGTGATGTCTGCGGCAACGCGTTCTGGCCATGAACTAAATTTTGCATTTGTTGTTGTATACCAGCCAAAGTTTTAGCAACTTGCTGCGAGTTGTTTGGTCCATTGGGTGGAACACCACCACCCATACCGCTACCCCCGGCGCCAGGTGGTTTCTGATTGTAGCTCATATTTGCATAGACACTATTCCAATAGTGCGAATATTAAAGAAAAACTGAAAATCAAAGAAATATTTTGTAAATTCATATTTTAAACTATTTAGAAATTTTTAGAATAGTCAAATGCATTATATTACGCATGGGTTGTTGTAATAGTAATTTCAATATTTAAAAAAAGTATTTAATGGACTCCTCTTATGTACGCCATACATACATATGTGTTGAATACCTTGCAACGCGAATAATAAACATATTTTGTCGATGTAACAGTATAAAACATGCTGAAGTGACAGTCTTTTGGCGTACATAAACATATATACGTTGGCAACTTCTCGCTCTAAATTAGCCATCTTGCACGCCCTAAGAAACTGTGTTGTTCCTTTCCAGAATTTGGTTACCAGTTTTGTAGAAAAAAGATGTTCAATTGTAGCAGATAGTTAAGTTTTTCATGTGGAACTTAGTATTAGTATTTCTTTCTTAAAAAATCCCGCCTTCAGAGCTTTATTGATCATAACCATTGAGGATTACCTTCAAATTCTTCATGATCCAATGATTGGAGGAAATATACTATATTAATGTGGGAAAACCCGTGAGGTTCTACTTTGCTGAAAAAAAGTTAATCGCTGGACAAACATATTGTTATGTTGTTGTTACGGTTTGAATGCATTTGCGTCATATTTGAACATTTTACATTAATTTCTAAAGAATAATCACTATCGAAGAAGTTTGTCTTTTTTAATTTTGGCATCCAAAAACACTAAAAATTAGTACTGCGCGCAAGTTTTACCAGCAATTGAAATACAAATTATGTTATTAATATTTTTTTTTTTGTAAGTGTTTATATAAAATTCATAATAATACAATCATTGTCGTTATATTTGATGTAAATATCTTCACTCATTTGTACTTTTTCCTAAGAACGGCCTTCTTTTATTTCCGTTTCTCTAATACTTCCAAAATACAACACTGAGCTAAGGGCGTTCAAACTAGCGCTGTTACAACGTACAACACCTTTCATTATTCCATCATGATTCAATTATAAAATGTTGGATAACTAAGCAGCCTTCTCTCTCACTTGTAACAGGTGATCTATCTTATTTAACATAGTTGCATTTTCTAAGCATTTTTCAAGAATTTTCAAAAATATTTTCAAATTGTGGTAGAAAGTTAAATTTTCAACAGAAAATAGGAAATTGACATCACCGATTCGTTTTGACTGTTTGACTTTTTTTTATTCGCTAAAATATTTTTTTTAAATTGCGTGAAATGAGCATGATGCAATAATAAAAGGTGTTGTACGTTGGTCTCGCTTTAAATCAGCCATCTTGAACGCCCTTATAACTGTGTTGTTCCTTTGCAGAATTTGGTTACCAGTTTTGTACAAAAAAAAATGTTGAATTGTAGCAGAAAATTAAATTTTTCATGTGGAACTTATAATATGTATTATCGATTGTTTTGAAATTTTGCATATATTTAACCTATGGATATTGTATTCTTATGTCCGTTTTTGATAAAGTTCTCCATAAAATCATCGTCATAGAGGATCTCCCATTTCTCATCCGTCTTCAACCGACTCGATCGTCTCGTCAACGTCGATTTTTCGTTTTCTCCGCTCGTCTTTGGAACAAACTAATTTTATATTTAATTTAACCTTTGGATGTTGCATTCTAATAATTATACGATAAAGGCTAAACGAACTCCATGGACCTGTATATTATGCTCATAACCATGGATTACCTTCACATTCTTCATGAACCAATAAACTATATTAATGTGGGAAAACTTTTCCCAAAAAAAAAGTTAATCGCTGAACGAACGTTGTTATGTTGCTGAACATTTTACATTATTTTCTGAAGAATAATCATTATCGAAGAAGTTTGTCTTTTTTAATTTGGCATCCAAAAAGACTAAAAATTCGTACTGTTTTTTGTCAGTTTTCATATAAAATTTATAATATTGCAATCATTGTGGTTACATTTTATGTAAATATCTTCAATCATTTAAAATTTTCTCTAAGAACGGCCTTCTTTTATTCCCGTTTCGCTAATACTTCCAAAATGCAACATTGAGCTAAGGGCGTTAAAACTGGCGCTGTCACAACGTACATAACCTATCATTATACCATCATGTGAAATGAGTAAGTATTTTACAAAAATTCAGATATTTTGACATAGAATTATACTTATATTGTACATTCATTAGGTCATAAAATTTGTTAGCTGCTTATTCCACAGTGTTGTGGTGATTTTCGAAGAGTTTTTGCTGTTTCCTCGGCCAAATATGTACATAAGTATGTATTAAAGTAAGTTGCAATCCGGCTTTTTTACAATGTTGTTAAACCTTCTTTTTACAGGATTTCTTGCTGAAGTACATTGCCAGCCGTCCTCGCGCAACGTTTGCACAAGAGTTCCTGATGGCCACGTTTCACGTGCAAGTAAGGTAAACAAAATTATGCTCATAAGGGTCGGTTTATCCGTCTCCGGTTAAGCACTTTTCTAAAGTTAAGGCCATTTGTGAGAAAAGTAAGTGGAGAAGAGTAGCCAACAACTTGCAATTTTAACGGCACTAAGAAGTGAACATTTATATAAAACATCAATGCTAACATTTTTCTTGCAGATCACGATTAACTTGGATTCCACGACGCGTCGCGTTCCTGAGTACAGCATAGTTTTACGGGCGCATATGTTACATGCGCATTGTCGCTACTTTGCTGAAGTGTTCCTGCACAGTGCAGCATTTGTTTGTGAGTGTATTCCTGCCCGAGTGCAGCACGCGTACACTTAAAAAAAGTAAGCCCAAGCAAAACGCTGCTTAAATGTAAATGTGAAAATATTAAAAAGAACTTTTTTCCTTTCAGGTTTGGCACCCGTTTGTCAGCGTGTTCATGCCTCAGTGCAATACCCATATAATTTTTTATAAAAATTATAAAAAAAAAACCTGGTTTAAAAATTTTGATTCACGTAATTTTATTCGAATAAATAATTATTTTTTAATAAAAATATTTTTAATTTTTTTTGGCTTAATACAAAAAATATAAAAATTTCAAGACAAAGTTTTCGTTAAATTATGAACTATAATTTTAATAATCTATAAAAACTTTGAAATATTTGTGGTATTTTGTATGTAAGAGTAATAATCGTTGAAATGCACATACGCCGTTGCATCGACTGCGTGCAGATTAATAGCGGAAGAAATTCGCTCCATGTTTCATGGACGTTTTTGTTTCCGTAAATAGACTACACATTAGTTTGGAGCTTCTCAAATTCAGCGCCTCGAGAACTGCCTCTCGACAATCTTTTCTAGAGTACAAAGTTAATTTAAAAAATTCTTTTAATTGTAATTTTCGTTATATTCACTATGTTAACTTTTTGGATGGTTTTTCAATCGGAAATTATTTTTAAAAGCTCAAATAATATTAAATTGACATTAATACGCGCCACAGTATTTACCGGTGTAAAACTTTTGCATAAAATCATAATATGTACCAATTTCTACCACCAAAGACCTACTTGGTGTACTTTTCTACCACATTCTCGCATGCACCATTTCTACTTCCTTCGCAAATGCAACTTTTTGTAAGATAGATCCAAATTTGGCTATCATTATATACCCAACCTTTTATAATTGAATCATGCGCGCAATCGAAGTAAATGGATTTCATAAAAAACCACTTGTCAAATTTTTTGGAAATGTCACCTACCTATTTTGCACTATTTCATTCTCAATTATTTTGACGTTTTTAAGCCCTGGGTTTATTATAAAGTTTTGTAAGGTCTTTTGCCAATTGCGACTAGAAGCGAACACAAACTAGTGAGTACATTTGTACATCAGGAAAGCTTACAGACAATCCTCCAGAAAATCGAAAACGTCCCATTTATTTGTTCTGCGAGTGGATTTATTGATTTTTTTAATAATTAAATCGGTTTGCACTCTCATGTTGTGGTAGTTATATGTATCAGCGTAAAACATGCTGAAATGACAGTCCTTGGACGGACATAAATCCGGGACATACCGGTATCGTAGCCTTTACTGTCGTGGGAAGATTTGCGTCATGATTTGTTGACGGCAAAACGAAGACTAGTCTAAAAACAGCAATTACACATACCTATGTATGTACCCAAATTTCGGATAGCTGTATGTACATATTTATGTAAATCCATGGTATTTTTTCTTCTTTTTCTTGTCCGACAGGGTGGGATGTTGATATTTGTTTTCCGTCATCCCTTGTCAAGTTTGGTTTGGACACAAACCGGTTTCGGCGTTGTGCCATCGTCAGTGTCAATTTTCGTTCCATGGGACTTATATTTCCTTGCATTTAATTTAAACATTGCACAGTTGCATCTTTTCAGAATTGTTTTTATACAAGTTGCGCATATAGTATCTTAAGTATTATGGACATTATGATACATAGATATGTATGTCTGTACATAGAAGCTAAAAGTCCTAGCGAATAAATAAACGCGATTGAAAATAGAAATGTTTGGAGTTAGCTGTACTTTCATCAATGCTGCTTAGAATGTGCGACAGTTTGCGATAAACGAACTTTTGTTTACTCCATAGCTTACTTCGAAAGAGGCTTGACTCACTATGCAAAGAATCTAAGTCGCTTCACAATATGAGGATTTTGTACTCGAAAAACCGTTCAGTTTTTATTTTCGCTATAGCGAACACCAAAGAGCGAAGGTATAGAGATATTTTCTACAGTTTATACCATATTTTCATTTCAATTTTTTCCTTTTTTATTTATAACAATGGCCTTTAAAGGCTCAATTATGGAAAATTTAGACTTAAGGCCATTAAAATAAAATGTACCGGCGTTTAGCTACCATTCAACGTTTGCTTATCTGACGAATGGTCTTAACCGGCGTTTTAAGTTCCTATTAAGCTCTTTACCAGGATGACTTGAATTAACCCTGGCAAGGTAAACATGTAAGAAGTTACGTAAGCTTCGTAAATTTTACACAACAAAAAAAATAATTTCTTTTCAAATTCAAAGTATTTTATATTTGAGGATTATTTAATTACAATTGTAGAAAAATTACCATATTTTTTTGTAAAGTTGCTGCAAAGCTTGGGCGTTTCTCAGCATATGCTGATTCTGGCATCGCTCACAGAAATGTGTTTTACAACTTTCATTTAAATATAGATAAAAGCACATGCCATAGATAAGATGATATGAAACTTTGTTTAGTGAGAGCGCTCTCAAAATGCGCAATTTTTAAAACATTTTTCTGGGAATTTTTATTGCATTTTCGGAGATTTTTCAGTTTTTTCGCACACCGTTAAGGTTTGCTAACCGAATAAATTAAAATGGAATAAAAGTAAGAATAAATACAAGATTTAATTGCCTTAATGCCAAAATATCATATAAATATGAAATCAACCAGAAAACAATTAGAACATCACAGAAATTCATATTTTGCAAAAACTTACAACATTTTATAATTGCATTAAACAAATAATTTAAGATATATCGTGTTTTCGTTTAAATGTAAATGTAGTACAGTGGTCGTCCAATATAACGCATCTTATGTTGTACGCCTAATTCGTAAAATCGAGTCATACCACCAGCTTTCAAATCAATTCGCGTCTGCTTTTTAACGATTTCCAAGCTTTTCTGTACATTGCGATTTCTTGCAAATCCCTAAGCACCAAAACTTTTGAAAGCTCAACATTTTTTGATATTGCCCAGATGACACATTTCATCACCACTTTCTTGAAGAAGTGGTATTCCGAAGCGTTTCTTGAATTTAGTCATCCAACCATCACTGGCAAAAAAATTTTCCTCGTAAAACTTAGAATGAAACTTTGTCGCCGTTGTCTTTAAAACTACACCACTAATAGGAATATGGTTTCGACGATGAGTCATAAACCATTTGTAGAGGGCCTGCTCCATTCTAAGAAATTCGCTTTCTTTTAAGGACTTGCGTACTGATTTCGTTCGATGCGTTTTTTGAACTTATTCCTCGATTTTAAATTTCATTTTTTTATAGTACAAACCGACGACTTCGGAACTCCACGAAAAAATACTTTGAACTGGCTGAGTTGCATTAAATAGAATGTCAATGGTAACTTGTACAAACTACATACATACATACATACATACATATGTACTTACATATATATTGTCTGCAGATGCTTAACAACAGTTAAACTACCGTTGGTTTAAGGGTACTTTCTTTTACAAAGAACGCGAAATTGAAAAAAAAACAGCAATCGTAATATCGAACAATAAAAAATCGTTTCCGTTTGTAATTTATGTACGAACATCAATGAAAAAATATTGAGGTTCGTTAAACTGAAAATCCGTTATCCCGAAAGTTCGTTATACTGGACGACCACTGTATATTAAAATGCAATATACCTACACCCAGTTGGCTTTAAAAAAATAGTCGACCTCCTTCAATTTCATTAATCGCCGGTAAAAAATTTCCAATTGTGGTAGCGGATCGGAAGACTCAAACTTCTGACTTACGAACGCCGATTTATACGGTTAATTATGCATACATAAATAATGCATTTTAAAATAAGTTCAAAACTATGGTGAACATTTATTAGAATTCCTTTAATTTTTATAAATTTTGTACAAATTTAGTAAATTTTTCACATCTGCCGTCCGGAGAAGGGGTAGGTATAACCGTAGGTATCTCCATTAATCGACTAATATAAACACACACCACAAAAGTAGAAGCTCAGACCAACACTGAGCATTATGTACATTGTAAGCGCTTCATTATTACAATTTGTTTTATCTGTTAAATATTGAACAATATTTTAAATACAAATTATTAGAACTTTCATTTGGAAGACGTATTGCAAGTTATGTCATCGTTGAAGTCTAGCTCGAGAACCGAGTCTGAAGGTTATTCACCCACTGAATTAGCTTATCCTCTATCTCTTCTTGGCGTCATATACACACTTTTCCATAGCCTTCGATAAAGTCAAACACAGTATATTTCTACAAAAGCTAAGAAGACGTTTCACAGATAATGCATTGTGTACCACCTTTTTTATTTCATTACTGACTTGTCTAACTCTTTTAATGTTGCAAAGTGCTTGATGATTGCCGGCGATATGTAGTGGTGTACATAAAACTGTTTGAACTTGAATCATAGGTTACGTTCTCGAGGAAGTCAAGTAGTGATATATCTTTTGACTGGAAATTAGATTGTTGCGTCATAAAATGGAGCACACAAATAAAAGATTTGGGTATAAATTTTTTTTGGCGCAATACTTAACGGTTCAGAGATCCAGTTTACAACCCCCTTTATATCGCTTTAGTAAGTGTAAGTTGCCTTACAAAGTTAAGTGCCGCCTTACATACATATATTGGCAGACGGTAATTGCTAGGTATCCAGTCCATGAAAGAAAATATTACTCCTCCATTGCATTAATTTATTAACTATTAATTGGGCTGGTTTAACAAATTTGCAAATTAAATACAAAGGATATAAAGGTTGACAATAGCCCTCCAAATCATTTTATAAAATTCTTTCTTGAAAATAAACAATTATTAGTAAAATTTTATTTTCACAAAAGGATATTTTTGCAGAAATGTATAGATATTTTTATTAGAAATTCAGCAGACATTTCATTTAAATAAACAAATTATTCCAAAATATACTTATTGGTAGATATTTTTTAAAGTAATGAACCAACGATCTTATGGAAAATCAATTAAAGTTTTTTGAAATATTTATGTAAGTTATTAACAAAAAAAATAGTATCCAACAAATATGCTTATATTGATATACCTAAACATCTAACATATTAGGTTTAATAAACAGAAAGGGACTTTATGGACTTGATAGAACTGTGAATGTTTTTTGTTATACCAACATCCAGGGTCAATATTTTTAATCTTATTTGTACATACAAAAAATGGTTTTACCAAAAAGATTCATCAATAACATTATTGAAATCACAGCCAGACTTTAACTTACCGTCCAAGCGCACAAAAAACAAACGGTGCTGCCTCTTCCATTTTTGGTATCAAGAAGTTTTCTCTTTACTACTATTATTATTATAAAGAAGAAACACCGGAGTCGTTGGTCGCTGTGGTCGAGTGGGTAGCGGTGCGTGCTATAACTCGATTTGCCGCTGAGTTCGAGGTTTGAATGACAACCCCTCGGGAGGCAATGGCAATCAAAAGAGGGTTTTTCTGTAATGAAAAACATTGTCGTAAAATACATCTGCCGTGTGGAACCGGTACCTCCATTTGTGGTAGAATATAAAGACGCCCACCACAAATGGTAGTAGAAGCTCGGCCGAACACTGAGCTTTATAGTGTTGGCGCCAAATTAATAAAAAATAACACGAGAGCCGCTGGACGACAAGTCTGCCAGGTAGCTGCTTAGGTACCAAACCTTTAATAATGGAATCATGGGACAATTGCTATTTCGGCTTTTCCATTTTTTTCCTTATATGTATCTAGTTCTAAATTGCAATGGGTTTCTAATAAAAGATTAAATAAAACGTACATATTTTTTATAAATCCCATAAAGAAGTGTATAGTGTTAGTTGTAGAAGAACAGAAAGCATTTATTACCAAAATAAATAATTTTGTAAAATTCGATTGCGATATACATATGTATGTACATATGTACATATGTGCATACAAACACAATTACGAAAGCCGAAATTCAAACCAGACAAATCAATTTCAATTCAAATTCTGGCAACATATGTATGTATGGTATTGTAGGCTTTGGGTAGTAGTGATTCGATTATCTACGCGCAATATTCTTTAGTCGTTAATAGACAAACAAAAATTATAAATTCGAGTTGGAATAGTCATTATGATACGAGCGGCATACAAGTAAGCAGAAATCCCAAGAATGGGAGAATGACCGATAGTAGAACAGCGACCAACAAAAGCGCGACGTTGGGGCAAAACGGAGACACGGCACAGCCTGTGTGCTTTTGCATGAGGGGTTAAGATCGTTATTGAGGGGCGCCAAACATGGCCGTCAAGTAATGCGTGCTTCGCGCGAAGTGTTGCGCGGTTTTGACAACTTATTTGCTGCCGCTGCGCTGACCGTACTTCTCCCGAAAAAAATTGCAAATGCCAAACGGACCGATATTGTCCGCACGCTCGCTTCAATTAAAAATTACACACACATAGTTGTGTGCTTTCATTTTTCCGGGATTTCTTTTGGTTTTACATTGTATATATTTTAACATGTCCAACTCCACTTACTTTAACACGGTGTATCCGTAGACCCGAAACGGCAGTAAATTCAGCCAGTCAACAAAGTGTTGTGAACTTTTAATACATGTAACTTATTAATATTTTTCTTCCGCCGTTATTAATATCTCAATATTTCTTTTACCACTGTGTGAACTTTTTTCTTCACTGTTCCTTGCTTCTTTTCCTTTTTCGTTTTTTCTTCACAACTGCTAAGGCAAAAAACGAAAGAATTCTTCGATTTTTCACATGTAATTTTCGAAAGAAAATAATTGCAAAAAGGACTAAATTTTTATATACACATGTAGCACATTCTATCCACTTTATTCTTATATCCTGTTTAACAAATTCAAATAACTTTGAATGGGAAAATTTTGTAATTTTCTGCGCACAAGACGAGAAATTGAAAATTTTTTAGAGAAATTGCACGACAAACGAACGACACGAACTATAAACGAGGAAACCGACTAAAACTCTACACTTTGACTTCAACTCTCCACTCGACTATTGATGGCGTCCGTTCAGTGTTGCATTGCGTACCACTAACGGTGCAGACAATCAAGGAATGGTAACATTGGCATATTTCCTTTTCCTACCTCGTCGGGACCCAACAAGACATGAACACCAAAACTTGGGTGCAGGAGGTGTTTTGCTTACATAAATACCTGATATCACTAGATAGCCTGTCAATCACAAAAAAAACTTTTTGTTCAAGTTGTCTTTCAATCTATCCGGAAATTACAATATCAAGATTTCAATGAAGTTTTGTATTTAGTTTCAAAAAAGATTCCGACACAACGAAACGATTGACAACTGCATAGTTTGGTAAAATAACATGCAGCATAAATCCGCCCATTTAGAGAATGTTGAACAAGCCAAATAAGATCTTAATTTTTTTAAGATTTAGATATTTCCTGGTCAAGGACCACATTAAGAACACTTGTGATGGCACATATTTGCAATAACCCCGAATAATTTGTGATATTAACATTAGCCTAAATTAATTTTTATTTAAACAACCCATAAAATTCTTAAAATGATGCTGCGCCTTCCATGGTATTTCTCCACTAGAGAGCTTCACGATGAGTCAAAAATTAAAATTTTATCCGATCAAATACTTAATTTGACCGAAAGATTTAAAGTTCGCTGTAGTTTTTCAGACAACATGTTATTATCTGAACTTTCTTAGTTTTTAAACTGATACTGGTACTTAAATGTGTACATATTAACACTAGCATGTAAGTATTAAAGCGGAGGGTTTTCATAGTAGTTTTGCCTTCGATGAAATATTTATCTAAAAACTAAAATCCGTGATAAAAATATAAGTATAATGATGTAGAATTAAGGCTTATACCACATTCTTTAAATATTAAGATTCCAAAATTGTTGTAACATTTTTTCTATTTAAATAAAACATTCATTCATTTTAAGCAATCCTATAGTCTGCAATGAGCCTATGTTCTTAGACTAACAGGCCTATCATGAATTCCGTCGCAGCTCTCTACGTGACAACGTCGGAAAAATGCTATCATCGATTCCAAAGTGATCACGAAATTCTTACGAAATTCGGGAGATTGTCATTACGGGTTAAAGTGAAACACAGTTTTAACATTTAATCGTGAGAATAATCTACAAACGCTTTTTCTTATCGGGCGAAGAGAAAATAGTAATTGAAATGAACAAAAAAATAAAAGTGAATTAGAAACTAAGTGGATATTTTTACCTGAAGTAATTAAAAATGTAAGAAGTGTTTATTAATGGCTGTAGTGAAAAAATTTAAATTTATTTTTCAACAGGTGAAGACCATCCACTAACCGGAGTTACTCTACAAGAACATGCTGAAAGAATTACCAAACACTCTCATTCATAAAATCAGCACTGCCAGTCAGCTTATCGGTAAAATGTCTTTCATGGTGCTTGCCAAAAAGAGACACTCGCGACTCGCTACGCTTACTATGGTTGCATATATACAAGAATGAGACAACGAAGTTTTCGTGTTTTCCTTTACTGACCGTCATTTGTCCGGTAAAATTGTTGTCATTTATAGTTGTACAAAAGAGATAATCACAATTTAGGCTAATTTCGCATATGCGAGAAAGAAACACACAATAAATTCATAGGAGTTTTGCAAATGGAACGCAGTATTCGAACTAGGACGTATAAAGTTGAGGAAACATTTTAATCGTCTTGTTTTTATAAAAGATAAGTTTTAAATGAAAAAATAGCTTTTCTAAATGCTAATTATAAATTAAATAGGATTTCTGAATTCAATATAATATATGAACGGAGCTCTGCGCAAAAGTACTGATGCAATACCCGGAGTTTGTGCGGCTTATGCAGAAAGGAGTTCTGCGCAAATATTTGTTAACGAAATATATTTTACATTTATTTACCGTGATTTTGGAATTAGCTTGTAGTTTATCAATAAAAATTTATTAAAAAAAAACCTGTGTATAAATCAAACAAAAAAACGATATATCATTTGATGTATGTAGGTATAATAGAATAATTTCATTACTGATGGTTTTATAGGAAGCACTGACCCAGTAAAAAGAACGAGAGTGAGCAGTCGAGCTATATGTTTGTCTATTCGGTAATATTATTGTGTTAGAGTAAAATACAATTTCACATTTATTGACATCAGTTTTTACATAGTGGCCCTACGAAACTGAAAGCAACTATGTTCTAAGTGCTGACAAAATTTTTTCATCCACTGACCATCAGTTGTAATGTAAATTGACCGGCAATGTTCTAGTGGGTAGTGTCGGCAGCTGAAAAGCCTTGGCCTCCAGATAAGGATACGACTTTCGAAGTCATCTTAGTGAATCGATACATATATGCACATATTAACACAAGTATAAAGCAACCACCTCGAAAAAAATTTAATAGTTAAATATGTTTGCTAATTTGTTAAATTAATATAAAAAGTAGCACGATATTTTGTTTCTGTTATTTTAGAGGTTCGGTTGGACCATAAAAGCTATATATGTACAACGAAGCCATATCTAAATAAAATTGAACCTAGAGCAACGAGAAAAGAAAGCGACCACATACACACATTCAATAATTTAGAGGAAACGATAAAAAGGATTTGCGGGTTGGAAACGTCTATTTCGGGCTTCGCGCTTGCACTTTTAATGGAACTCAATAAATTTTTTTTTGTATTTAAATAACTATTGTAACCTTTTTTATCGTGCAGAGTAACGCTGTGTTCACGTTTTACCATAAACTCGAGTGTTTTCGAAAAGCTCGAATGTTTGCATTGTGGTGTCTAACTAAAGGGCCGTACACATACAACTTTCCTCGCTTTACTTGACAATTCGAGATTTAACAACAAAGCGTGAGGTGTAGAAGGTTTGCTACATAGAACGCTTTGACAGTTTCTGCGTTAGTTGTTTGTTTTGAATTGTTATTTGTGCCTATTCCGAGTATTTTGCTTAATAAAAGAATAATAAGTGAATTTTACTGATATAATTAAGTGGTACTTATGCTACTTATGTATGTTTGAAAGTCGTGAGTGTAATAAACTATATTAAGGCCGAGTATATTTCGACAAAATAAATAAAAACCAATCCATGGGAGTTTAAAAAACAGGTGAGGGTGGTTACCAAAGAGGTGTTTCATTTGATACTTATTCATATTTCTCTTCCTTATATTTTCAATAGTAATTATACACGCAAAAACTATGAAATACCAGTAAATTTTCTAAATCGTGTGTATATGCACGCAGAAATAAAATGGAAATGTAAACAGTTGGTTGTCAAAGTGTACAAAAGTTGAGAGTTCGTCATGATTTTGCTTCGTTTTGCTTTGCTTTACTTTTCTCGCCTTGTATTTAGCAGCACTCATATAACATCTGTACTTTAACTTATCTGTCAAAGCGAAACTCTGAAGCAAAGCAAAGCGAAAGTCTTATGTGCACGGTCCTTAACTCGCAGTGAAGTTTGACAATTTTTTGTTTATTTTTCATATGTGAACTGTCAAAACAGTTAACAATGCGGTCAGGTTTAAAAAATTCGGCCATATTTCCCAACGGTGAGGACAAAATTTCAAACAGTGCGGCCAAGTTCAGTCCCAAACTAGGCATTCACGTCTATAAATACTAAATAAAAGTTTTTATGTTTGAATCGGGTACCGAGTACAAGTATTGGGTACAGAAGTTTGTTCGAAGTATTGAGTATCGACAAATCAGCATATCACTATTGTTTTGTAAATGTGTGGAAGAAAGTGGCGATAGATATCAAAACAAAGATTAATACATTTGTTTAATTGAAAATGGGGAAAGAAGAAATTGCACTTCCAGATGAAGATTTGGATTGGATTCAATTGCGCCGGGATTTCGGCTCCTTCCAACCTGAAACAACTAAAGAAAAAATGCTACGCAAAATCAAAGAGAATCCAGTTGTACCGATTGGTATGTAATATGTATTTGGATGCAATTTCTATTGCGCCATTTAAGAAATTATATAAGTGATTAATTTACTTTCATGAGATTCTCCCAAATTGCTTAGGTTGCTTAGCCACTGTTGCTGCCTTATCTTATGGTCTATATAATTTTCGGACCGGCAATCGGCGAATGTCGCAGATAATGATGCGTACCCGAATTGCTGCGCAAGGTTTTACGGTTGTAGCGTTGATTATTGGCGTCGTCATGACATATGATACTAAGAAATAAAGATGATTTTCATGTCAATCAGGTGTGAGTAAGGGAAGCACAAAGCATTTTCCATCCACCATTGTTAACTTAATAATGTAATATGTTAAGATATATGTTTGAGAAATAAATAAGTTATTCTATACTTCTTTTTGCTTATAATAAGACAACAGGTGGAAGGACGGAAGGGGGAGAACGGAGGGCAATAGGGCGTGGCTGCCTTTCCAACCACACCATAAGTCAAATGGGAATATCAAACTGTTCAATTACCCATTCTCAGTCCTCTGGACGGTCTAAGTATGGGAGGAATACTTTGGAAATGGTAGAAAAAAACATTTATCTATCCTGTTTTCAGCTTCGTATAGCCATTTACAGTATTTTTGCGTGGGCCGCCGCGCCTCAAACCCCGAATGCAGAATCGCACATAGGTACATCATTCAAAATAATAGACAATGCATAAATTACAACATCTGGAGAAGATTGCGCACTTGCATTCATATCTGAATAAAATTAAAAATTACTGTTAGTTTCAGCCCTTATTTAAAACGGTTATTATTTATAATTGGAACCATAAAGATTTATGCCCCTATTATGTATGGAGACTAGATTATGGGGACCGGTCTAGTAGGCACGGCTACTAAAACCGTTCTTTATTATGCGATTGATCTCAGTATACAGAAATGCGCAGACGACATCTCAGATTTTACTTTTTTGAGATGTACATTTTGAGGAAATAGTGAAATAGGCTTGTTCTAAAAATTGTACGATTTGTTAAATATTGATTACTTTTTATGAAGAGACAAAGTATTTTTACTGAATTTTTAAATGCAGCTTCTTCGAAAGTACTTAGCAAATCGTTTCAAATTTAAATCGTACGATTTTCAGAACATGCCTGATAAAGATAGTTTTGAAAGGGAACCATTTACATACTTTCAAGCCCAGATTTTCAGTGCAAGTTGAACTCTGTTTGTCGTTTAAACTAAGTTTAAACCCAGTATGCAGTTTTTTAGTCAACTTTAAACCAGTGGTCGGCACCCCATAGAACAATTGTTCAAGCTCTCATCACACGCATATGTTACGCTCTTTCTTAGTCGTCGCTGCGAAAGCAACGAGACATTATCGCGGGTGGCTGTTATTGCGCACTGAAAGTTTATGTATGAAATGCGTAATAATGCCGAGCAAAAATTAATATTTTATGTTTATTTGGTTTCTTCATTGAAATAATTTAGAATTTTTATTTTATTTTGCAAATTGTATTTTGAAGAATGCGTTTATTGTTTTTTCATTGCAATAATTTAGAATTTATTTAGTAATTTTTTGTTGCAGTTGAAAATTTGCCAACCACTGCTATATAATGCGATGCGATAGGCAATCACCACTGTGTTTTTTTACGGCGCACATGTGCGAATGCGAATAATTTATTTTCGCATCGCATTGCAGAATAACCTCCATGATTTAAAACCCATGAAGTACATAATTGTCATTTGTATACCCAAATTTTCTGCAGGATATAACCCCAAATGTAAATATCCAAGGGATTGTGGTCAGGTGCGCTCGGGGGCCATCCATTATTGGGAATAAAATCAACAAATTTTTCCTTACACCAGTCTTGAATCTCTAAATTTAAACAGTAATAATTTCGGAGTATTTCCACAGCATTAGCCTTCAAATTGTCAATAAAAAGTATCAGCAAGACTCCTTTTCAAAAAACATACAGCACACCAAACCATATTAGATGAGGAATTTTGGTATGTCATGTTCATATACCGGCCACAATCTTCGTATAATTTTTCATCATAATTACCACCAGTGTGGCTCCCTGATTGCTTCCTAACAGTATTCGTAGTAAATTCGCTGATTTTCTTCTTTTTGAATGCTTCCATACATACACAAGTCTTCACGTCAAATTATTATCCCTCACTTGCGTTATAGGCGTACATATTAATGTACAAAAAGAGCACTAACGCCCCGATATAACGAATTCGTCTTAAGTAATCGTTTAAGTAATATTGTCGTTAGTTATTGAAAAATAAATATCTCGGTTTCTAAGTTGATTTGTAAATAAATTTTTTTTTTTATGTTAATATGAATTGTGAAATTTTGTATTTCGTTGTGAAAATAATGCTTTCAGTACAAATCAATGTAGTTGATCAAATATTTATTAAACTTTAACTTTTAAAAGCAAGAACAAAATACATAGCTCAAATTTTATTTAAAATTTTTATATTGCGCTTACCCATGATTCAATTATAAAAGGTTAGGTAAATAATGACATTCGAATTTTGACACTCCCTTATAAAGGGTTGTTTTACGAAGTATGGAAAACGGGTTAGATTTTGTTACCCTTTCTTAAAAAGTAAATAATAAGTAGTAAAATGTTTGAGAGTTTTTAAATTAAAAATTCCGAAGACATTTCATTTAAATTAAGAAATACAATAGCTACGCTTACAACATTTAAATAATTATGTACTTCTTGGTAGATATTTTTTTTTAATTTTTAATACCTAGCGAATAAATTTTCAATCTACTCGTCCCATGAACTAAACGATTTTATGGTACGAGTATAAGAAAAGTATAAGTTATTTATTCGATTTATTCCTTTTATTTATATACCATTGGTATCAGGGTTATTCTTAATATTGTGATGAACCCATGGACGGTGAAAGGAACAAAATTTTTTTTATTTTTTTAAATTTTTTTTTTATATTTTATTAATTTATTTGCACAATAGATAAATATTCTTAAAATAAGTGACTTTATGGAGTTAATGGAGTTGTAAGAAAACCACAATAATTCGAAATTTTAGAAAGATAATCTTTATATATTTGGGTGGATATTATGTCACTTTAATTTTAATTTCTTTAAACCTATTCCACTCTGTCACATTTATAAAGCATTCAATGAAAAAGCGTGTCATTTATACACACTTGCATTAAATATTTACGAGACAGGGTCAATCTTGTAATCAGAAAAAATGCTGTCATTAAAATCCGGATTTGAACTTACCGTTTACGCGGACAAAAGAAAGAAAAAGTGTTGCCTGTTAGTTTTTGGTATTAAAAAGTTTTGATATTACTACTATTATTATTTTTAAGAAGCAACACAGTTTTGATGCTAAGGGAGCCGTTTGACATAAAGTGAGGGAGCTAGCTGCTTAGTTACCAAACCTTTAGTAATTGAATCATGGCGCTTACCTATGTATCTATTAAATATGTCTTGCTTCACTACACGAATAAACAATGATTTACTTTAAATCTTAAATCATGGTACAATAATAATAATATGCCTTGCCAAAAATTAAAAAAAAAACGTCTGCTTTGTTTTCTCAAGATTCCTCCATTATGACAAGGAATTTGAAACTTTATTCATGTTAAATCGGATTTTCACTTTTTATTACAATTGTTGGTTTTCTTTGTTGTTTCTGTTTTACATTGTACATACATATGTAGCTAGTTTTATAGTTCTTTATTTGTTATACTAACAAATTGCAACCAGTTTTTTTTTCGGGGGAAAAGTAATAGTTTGAAGGTTATTGTTTCAAGCAATTTTCAAATGATTTTCTGTAATTTAATAGAAATTTAGACTTAGTTCTGGCGATTTTACATTTTCATTATGGCAATTAGCCATTATTTTACATTCTTAATACATATATTTTTCTGTTTACATAATTTGCATGCAATTTATATGTTTGTTCCTACAATTTTAATTAGCTTTCGTTTTCATTTAAAAACAAACTTAGTTAGCTATTAAGCTAATTTTATAGGACAAATAAATAGAACATAGATATATTATATAAAACGAGTGTTGAGAATTGCAGGCGAAATTAAATTTGCAAATAATAGCCGAGTCCATAGTGATTAAGAAAAAAATTAAGTTCATATATTTAGATGTTCAAGTTATATAAGGGTAAACAAAATTATTTAAACCAATAGGTCAATGCCTGTCACAACCGGCAATATCAGCCTAACCAATAGATCAAGGAATTCTTTGCAATCCTGCAGTGATCTCTTCCATATGATATACAGCTCTTTCTTTTATTATTACTATTTTATATTCAATAATGTTTACTACAAATAATTATGGAAAATTATTATGCTGGGGTTATCTATCAAAAATGACTTTCACACGGCTAATTTTTTTTTTTTATATATTTATGTTATTATTAATTGAAAGTTCAAGTTTTTATACGTTTTTTATGTAATCTTCTGCCGCCTTAGGATACCTAACGAAAGGCAGAGAGCGTGCTAACTTCGCATTTACTTAGCTTTTTTTTTTAATTGTTTGCAATGTTTTATTTGTATGCTTGATTCTTTTTCTCAAATTTTTATTTAATTTTGTTTTCGCCTACAATTATATTTCTTTCTGTTTTGCAGAGTGAACCTCATTTGATTTTAAATTTGCATTATTTTTTTTTACTCAACTTTAAATTACATAGTTGTCTCATGATTACATTGCATTTAAACAAGTATTTTACGAAAAAGGCACAAAAACCTTACTTCTAAACTAGAAAAGCACAAAAAATGCGTTTTTGTTATCGCTTTTTATTATTTTTATAAAGTAATTGCAAAAGTTTCAAATCAACTATTAATGTTTTTGGCGGACAGATTTTAACTGTGCAGTAGAATTTGTAAATCATTGGATGTGGCAATATGTAATAATAAATTTTATATAATAAAAATTTAAAGTGGTTTTAAACCTTATACTGAATTTCAGAAAGTTAAAAATTTATGTATGTATACTTGTATATTTGTTCAAATTGAGTCATTTAAAAATTTTGATCATTATCAACAGCAAGAGAAAAAAAGAAATGCAGTATGTATGTACATACATATAGGATGTGCGATGAATAAACTTAATAATTTATTTAATTCATCGAAAAGATTAATTTTACGATTAATATGATGAATCAAACCCTGATTAATCAAAAACCTGAATAATTGCTGTTAAATTTGTATTTTGTATGTAAAATAAAAAATGTATATTCCCAGACATGTTCTTCATTTCTTGGATATGAAAAATTCTTATTTTGCTTTGAAAGCAAAATTGTAAGAAAATAAGAAAAGACTTGAACTTTTTTTGATTAATCAAAATATTGACTAATTAATCAAGTGCTTAACCGATTAATCGCACATTCCTAGTATGTATGCATATAATGTAAACATAATCCACCCACCACACAGTCTTTCGAATGAACAAAATAAAGTCTAACAAAACAATTCCTACGTACAGATGTGCATATACATACATACATATATATATTATAGCAGTTATAGTCAAAACAAAGTCTACCCTAAATTAATAACCAGCTTTGCGATACAAATTTTTACGGGTTATCTGTCCAAAACTGTTTCTAACCTTAAAGTCGACTTTGTCCTTATTACATCTACGCGCCATAGATTTTGCTTCTCTGATAATTTGAATTTTTTCTTAAAAACTATTTTTTACTTTTTTATGTTCTTTTTTTTAATTTCTGTCTCGACTGCTGAATACACGAGTTTGTTTTTTTACTATTCTACATATTGAGAAACGGAATAGTTCCCAATTGTTCGGTTATTTTAAAATTTAGTTAAAGCAAGCAGGCTTACTTACATACAAGTGTTCAAAGAAAGAGTTTTCTATAATAAAAATTTTCACCTGTTTAAAAAATAAAAATAGTCTGAAAATGCATGCTTGCTTCTTCTTAATACGAGTATACCGATATATTGAACGAAATTAGATTTTCATTTCAGATTTGAAGCCAGAGGTCTACTCTGTATTGCGATTTAAAACAAAAATCAATTGTATTCGAATACTTGGCACTAAGTATATGTAATAGTACATGTCGTCTTCCGAATCGCAATATAAAGTACACCCCAGAACTTCATACCAGGTGTTTACTTATTTGCATCAACGCATACACACATACAATGCATATGCATATATGTATACATATATGAATTTGTAATCTAATAAGTACGTACATACATATGTATATGCGCCGGATATTCCTTTAACAAATTACCATATCCGTGCGCCTTTTTAATGGTTGCATTAAATCTTGCATTTCAAATATTTTACTTTTTTCCTTTATGTATGTATGCATGTATGTACATACATATGTATATCCTTTCCTTTAATATTTTTCTCTGCTTTAGTACAACACATTTCTTCTTAATTACCATACTTATACTCATACATACAAACACACTATTTACAAACATATTTAACACTATTCACAATTCTCATTGGTAAACATAGAAATCTTGTACACACGCACAAGATTTTCATTGGCCATTCGATTTCATGGGCTTCTCTTGAGTTTTTATAACATTTATCAACATTATGACCCTTATTACGAGTTGCTGTGCATCACAGTCTAAATTTCCATTGAGTATAGAGTTTTCCGTCGAAGAGAAATTTACTTTCGATACTGTAGCGTACTGAATGAGCGTCATAATATTAAATCAAAATTCGTTCGATCAACACTTTTGACTACCAGCGAGGAGCGAACGCAACTTATAATAAGGGCCTATATTCCCTAACGAAAAAGGTGAAACATCTCTCTTGTCTCTTTACCCTGAATAAGATATTTTTTACTTAACCCACTTTTTCACTTTTTTCTTTATTCTTTTATTAACTTTCGCTCTTAGTCCCAATCACTCATCCGATAAAAATTAATGCATTTTTCTTTAATTTAGTTTCTAATATTTCAATTAAAATGTTCCAAATAATTTAGGTTAGTCACTAATTCCTATTGGCTGTTACTCGAAATGAACTTTAACCAAAGAGGCAATGAAAACAGTTTATTTAAGTCGTCCTATTCTCTTTTAAACAGTTTTGCCCAAAATCACACACAAAACAAAGTTGACTTTGAAAATCACTGTATGGCATTTTATTTTATGCGTAGTTTTCATAATTTTTACCATGCAAAATAATTTTTCGGCTGTACATACATATGTAGATATATTATGTAATATTGACCTACTTTCACGTCATTTTAGTAAAAATATTGGTTTTGGGTTGAAAGAATACAGGCTTGGATTTAAGTTTGATACGATAGGGCAATTTATTAATGCTATGATGTATAAAAATACGTCCCTAAAATAATTTGATTATATAAAAAAAAATTAAGATTGCTGCTTTAGCATCAGTAAAGGCGAATATAAGAGATGAGAGTATATTTAACCGAAATTTTGTTTAAGATACTCGCGAATCTTGTGTGGAGGTTTTTTTTTCGAAACTCGTCATAAAATCTTATTTGATCTTTCCTATTTTGGAGATGAAAGCCGCCCGTACTGGTTAAGGAATATAAGGACGGCATATCAAATTTTGCCTCTTGAAGAGAATGAATCATGGAGCATTTCCAAGTACATTTAAATGGGGCAATCCATTATAGTTCGAGTGCTTATTTGTCTTATTGTTACGAGTCACAAGAGATGCATGTTTTGGTCACTATGACTATATAGGTTCATAACTGGTATAGAAAATAACATTTAAAAATTGGTATTAGTACAGAAACTGCCTTAACAACTAACCAGTTTTAAAAATACAATTTTATGCATATACTTTTGCCGAGTGCCGATTCTGTTTGTGATATTAATGATATACTGAGATATTTATTACACTATTTAGTTACTTTGGTAATGAAGCGGACATTTTGATATAATCACGTTACTTAAATCGCTATGCAGTATTAACTATTTGTTATTTAGAGCAAAAGTAGGCCCTTAGAGATAACTTCAAAAATTTTACTTATGAGGGCTGAGCGTAGCCGGACAATCCGAAGAACTGGTTAAGAAGAAGCAAACTTAAAAGTCTACTTCGCACTAACTATTATTGGATAATTTTTGAATGGGTGGTAAGTTTCTTAGATAAAATGGTGAGTTAAGCTTTACCAGTATGAAAATTTGTTGAAACTAAATTCTTATTTATAAAAACTTACTAACTACATATTTTTACATGTATGTATGTATGTAGCTACTGTTGTTTATACTGATTTTAGTATTACGAGCATTGTTTCTCCTTATGTTTCTAATCAACTTATAATACCAAGTTTCGTTTTTTACATACATACATACATATTTGAAACTTATACGTGTCATTTAAAACAACGTGTAAATATTAAATTTGCTTGAAAAATAACGCAAAAATAATGCAATGCTGCATTTATGCTATGTAAAATAGCAATAAAATAAGAAATTAATTTCAATGCAACACTACAACGGGATGAATAAGTGCACATTCAGAGTGATAAAATTAGCATTACTAACGAAAATAGCTAGAATTCAACGAAAAATCTATAGAATAATCAAGCTTAGTATACATAGTTGCGCACTAGCCATATGTATGTATATGCATACTTAGTACGAGTATGATCATAAGTTTTGGTTTTATGAATGCCGAATATTTCTATAAAAAAAAAAAACAATAATTCAGACTTTTTTATTCTGTCATATTTCGTAGGCATTGGTGCATAAAAAGGTGGGAGAACATAAAAACGGAAAGTCTGTCTTAAAATGCATGATGCTGGTTTTTCCTTTCTCGCGATCATTTTCACACTTTAATTAATTGAATGACCGATTACAAGACCTTAATTATTAACACCAGATTTATGAGCAAACAGCATGTAAAAGATTAAATCTTTGTAAAGAAAATATGGAGTCTACTTTTAAAATTTTTTATTTGAATTCATTGAGAAGTATTCAAATAAATTCGTTTGAAAATAGTTTTACTCAAGCGGTCTCGAGTATAGAGATAATTTTAACAAGAAAAAGGCTCTGATTAAATGAAATTCAAATATTTCACATCAAATTATTTCAAATATCATATGATATTATCTGAAAGTTAATATTTACTAAATTGTTTTAACGTTTATTAATGTTTACTCTTTGACTATTTAAAATTGAATTGAAATTATTTAGGTGAATGTGTATACATTTAAAATATAAATGGTAAAATAACTGTTTATTGCATTGTCGCATACATACATACATATATGCACTTTAAAGGAATTTCCTTGCTTATACTATTTTCATATTTCTGCTTGGCGGTGAAACATAATAATAATAGAACCAATAATGAGCGTATGTACTTATACATATATGCATATGTACATAAGTTTTTATATGCGCATACGGTTGTGTTTATATTTGTGTATGTGTGTCTGCACTAAAATGTTTTCAAATCTTAATTTTAAAACATGTAATATCTTTGTTTTTTCTTTTCTTTTTCACTTAACTTCACTTACATCTTCTCTTTTATTTTTAGAGCAATCACATTATTATATAAATGCAGCTCTTACCTCAAAAGACATTCACACTTTTCTATTATTTCACTAACACTATAACCTTGCTAAAATAAGTATGTAATCTTTCTCTACTGTCCATACATACATACATACATATATATGTATGTATTTTTAAATTGAAATAAAATGTGCATTCTTTTTAAATGAATATTTGTAATTATAGTAGTTACTTTATGAAATACTTTTACTACTATAATTAAGTTGTGCTTTTGATTCTAATAATTATATACACATTTTAAACTTTGAATCATACAATTTGTTTTTCTGTTTACACTAGTTGAAATTAATTTTTGCAGCTTTTTATGCATAATATTTTAAAGAAAATTTTAGTATTATTTTCTTAAGAAAATGTTAAAGAGTTTTGTGAAAATTAATATTCGCAATTAAGCATACATTTTGATATACATATGTACATAGTTTTAATTTGATTTCTAAGCAAATGTTCTTATAACAAAATTTTTGGACGTAGCATTATTTTAAAGAACATCTTTATGAAAATCATTAAAGGAAAAACATGAACAAGAAAAGAGTGAAAGCTAGCAGTCGACTTGCATAACATAAATTATTAAATTTAACGCAATTGTATAGTAAAACAATGACAAAGATTAAGGTAAAATTATTAGCAAACATAATATTTAAGCTTGTTTCTTAAATTTCTGAATATTTAAAAATTTCGCAAGTACACACACATACATATCAATGCAACATGCACACTGCGATATTGAATTTTATCTTTTTCTCAGAACAACTGGTGTTAGCATCCAACATTTACAATCCAAATGTTGTAGCGGCTTTTGCATTAAGATAACGACATGGGGCAAGCATAAAAATAATTTCTTTAAAACTTGTTTCTCGCAATAACAACAAATGACCTTGAATAAGGAAAACAAAAACAAAAACAATTGACAGCAATGCACTTAACACGCCATCGCAAATAGACTTTTAAATTAAATTTGTATACTACTATTTTTTATCAACGAATTTTAATATTATCGAATTTTTAATCATTTACGATGAAATCGATTTAGTTGATTTTATGCGCCATGCTTCTTGTAATGGAGTTTAATATAAAAAAGTAATAGTTTCCTAAACCAAATGGATATATTGTTGGTATTTTTTGCCTTCAAATTTTAACACAATTATTTGGTAAAGAAAAATAAAACGTGTAAAGGTTTTTTAATAATATGCATTTTTATGTATACATATGCATGTAGGCTAGTAGTGACTCTTGTTCGAATACATCCGCTTCATAAAGCAAAAAGTTAAATTTAAACCTCAACACAAACGCTCATGTCATATGCTTATATGATTTTGCGTAAAAACTCATTACTAACTATTCAAACATTTTATAATAAATAAACGAATGCATTTTTGTTTTGTTTGCTCTTTATGCTGAACCAATATTGGTTTTCTCTTTATTATATGCAGTGTATAATATACATTTATACTCAAATCAAAAAGAAGTTTATTGCATTTTAACAAAAAACAAAAAAAAAAAACAGAAGCAAGGTATTCACAATTTGCTTGTCTTCTTCAATATTTGAAAGGTTTCTATTTGAATTAAGATTTTTGTTGTGTTCTTAGTGAATAGCTGGTAAACAAATGATTGATTTTTTTTTTTAATGATATACCTGCAATGTAATTGCATGTATGAGTTAATTCATTTGGCTTGTAATATACTTGTAATTTTCCGCAATTGAATGTGCATGGTACCCTTTTGTTGGAAGCTGCTACACATGTATGTATGTATGTATATAATTTTGTGTGCAGCATATTTAAAGAATTCACAATGGCATGCATCATAATAGTTACAACGTCATCAACAACAATCAACAATTTTTAAATTGTGTAAACGTTTTGTGGTTTGTTTGCACATAAAGAGGGACTTATTACATGTTGTGTTGTGTTGCCTACTATGCACTAACTGCTAATATCTCTTTTTTTATTTCAAAATATTTTCTAGTATCGAACATTTATTTAAGTCTTGTTGTAGCACAACAAAATTATGAAGGCGTGAACACTTCAAATTTCAAAATTTCGCTACACGATACTGAAGCTTTTTGAATCCATCATTTGAATAATTCCAAATAAAAAATAGTTTTAGTTAGATCTATTCACACTTATCAAATAGAGAAAAACAACAACCTACTTGACGCTAGAGACTTTTGAGATAATCCAAAAAACCGTTGCATAAAAATCAGCTGACGAATAATTTTTTGTTATTAAATTTGACATACATACATACTTTTAAAAAACAAATGTATTCACAAGACAGGGTATGGGAAGTTTTCTAAATTGAATCACTGCACACTCAAAGGGGAAAATATACTGGCACGTTCCCGGAAATCGAAAATTTTTACATTAATCGAATGATTTATTAAATATTTTTTTTATTATACATACATTTCTATTAAAAAGACTGAATATTTTATAACTATAACTATGAAATAAGCATCAGCCATGTATTATAAACAATAAAAGTGCAAAACTTCCGAGCTTTTAAGTAAGTCTTTGAAAAAAAAAAACCAAAAACAAGGTAATTTCAAATTTTCGATTTCCGAGACTTGCCAGATGGTTAAAATTACTTTCCCATCATTTTTTATTATTCATTTAAAATTTTTTTTCTTATAATCCTCATTTATTTTGGACCGGGTTTTCTGCTACACTAACTTGCGCGTGTCTCTTTTTAAGTATAAACACGGATTTGTGTGGAGTTGTACATAGTACGGATGACGCTTTTCTGGAATCAAAAATTTAGACCTCGTTTGATTTTACCGCGTCATCGCAAGCAGCTTGTTTAACATGATACCTTAGGGTTTACATACATATATGTATGTCATATGTACATGTTTTTTAATTTTTATTTTTTATTTTTTTTTTGGTTTTTTTTTGCATTTTTTGCTAACTGCATGTATATTGTCTATGCATTTAATTTATTTTTTTATTTTTTTATTACAGTCAATATTTTAGCTGGTTTTTTATGTTTAAACAAATTTGGAAATAATGACAGTAATAGGGCTAAGACTCAAAAACAAAAAAAAGATAAAGGTAAGATATCGCCAACAAAAGTTAATTTGTAAAGAAAGTTAAGAGTTACATACATATATACAATACAAATGGTTGGCATCGTTACCCATAGGTTCGTGAAAATGTGAGGGTCCTCGAAACTACATTTGCGTGCTCGGATGAATGTACATACATATGTATGTTATTAATTGCCTATGAAACGTAGTTCCTTATATTTTTGGGGGTATGCACATACATATATGATGAATAATTTACAACACTGAACGAAAAAAAAATTAAACAAAATAAGTAAAGCATTAAATAAATTTATACACATAAATAGTGATGGATTTGCACTCAAATATTTACTCGATTAAGGGTCGACTGATTAATTTATTGTGTATTACCCTCCTCCTATTAAATATTTAAGTGAAAACCGAACACTACACATAATCGATAAGCTACTAGTTGTTGGTCTAACTAAATTTACGAAAATTAATATGATTTATTTCTTGTATATATATTATTTTCTTGGGTTTAATTTTATTATTCGGGCAACGCTTTGCATTATTTGGGCGCCGCCGATTGAATGCGTTATTTTTTCTGTTTGCTGATTCCATGTAAGGTGTTATGGTGAACACGCCTATTGCTGTTGTTGATGACACTGCTGTTGCCCAAGATTTTTCTTTTAAACAGGGATTTATTATTTTTTTCTACGCCGACATCTGATATCATTCGACAAGACCCAAGTTCCGAGCACCTGAAGGAAGAGCAGATATTAGAAGGTATAAAATTCACGAAACCATGAAACCCAAAAATTAATTTTACAGTCACAAACTTCAGAACCATAGAATATTTGTCTTACATGGAATTTTACCTACACCAGAATTTCAATTAAATGGACTAAAAACAGCAATGTATGTAGAAAAATATCTAACATAAAACATCTGATTCAAAAATTGTTTTGTACAAGAAGAGCTGCTGATTTAATTAGCATTAAGGCTATAACTAATAGTAGTGTCAAACGTTTTGACGTTCCAGTACATGAAAAACTTGCAAGTTTGGTGAAACCGAGAGAGTGAAATAACCATTAATTTTGAGAAGTTTTTACTGGACTAACTTTTAATTGTAAGAATTTGCAAATAAGAAAAACAGATGAATATATTTTAGACAAAAAAAAAATATGTGTATGGAATTATAAAGACGAAAATTATAAAGTACCTTTAGAAATATTTTTGTCTCTGAGAGAAATTTCTTTACTGGAATCGTAAGAGTACGGACCTAAGGAGGAATTTAATTCTGATTAGATAGATGGCGAATAAACACAAGCTTTTGTTTATATACCTATTACTGTTACGAAAATTTCCAAAAAAAAAATAAAAGTTCAGACGGATATTCATTACTAGTTTTTTTCAATTCAGACATGTATGTATGTATGAATATACATAGTACTTACCATAATTTTTATTTAACCATCAAGAAACTTTGTTATGAACATTTCAACGCGTCAGCGGACGTGACACCATTGTAACATGTTTCAATATGGATGGGTTTTTGTCAATGAGGCACGCAAGCGGCGCCGCTGTGATACTACCGCTATTGTTGCCACTAAACAAGCCAATATCAGCTTCGATCCCACCATCATTATGCAGTTCCAGTGGTTCGATTGCAGTCAAATGATATTTGCAGGTAATGATCGTGTGATTTCTAGCAGCCGCTGCAGTTGCTTCGCAACCATATGCAATATCTGCATCACAAAGGTTGCTGCCATAATCGGAGCATTTCTTCGCATTAGAAGCGGCAACAGCAGCGGCCGCAGCGGCACCAAAACGGAACGATGCGTTCAGCAAATTTTTAAAATTCAACTCATTACATTTCGACGTAGACAACGACTTTAGTGCATAACTATTCAAATCGGCGATTTCATTGTTGTTATTATTTTGCATGAGTGTGGCGCTACTGGCAATAATGCTACTGCTAGTAGCGGCGATGTTTGTTGTCGTTGCGCCGCTATTTAAATGCGTGTGGAAAAAATTTTGTGATGCCGAATGACGTCGTTTGCGAGTAACTGCCTATAAATAGCAATATTAACAAAAAAAAAAACGTATTAATAAACATATGTACATACATACATATGTAGATAAATAACGTATAATATAGCAAATTAAATGCGTACCTTCAACTTTAAAGCTGAGTCCACCAGTTGTGCGCTTGCAAGCTCTACAATATTGCTTTGGTTGTGGGCTAAAAATTCTTGCGCCTGTTGTAAATTGGCTACAGCCGCTTCTACACTCGCATCTGCGTCGGCGCGTAAATTGCGCATATTTTTCTCAGCAATATCGGATTTCTCTTCACTTTCGGTTTGATTAACTGCAGCGTCCGGCGAATTTACATTTTTGATCACCATATCCGGTTCTTGGCGTTGTGGTTGCTGTGCAGGCGGTAGCCGTGGCGGTGGCGGCGATGATTGCCAAATTCTAGCTAGATTCTCATGTTCCCAACTCATTTCTGTGTGGTATTTATCTGTATCGTGGGCAGCGGGTAATGGAAAAATATTACCGATATTCGTTGCATTTCCTATTGGCTTAACGTTGAATTGGCGTAAGAGTTGAATTGGATGAATACCGCCGCTGTTTTTGTCTACACCCACACCTGCACCAACTACTATTCCAGTGCTGTTATCGGCAGCATTTAGCTGCCAAATATTCCGTTCATTACTATTGCTGTGCCATAAATTCCCGCTAAACTGTGTGGTTGTTGACTCTTTCTCAGATACACGTGACTCTTCACTAGCATTCGCGTTTACTTCCACCACATTGGAAAACTCACTATTATTATCCGGACGCAGTAATTCAGCAATTAGGCGATTCACCTTTTGTATAACGGTAAATGTATCCGATTCATTGGTGACGGCATTATTGCCGGCAACATTATTAGCGTTTGAGTCGGGCTGACTAACTGTCAGTTCTTCGCTTGATATTGGTTTGTTTGAACATTCCTCAATAACTTCAGCTGTTGTGTCTTCGGCACACCAATCACTGTCACTTGTTACCGTATCGGCACCGCTATCATCATCTGCGCAACCCTCATCTTCATCGTCAGCATCGTCCACACCGCCAGCCCGGCCTATATATAAATCTTGCATATATTTAAGGTCACTCATTATCTCATCTGCCTCCACTTGAAGTTCATCGCGTAGTAATCTGTTGGCCGGTATTGACTTCATTTCACTGTTACAGGCTTCACACATACCCCAAACAGATTCGATGGCACCGTCTCCGACATCCCCACCACTGGCAGAATTATTATTATTATTATTATTTGCAATGGTATAAGAAGCGATATGGCCAGCTTCTTTGCACTTTTTGCGTATCTCATTCATGGACCATTGTTGCTCTAAGCTAGTCATGTCCACATCAGTATCAGTATATCCCAATGTGCCATGGCTATCCATTTTAGTTAAATCTGCAGTACTGCCATAGAAATCTACCTCATCACAGCCGGCGTCGTCGTTGTCATCATAATCATTAGCGTTGCTATCCTTTTTGGTATTTTTATGCACCTTCGATTGCTGTTGATAGATGTTCCAATTACGATTATCGAGCCCTACTGTTAGCCGTGCGGAATTGTATGTTGCAGATGGCGGTGGTGGTGGCGGGAAATGTGCCATTGCGCGCGTAAACGCTGCGACAGTGTCGCTGTAGACAAGCTCCTTGGACGCGGTCGCTTTCAAATTTTTAGCTGCATTCGAAAATATCAAGCTGAGTGGATGCAAAGGTGCGGCGCTCATTAAACTCATTGCTCCAAACTGTTTGTTTGAGCTCACTTGTGGCCGTGCAGTGGGTGGCTCTGCATCCGTTTGGCATGCGATTTCAGAGCGTTGTAATCGAAATTTGATAACAAAATCACGTTCAATTCGCTTAGGTTTGACGATGCGATTGTTATAATTTGTATTTGCGTTCACCGTGGCTGCCTCACAGTTCGAATTGGCATAGAGCGGGTTAGCTGAGGCACCAACACCGCCATCATCCTCTACCATAAAGTTATCAGTGCGCGTATACTCGAGATATTTGTCCTGCTCAAAGTAAAGATAGCCGCTGGCCGAACGTTTATATTCTATGGCATCTAATTCACTGCAAATTTCAAAAGTGTGTCCATCTACATATGATTTAATGGGATGGAAGTGTGTGCGTTCAGAGGTCAATAAGTTTTCGCCATCATCCATCATATCGAGGACATAACGTTGTTGTTGTTGTGGTTCTTTGCTACTGTTACGTGGCGGGTAATTTCGCTGCAGTTGCTGCTTTGTTGTTAAGGTTGCGCTCGTTGCATTTTGTTCAGTTGACAGTTGCATCTGTGCAATCGATTTGATGCGTGAATACTCAATAAAACCACTGCTTTTGGGCGAGTGATTTCCCAGCGTTATTTTTGGCGAACTAACGTTAATTGCATCAAGTGTGGGCGCGTGAAGTGTTGTGTTTGTGTCACAAACTCGTACAACACCAGACGGGGCAGCAGTTGCCCAAGCATTTTCTAAATTGGCAGCAGACAATGAGTCCGTGTCTTTGGTGCTGCCAAGAGAGTTCAATGCAATATTAAAATTGTTCTTGTTACTTGCACACTGCTTTTGGGGCATTTGTTGTGATGATGGTGGAAGTGTTGTCATATTGTTTTGAGGCGGCCCAGCATTTATGCCCTCCGACCACTTAGATGTAGTGTATGTTGCCGCAAATCCAAAGCCGCTGCCGACGTTTACGCCACTGGTATCCGCGTCGCTACGTAGTTTCTGTTCACGATTGCTACTATTAGTAACCGCATCATATTGATTTAGTTGCTTGACCGAATTGTGCACTTTATAGAAAAAACTCTCATCTGTGTCTCCACCGCCCATGTTTGCATTTTCCGACCAAATAGAGTTTTGCAAAAATATCGCAACAGGTGTAGGTGTTTTTCGCTGCTCTCCGATTGTACCCCCTGCGCTCATACTACCACCGTCTGTGTCATGACAGTCGGTATTAATACGCAATATATTACGTTGAAATTTTGCTTTGCTCAAGTCATCTAAATTACCCGGCATAGAGTAGTAGTCGCTGGTAGTAACGGCTGCAGTGGATGTATCAGCTGGGATTTTGGAGAAATTATGGGGTTTCTCAGAAGCATCAACATCATTTAACTCATCACCATTTGGCTGAAATTATTTTAAATAATAATACAAATATTTTTTTTTTTTTTTTGTTTGTTTATAAACTATTTGAAGAATTCACGTTACATTTAAAGCGATCACATATGCATTAAACTAGTAAAAGAGAACACATTGTCAAAAGTTGCAATTTTTAGTCCAAAGGATTCGTGCTAGTAAAAGTTTGACAAAACAATTGGTAAAAAAACATGAAAAGCACCTTTGTTATTACGTTTTGAAAATTTAAATAAGTAAATCATAATGAAGGAATATTTAATATGGTAAATATTTTTGTTTAATCTTTGAAAATAGTTTTACTCTCCTCCTCTTTAAATGTTAACAGTTTTAACAGATTTAGCACGAGAAGTAAGGAAACAGAGCTAGGATTTTCATCGCAATCCATTGACGACACATACTAACATTACACAAGCAGCATTTATTCCACATAAAGTAATGAAAAGGGCCCTTAGCTTACTCACTATTATTCTTAAGTCAACTTCCTTATCTTTTTGAACTTACCTTAAAAGTGCCTCCACTAGTTTCAGTCGCTTTGCTTTGCATCACCACATTCAACTCCTTAGCTTTCTCGCCAATTACGGAAGTCGGTAGCATTTTACTCAAATCAAAATGATGATTATAGTAGTTCGCCCAGAAATTTTTAACATTTTGAGAGAAAGGCACATCGAATGGTAATGAAGTAGGGCCAGAAAAATGTGTGCTACTACCATTTTCAAAGTTAAAAGCATGAATTTCATTACCACTGCCAATGGGTTTGAAGTCTTTCTCATCGTTGCCAGCATCTTTCCATAAAGCTTCTACGCTGCTATTAAACTTAGCTTCGAACTTTGCGAAATCGGATTTTTCATCAGATTTTTCATGGTTTGCCATCAATTCGCGTTCATATAGTCGTTTTGCGGGGGCATAATCAGCAGAGGATAACATTAACAGAGAGCCATCGTTAGTTAACTCCGATACCGATGCCAATGTGTCATCGTAGTCATCATAGTCACAGAAGGAAATATCCACTGGTGGCAATAAGGGTGTGGCGGTTTTTGACGCTCCCACTTTGTCACTCTCAACATCTTTGCTTTGGATGGTAACGTGCGTTTTATTTTGCCGCTGCTTGCCACAGGGTATTGCCACCTCGCTATTGCTACTGCATTCGACGTTTGCATCTTTGCTTGTTCCTGCTACTTCAATGACTTCTTTCTTATTGTATGCAACAGCGCTCTCTGAAGTGGACCGATTGCGGGAGTTTCTATTTTGACGTGTAATAAACTCTTTGATCAGATCGCGTCCCATCTCCCAACAACCTTCGAAATCGGTATCCCAATAAGTAGGCGAAGCACTACGCTTATTTTTGCCGACAACACCTACTGCTGACGTATTCCCTCCATTGTTATTTTGCATTGATGTTGAAGCAGAACCACACGACATGTTGGCACTGAGGTGCTTTCGAGCAGATTGTTGGATCGTTTTACATTTTGAAAGAGCTATATAAAAAAAATAAAAAATGGCTGCATATTTTACTTATAAATATAAATATATTTTATCTTATTTAAATTTAAGAGTCAGACCAGCAGCAAACTGAATGATCGGCAATTTGAGCTGTAAAATTTCAATTACCTCGACTTCGACGACGCTTGGATTTACGTTTTATGCCGCCTACAGCTGCATTAGCAGAAGCAAAAGCAGGTGTTTCATTATCGTTGCTCTCGCCAAAATCATCACTCATCTCTTGCCGTGGCATTTTCGTTGAATTTTCCAAAGTGTCGTCCATTCTCTTGCCTCTAGCTTTTGTATAAGTTATTGAACTAGAAGCCATATCTTTGGTGCCGCCTTCCGCAGCAGAGTTACTAGATATTGTCGAACTGGAACTACTAGTCGAAATCGAATGATCTTGATTACGTTTATCTACAGGCCACGTCAGCCACTTGGCATTGCGGCGCCAAGTTACGAATGAATCCTCCATCTCTTTTGACAGCGCTGGAAAAGCGCGAAAATAGAGATCGCGTGGGTCCAATTCACTATCGTCTAACTGTTCTGCAGTGGAGTTATTATGAGTCGAAGCTCCGTCAATGGATCCAGCTGCTTGTATGGGTTTTCCGTATTCTCCTCGACTACTGGCACTGCAACTTTTGCTGTGTGATGGAACTTCCTTTGCTTGATGCGACTTGTTTGCATGCGAGTGACCTTGCTGCTGATGATGATGATGATGTGCCTGATTGTGGTGTTGCTGCGTCTGCTGTGCGAGTGAAAGTGTGGCTATAAATTGCTTATCCTCATATTCACTAGCGCCAGTTTGATTTTCGATATCCTTCAATTTTTCACACAGTTCGTCGACAAGATTTTCAATAGTTGCGATCTAAACAAATTAATGAGAAAAAAGACAATAACTAAGTTTGTTAAATAATTGTTCTAGTAAACATTCAGCGAAAGTTATTGAACGCGCAAAACAAGGAAAAGGCGAGTTCTTTTTTCACCTTGCATTTATTTTGAATTTGTGTTTGCGTCGTCGGTTCTGAAAATGGCGTTAAAGCAAAAAAAAAAATTTTTTTTTGTTATTGCAGTACCGCCATCACTTTAATCATTTCGGCTAACAACCATTTTTCGATAACGATTTAAATTGGCAGCTGATTGCGAAGTTCAAAATCATCTTAGTTGCACTAAGTGAGTTTTTTTTGAAAAAAATTAATATTTTTCACAAACCAACAAAAAAAAGTTTCGCTTTGTGGTTCGTCTTGAGTTTTCGAATACATACCTCTTGCTCCGAGGAGACGATATCCTTCAAACACTGCACTGCATTGAATTTTTTGAGGGCGTCTGTGTCCAGGTAACGTCTATTTCCGCCCTTGCGACTCGCAAAAAATGACTGTAATAGTAGATTAAAAAAAAATAATTTGAATTAATTTATAGTTCTTAAGATACAGGGTATACTCGACGGCAATGCATATGTGTTAAAGGATCGATATCATTCTTAGAGATTAAGCATTTTCTTATGAGAAATTCAAACGTATAATATACATACATATGTATAGGTATGTGTTTTCAAGGCTTATGCTTAAAGTGATTGGTATTTTTTCGAAACAAAAATTGGAATTTGGAAAATCCTTTAACTAAGCCATATTATTACCTTGTAAAACCCTGTAAATGAGTTTTTTTTTTTAAATACAATTGAAATCGATACTTTCAGCAAATAGTAACTTGACTTCAGTGATTTTAAGGATTTTATAGTTAACTGCCAATTTATCGAAACTAATGACAGGCTTGAAGTATCGATTTATATATTAAACTTTCACTTAAAAATTGCTTTTAATTACTTCTAAGTTGCTGAACTCAATTGGATCGTTTAGTTGAATAGTCGATTGTAAGAGAGATAGGAGAAGTCTAGTATAGATCTGTGGTGCCTCAACGCCTAACTGCTCCAAGCGGGATACTAACCAATCGGATATGGCGTTCACCGCACGCGCCGATACAAGTTGCGGATACTTCATACCTACATAGTAATAAATATTTTTTGACGAAATATTTTGGAAATGAATTTATTGTGAAAAAACGAGAAAGAAGAAATACAGTATAATTTTAGTATCACTTGAATGTATGTATATAATTTAATAATATTTGAAATTTGTGCTGAAGGATAAATTCTAAAGTTACTATTTAAAATGCTACAAAACAAACAGTTTTTAAGTCTACCGGGATTATAAAATAAACAGGATTTTAGAAACTAACGTTAATAACAGCCAATTGAATTTTAATTTCTATCATCAACATCGAATATCTTCAAATCACAAATGTAAACAAACAAAAAAATTAAATTCTCGTAGAGATGATTTTAGAACTTAAGGAAAATAATTTTTACCAATTATTTTCAATTGTGAAACATATTGGTTATGAAAAAAAAAATTACTAATACTCTCTGCTAAATGAAGAAAGTATATGCCAAACGGGTAGCGTATAAGAAAAATTCTGAAAGAAAAGTCAATCCAATAGTTTCACCAAATATTATTTAGGAGCATTCTAGGCTTGAATGACAATATGAATCCAACTTGTGGAATAGTAAGCGGAGAAGCGGTTCTTAATGTTTCCATACTCGAAGACTACAAAAAAAATCGAAACATGTACATACTATAGGTATATGTATATCTTTGATTTTTGATATTCAAAAAATAATCTAAAGAGAAACGCTAAATGCATACTACATATTTACAAATACTTACATACATTCATACACATATGTATATGTACCTAGGTATGTACATACAAAGCTATTAATTTCCGTACATTTATTCACAACATGCGAATACATACATATGTATGTATGTACATACATACATACATTTTGGGAGTAAAAACGGAACACAAACAATTATAGATATAGATAGATATAAAGAGAGAGGTATGCACTGCGACCAGTGGGTCTATTGTGCCCTCGAAGCTGATCATAACAATTCAGCCAACCCCAGGACCTCCAGAAATCTGAGGATAGTCGCCGGGGTTAGGGATTGTACGTATTGATCTCCCGGCCATGGCCGACCCAGCGTTGTCCCCTGTCTGCGTGCCACAGCCTCACACTACGTAAGCAGTATCATCTCAAGTCTCAAAATGGGCTAGAGATTATTGCTTTTCGGAATTCGGGCATTAGTTGCTGAAACAAGGCAACTTTTTCTGCGCAATATGTATGTATGTAATGTACATAAGTGTGGTGCACGTTGAGGTCTGCTATTTTGTTTATAAATTTGTTGCAAGTTTCAAAACAAAATTAATTTATTTCAAAATATTTTATGAATTGCTTTATTCTTTATGCGATTCCATGAAAGAAAAGGAAAATTCTTGTAGTTATTTAACTTTAACTTATACTTCTTCTTATTTAATAAAAGCAACAATCTTGGAAAAATAAAGTTTAACAAATTTGAAAAAAAAGAGGTAAGTTGAATGGCATTGCACCCTTGCCTTGGCGTATAGTTTAATTAACACATAGTATTGCGTCAAATGCTGCTAAAATGTATTAGTACATAAAAAACTAGTTTGCTAATTTAGTTATTGTGATTATTTGTATTTGAAAAGCTATAAAAAAAACGTACGCATACAACTAGCACATACAAATATGACCGACTTCATACCTATTACTTTTCACTTAGTGATCCAAGAGGAACCGAATAAAGCAACCACATGACATGTGGATGGACAGTGATGGGACGGCCGTCGATGTTTGGTTTTGTCGCAAAGGTTGCAATTAAGGTGACTTCTGCACGCTGCTATCGTGGTTGCGTTTATGCAATGCCGATTTCATAGAAATGAAGACAGCACGCACTTTGGCATATACAATAGCTTCGGAATTATGAACAATAGCGGCTGCTAAAGCAACAAAGCCAGCGACAACTTGCATTTGAGCCGTTGCCGTACCGTGCCACACTGTCCCCACTTCTATCGCACCTGCTCCTGCTAACACTGATTTAATCGTTGAGCTGCTGTTGTTATCCTTTCTGTTGTAGTTCGCCTGTTCGCTGATCGTTTGCGTTGAAATAGTCGATAGCTGTTGTTGATTTTGTGTAATTTAGACATTTTTCGGTGCAACATCTAATAATTTGGTGGGAACAATGCACAACGGTGCGCACATGATTTCAATATTTTGTTTCCGTT